>CAXKVI010000003.1:27461671-27471671 GCA_964058755.1 Campiglossa producta
CTCTTCAGATTTTAACTTGAATCGTTTTATTTCTGACAATCAATGTCCACAGCAGACACGAGTATGGCGATATTCTAAAGCCAATACCAGCGAATTTTCTTCAAGTATGTATCTTACACCATTCTGATCTTATTTTTGTCTAAATGGTATTCAAAAATATCTAAGCGTTTAAAAAAAAAAGAAAAATAAACAAATAAAAATAAAATTAAATAAAAGAAAATTAAAAAAAAAAAAATCAAATAAAAAATAATAATAAAATAGAAAAAAAGAGAAAGAGAAAAAAAAATATATATATATATATAAATAAAATAAAAAAAGAATTAAAATAAAACAAAATAAAAAAAAATGAAAAAAAAAAATAAAAAAATAAAATAAAAAACTAAATATAATATAATAGTACTTTTATTTTTATTTTATTATAAAACTAAACAGTTCTCCTCAGATTAGTACCAAAACTTTTTCAGCAAAGAAGCTTGAGCATTAAATTTTGAGTAAATTTTCATTCCGGTTATTGTTTTCATAACGTTGAACCGAGGAATCTATCTATATATGAATACGCCACATGAAAAACTTTAAGAACCTCCTGTGAGCGAACTTTTTGACCGATTTGATTGAAATATGCACCGATGGAAAGGAAATTGAAATAACTGAGGTATAGGCGGTAGAATTTCATGGGCTTTCCCGAAATTTAAGGATGGGGGGTACGTGGCTAGCGTCCTAACGTCCAGTCACCACCACCAGATTTTATTGGTCGAATTTTCGATCACAAGCTATACTACTAATTCTAAACTTATCATACTACTACCGTAGCATCACTAAAACACACATACATTCCAACGAATAAATGTAAAAGTTGCAAGATTCATTGCTGGGCTGGTCAAACTATATTTGGTAAGAAGTTGCTATTCGTGATACCGAAGAATTAGTTGCAATTCACGTTGACCCAATTTAGTCTTAGCTCGCTTTAGATGACGCAGGACATGGAAATGTATGAATTTTTTTATACATATGTTGTGCAAGCGACTTCCGTCGAAGCAATAGTTTAATGCAACCACACACATACGCAAAAAAACTACACAACTATTAAAAGTCGAATAAAAACCAAAACAAAAAACAACCACAACACTCGACACACTAAGTACGCGGAAGGGAAAAGGAAATGCCGAAATGCAATCTGGAAATTTTATTTAAGCATTCTCTCTTGAGCCATTAAAACGCTTACTATAGCCGTCAAATATCCGCGCCGCTCTGCTTGTTAAACGTCACTTGCCTACCGTTAAGTTTTGTGTGCCATGCTACTACCTGCCTTGCACAAATGCTGCTGTTGTTGTTGATATTGCTGTCTTACGTTGCATAGTTTAACTGCCGTTGTGTGTGTGTGTGTCTTGGCTATTGCTTACATTTCCAAAGTGCTTGTAAGCATAAATCTTAAGATTGCAGCTGCACTTGGTGGTTGTTGAAACGTTAACACGGTGCAAAGTATGTGAGATAGGTTGAGTGTCTTGTTTGTAAGCAATTGTGTGTTGCCTTTGCTATGGGGAATTTGGGGGCCTTTTATTTGTATGGCAATAATTGTAATTGTACAATGGTTGTTTGGCTGTTTGGCAGTAGACGCCCCAACGTTTTAGTGCTAATGTTGCTAACGATTATAGTTGGTAGTTGGATGGTGGCTTTTAGGATATTTTTTTCTTGAAATTGCTTTTGTTTTTGCAATCAGCATACATACATACGTACATACATATGCAATTTAAGCTGGCTCAACATGTTTTTTTTTTCTTCTTAAGATAAAACAGAAGTTGCTCTTTCCGCTGCACATAAGAAATAAAAATTCTATGGATTGGCTTTAAAAGCCTCAGGGGTAAAATTTAGTGACATAAGCAAGCGAATTTATTTAGACAACACCAGACCTTATAATTGCCCGAATAGTAGGTAAGTTGATATATTTGTTAGATTTACATGCAACAGCAAGTTTGATAGGGTGGGATGTGGGTGTGGGATGTAGGTGTGGCCGTTGAATTGAGTGACTGCTTAGGTAAATGTTAAAATCTGCGGGTTGTTCTGGGACCGTGTGAACTTTTCCAATGATAGCAGGCTTTAGCAGGTGTCCCAGCATTCCAAATGCCCCTTAAAGACAATATGAAGCTCTCTTTTGAGTTCAGAATAAAACTCAATAGATTTCGATAGATACTTCATACTTACTTCCAGAATGATTCCCGAAGAAAAACGTCTCATATAAGACAACTTTTGGAGAAATACTTTTGACTCAGGTCAAAAATTGGAAAATTGTAACATATGATTGTATTGGTGAATGAAAGTGCGCTTCAGTGGTGTCAATAACAAAGCTTTCTTTTCACTCAAGAACGATGAAATTTAGATCCCTAGGCTGCAATGACACTGTCTAAAGCAATGGCCGGCGTCTCATAGGTTAATTGGTCAAGTTACACTCTTCCTTCCAGCCGTGGTTGATACATAGCATACACTTTTTTAATAACAATGCTAAACGTCAAAACAATGCTAAACGTCAAAATAAGAAATTGTTCCAAAAACAGTAAAAAAAAAGTCTCAACTTTATCCCAAAAACAATTCCGAAATGATCCGAAAACAATCTCAAAATAGTCAACAATTATCCCGAATCAATCCCGAAATTATCTAAATACAATCCTGAAAAACACCCAAAATTATTTCGAAAACAATCTCTAAATTATCCAAATACAATCCCGAAAAAACCTCAAATGATCCCGAAAACCATACCGAAATTATTCCTCAAACAATACCGAAAAGGTCATCAAATGATCCTGACAATAATCTCTATATGATCCAAAAACAGTACCCCAAATTCCAGAAATTATCCATATATCATACCGAAAAAGTATAGACACTACTTCGAAAACAATCCCGAAAAAATTCTCTAATGAATGAAAACAATCCTGAAATTATTCGAAAACAATCCCGAAAAAGTCCCGAAATTATCCTGATAAAATTACTGAAATGGTAAATAAAAAGTTCCCAAAACGGTTCCGAAAAAGTTCGAAATGATATCGAAAAATTTCCGAATTCCAACCTATGCATTTTTTGGAAGAAGAATGGCAAGAAGAACGTTAATACACAGATTCGGTAATACATTTGCGAAGGCGAACGATGTAGATTTTATAAGCATTCTCGTTCGGTAATGCGAATGCAGCTTGAGTTTCTTGTAGACTTCCTCATCTGGTACACTAGATAATGCTTATTCTAGAATAGTCGAGCACCCTGCAGCGAAAGCAACTAGTTGAAAACTACTTTACAACTAGTTGGTGCACCGGGCCCAACTAGTCTTGTCTTTTTTTCCATATGAGCAACTAATATTTTTTTACGTGTTGATATCCTTCGAAATGTCAATTGTCAGATTTGGACCAGAACATACCAGTCATCTACTAGTCATGATATACTAGAATTATACTAGTTGTAAAATACCAGTCCCACACTGGTTCAACCTGGACTAGTATGATTTCCATAAAATTAACTAGTTCCCATACTAGTCCAAAATGGCTAGTATGAAATGTACTAGTTCCTTACCAGTCAAAAAAGCATTGAACCCGGACTTGTATGATTTCAACCAGAATTTTCATGACTTACCCTTTATTTTATCATTTGCCTTTATTTTCATGTTTATTCTTAAGAAAGCAGCGACTATTTGTATTTACCCTATCACGAAAACGCATCTGTGAATAATAAGAGAAAGAAGAAGCAAACGAATGAATTTTGTATTTTTTAACTGGTATGATTTCATTCAGAAAAATCTAGTTGTATACTAGTAGGGTATAGATATTTCCTGACTAGTATGGGTTCAGCCGGAAAATTCTAGTTGTATACTGCTATGAAATGGATATTTCCTGACTACTTAGTTTGAATTCAGCCAGAGAATTCTAGTTGTATACTAGTAATAAATGGAGATGTCCTGACTAGTTTGAATTCAGCCAGAAAATTCTAGTGTATACTATTATTTTTCTGACTAGTTTGAGGTTTCGCTGCAGTACACTTAAGGGTGAGATGACCGTGATCACAGCACTGCTGAGCATAGCCACTTGCAGTAGCCGGTTAGATTTAGTCTCTGAACCAAAGTCGTCTCGAAAAACAAATCAGGGGAAAATGATGCACAATATTTATGTCTTTCGAGGGCTCACGAGGCCTACAACTGTTAGTTATCATATAATCCTCCTAGCTTCCTCAACTTACCAGAAATACTAAAATAGTACTGCTACCCTTGCTCACCTCTACAACTATTGCACTGCTCCTTTTATACAATATACTTCAATAAAAAAAATGAACAACTTCACAATTGCATAGTTACAATTGCCAAATTCACAGAAGTTCTAAATTTCAAAATCATTCATTTTCATTCAAACAAATTTCCAATTCACCCCCAATCACTTCCACAAACACTCATTCAAATGCTTCATTGCTCACGCCCATTCAACGGTCGGTCACTCATTCAATGTGCTGCACAAAGTTTTAATTGTAATTCTCCATTGAGCATTTGAAATGGCTGTCAAAGCACAACCACAACAGTCTATTTTTCTGTCATTTATAACCAAAATCAGTCTATGCCAGTCGATGAAAGGTGCCAAGTCAGGCATTTTATGGATTTTTTCGTTCGTTATTTTATTGTGCCGTTCTTATTACAATTTTTTATCATTTTTCTTAGTTTGGTTTTGTTTTTTTGTGCTGTCACTCAGTACACAAATTGAATTAAAACCAAGCAGACAGAACTTAACAAATCGTCAGTAAGTTTTCGTTTTTTGTTTGGTTATATAGAGCGTAAAGTGGCGTTGGTTAGACGTTGGTGACCGCAAACTAAAGAATGATGGTAGAGGAAATAAATACTGGTACACAAGTATGAGAGGGATGTGGATTATGCTGGTATAAGACGAGATCAGAGCAGTGGTATGCAAAAATTCTGTTGAAAATAAAATATTATTGAATATTATTTTGCTTGTATACTTGTACTAAGCCAATTTTAGATTCATGAAGCTCACCCATATTTCGATTTTGAGCAAAGTTTTTACCTAACACTGCTTCAGCTGAAAAATCGAGTTAAGTTGAATGAGTGTGATTGGAAACGCTTATGTAAGTAAGTGAGTGAGTGGGTCTTCACTCGCCAAATTACCAATTTTCATTGTGTCAATTTGGCTATTGTTAAATGCCTTGTTAGTACTATTATTTTTATAAGAGTTTGTTTTTGTTGCGCCCTGTATTTGAGACTCGCTTTTAACAATTGATAAATGCGAAATGAATTGAGCACATTGGATAAGCACAGAGTCATACTGCAATTGGCGCATTGATAAAGGACTTTGAAATTTTTCACTTAATAATTCGCTCTTTTCCAAATATTAACACGCATACATATCAACAACCTATACAAAGCAAGTGCAACGTTATAGAATATTTCTTTTTTTTTGTACTGTAAATCGAACACAGCAGGTTGGCTCAACGAAATCAGGCGATGAATGGGAGTGAAGTAGATATGTAGTAGCGGGTTTCGTATTTATTTTTTGTTAAGGGAGTTTGGTGTACACTAGGGTGAGATATTATATAAAATAAAATAAAATAAAATAAATTAAAATAAAAAAACTATAAAATAAAATAAAATAAAATAAAATAAAATAAAATAAAATAAAATAAAATAAAATAAAATAAAATAAAATAAAATAAAATAAAATAAAATAAAATAAAATAAAATAAAATAAAATAAAATAAAATAAAATAAAATAAAATAAAATAAAATAAAATAAAATAAAATAAAATAAAATAAAATAAAATAAAATAAAATAAAATAAAATAAAATAAAATAAAATAAAATAAAATAAAATAAAATAAAATAAAATAAAATAAAATAAAATAAAATAAAATAAAATAAAATAAAATAAAATAAAATAAAATAAAATAAAATAAAATAAAATAAAATAAAATAAAATAAAATAAAATAAAATAAAATAAAATAAAATAAAATAAAATAAAATAAAAAAAATAAAATAAAATAAAATAAAATAAAATAAAATAAAATAAAATAAAATAAAAAAAATAAAATAAAATAAAATAAAATAAAATAAAATAAAATAAAATAAAATAAAATAAAATAAAATAAAATAAAATAAAATAAAATAAAATAAAATAAAATAAAATAAAATAAAATAAAATAAAATAAAATAAAATAAAATAAAATAAAATAAAATAAAATAAAATAAAATAAAATAAAATAAAATAAAATAAAATAAAATAAAATAAAATAAAATAAAATAAAATAAAATAAAATAAAATAAAATAAAATAAAATAAAATAAAATAAAATAAAATAAAATAAAATAAAATAAAATAAAATAAAATAAAATAAAATAAAATAAAATAAAATTAAATTAAATTAAATAAAAAAAAAAATAAAATAAAATAAAATAAAATAAAATAAAATTAAATTAAATTAAATTAAATTAAATTAAATTAAATTAAATAAAAATAAATAAAACAAAAAGAAATAATAAAAATAAAAAAGTAATATGATAAAAAAAATTAAAAAAGGAAAAAAATAAAAAAAAAAATAAATAAAATAAAAATATAAAAATAAATTAAAAGAGGAAGATAAAACAAGACAAAATAAAATAAAATAAAAAATAAATAAAATACAATACAATAAAAAATAGAAAAAAAAATAAAATAATATAAAATACAAAATACAACGAAAAAAAACAAATTAAAAAAAAATAAAAATATAAAAAAAATATACAAAAAAATTAAATTAAATTAAATGGAACTAAATCGAAACTACATCATTTCAAGTTGGAGTTTAGAAAGCGTCAATTGGATTTTAGAAGGCGTCAGTTGGACTTTAGAAGAGTTAATTGGATTTTAGAAAGCGTCAATTGGATTTTGGATCGCGTTATTTGGATCTTAGAAAGCGTCGATTTCAGAAAGCGTCAATTGGATTTTAGAAAACATAAATTGAAATTTCTTTGAGTATTCTAAAATCCAATTGACGCTTTCTGAAATCCAATTGACAATTCTAAAATCCAATTAAGGCTCTTTAAAATCCAACTAACGCTTTCTAAAATCCTTTTGGCAATTCTAAAATCCAATTAAGGCTCTTTAAAATCCTACTAACGCTTTCTAAAATCCTTTTGGCAATTCTAAAATCCAATTAACACTTTCTAAAATCCAACATGAAATGTTTAGAAAAGCTTATTGGAAATAAGAATTGAAATGATTAGCCACTTACCCTATCACGCCAACGCACAATAAATATTGCACAAATGTAATGAAAGTATATTTGTATTTTTATTTATATTTTGATCTATGAAAATTGTTGGGTAGTAGCTATTGCACTGATCGATGCTCGTAAATTATGGTCGAATTGTAGAAATGTACTCTAATAAAATAAAGTAAACGAACATAATAGAAGCTGTAAATAACTTGAAGTGGAATAAAAAATCTGCAAAATTGTAAATTGGCCAATCGCAATAGAAAAGGGAAGTAAAGCGAATAGAAAAACAGTTCATAAAAAATAATGGCAATAGTTAGCAAACAAACTATACTCAGCATGTACGTGAAAAGGAAAAAATTATAACCAGCGGTGCAGGTACATATAAACATTTGTATGTAGTGAAGTCTTTTTATAGAATGTTTTATCTATATATATAAAAATGAAATGGTGTATAATTGTAACGCTAAAACTCGAAAACGGCTGAACCAAATGAAATACTTCCTTTGGGGGATTTGTTTGTTATTACCACGCGCAGGTCATGTCTTAAAATCAGAACAAAATATTAAGGGGGCGTGGCACCTCCCATACAAACTGAATTTTTCAAGTTGAATATCTTCAAAAGTGTTTAAGGTAGGAACATGAAAATTGGTACAGAGCTACAGGATAACAGCACCACTCTCACCTATAAAACCGGGGGTTATCCAATAAGGGGGCGTGGTACCTCCCATACAAACTAAATTTTTAAGCAGAATATCTGTGAAAGGGTTCAAGGTAGGGACCTGAAAATTGGTATAGACCTATATGGTATCAAAAGCCTTCTTACACATAAAAGAAGGGGTAATCGGAAAAGGGGGCGTGGCACCTCCCATACAAACAGAATTTTTCAAGGTGAATATCTTCAAAAGTGTTTAAGGTAGGAACATGAAAATTGGTATAGAGCTATAGGATAATAACACCATTCTCACTGGGGGTTATCGAAAAAGGGGGCGTGGTACCTCCCATACAATCTATATATATATAAATGAAATGGTGTTCAGTCGTTACGCTAAAACTCGAAAACGGCTGAACCAAATCATATACTTCCTTTAGGGGGTTTGTTTGTTATTACCACGCGCAGGTCATGTTATAAAATCAGAACAAAATATTAGGAGGCGTGGCACCTCCCATACAAACATTTTTCTTCAAGGTGAATATCTCTAAATGGGTTTAAGGTAGGGACCTGGAAATCGGTACAGACCTATAGGATAAAAACACCTTTCTCACCCATAAAACTGGGGGTTAACCAAAAAGGGGGCGTGGCACCTCCCATACGAATGAAATACTTCATAGTCGATATCTCTGGAAGTATTCATGTTAGACCACTGAAATTTGGTAAGGGATTATATGAGATCGACCCCTACCACCTCCAAAAAAGCTGGGGATAACGAAAACGGGGGCGTGGCACCTCCCATACAAATGAAATATTTCATAGTCGATATCTCTGGAAGTCTTCATGTTAGACCACTGAAATTTGGTAAGGGGTTATATGAGATCGATCCCTACCACCTCCAAAAAAACTGGGGATAACGAAAAAGGGGGCGTGGCACATCTCATACGAATGAAATACTTCATAGTCCATATCTCTGAAAGTACTTATGTTAGACCACTGAAACGTGTTAGAGGTTAGATGAGGTCGATCCCTACTACCTCCAAAAAACTAGGGTAACGAAAAAGGGGGCGTGGCACCTCCCATACGAATGAAATACTTCATAGTCCATATCTCGGGAAGTGTTTAGGTTAGACCACTGAAATTTCTTGAGGAGTTAAATAAGATTAATCCATCATCTCCAAAAAAACTGGAGATAACGAAAAAGGGGCGTGGCACCTCCCATACGAAGGAAACATTTCATAGCCCATATCTCTGCAAGTATTTATGTTAGACCACTGAAATTTGGTGAGGGTTTATATGTGATCGATCCCTAATACCTCCCAAAAAACTCGAGTTAACGATAAAGGGGGCGTGGCACCTCCCATACGAATAAAATACTTCATAGTCCATATCTCTAGAAGTATTTAGGTTAGACCACTGAAATTTTATGAGGAGTTATATAAGACAATCCGGACACCTCCAAAAAAAACTGGGGATAAGGCAAAAGGGGGCGTGGTTTCTCCTATATGAAGGAGATAGGGATATGGTTTAAAATAGATATAGGGATCGGGTTAGTGAAACAGACAGGGAAATAAATTTGTGGCAGGACAAGGTCTGCCGGGTCAGCTAGTCTCTACATATAATAAATTGAAGGAAGCATTATTGAGCGAGTAGAATCCAAATCAACAATTTAAAAAATGTTTGTGTGTTTGTCTGTCTCTCTGTCCATATGTTTGTGGCCGTACCACTCTGAAGGTAATGAATGGAATTGAATGAAACTTTTTTCGTTGGATTGCTCGACGCTCAACTTAAAATTTAAGATATTATTTTTTGCGATACGGATTTTGGGGCTATCGCCCAATATGTGGACCTGTAGCCCGATTCCCTAACTTTTAACCACTCGCCAAGCGTATAGGTTTTCGCCAGGGTTTGGCGTTTGTTCTTAACGAAACTGTGATTCTCTAACTTGCCTTTAACGCATTTCCATATTTTCAATATTTCGCACCAAATAAAGCGCCACAAACTCAAAAGACATTTTTATTTCAACTTAAATTTATAATTTTCTCTTAAACACTTTTAAACACCATCAAATTAATCCGCGATAACTAGTTACAATAAAAGTGTTAGCGAAAACCGCAGAAA
>CAXKVI010000003.1:27476671-27536671 GCA_964058755.1 Campiglossa producta
GAAAATTTTTTTTTCAAAATTAGGGCTGGCTTAACGGCCGCTTAAACTAGAAGGGCACCAAATAGATGCCGTTTCGCTTTGTTTTTTTTTGATCCAAATTTTTTTTTACTCGGTTGATATGTCGTCGGAAGGGGTCATACCAACCGAAAAAGAATCTGAGAAGCGTGTATTATATTAGAAGAATTAATAAAAGAGCTAGAAGAAGAATATAAGAAAATAAAATTAATCAAAGCAATAATGTGGTTAAAAAATTTTCAAAAAACAATAAAGTCAAGTGAAATAAATTTGTGAAAAAAAAAAATTAAAGAAATTAATATTGTCAAATAAAGTTATGTCAATTGAGACTATAGAAACGCAAAAACAGTTTGACAAAATATTTTCCGGTATTGTTGAACTGGGCCTGGAAGCAACAAAAAAATTAAAGAAGAACAAGTCAGGCAAGGCCCTAAGCCGCTGACTTTGGAAGAGTATAGGAAGAGAAATAGGGCTCAAGTAAATGTTGAGCCACGCATTCCAGAGCCGGTAAAATACAAGCGGAAGAGAGGAGGTCAAAAATATGTTAAAAGAAGAAAATTAGCTGAATTGTATCAACAAGCTAATATGTTAAAAGAAGAAAATTAGCTGAATTGTATCAACAAGCTAATATATGTACAAACAAATATTTAAAGATAAAACTAAAAAGAGAAATCCAAAGTTTAAGAAAGCAATCGAAAGATAAAAATTTTTGATACGTTAATTTAGTTACTTGCAATCTATTCCCATGGATTGTGCATTGCCTGAAGATCTTGACTACGAGGCAATAAATAAAATTGTTGAAGATTTAGAGCGTGAAAACGCGGACGTTGCCCGAAAGTCGAGATTACGTAATATAGGCAAAAATAGGCATAATCTAGATTGGTTGAAAAAATTCTGGTCCTTCATAGGAATGGAGAGAGAACCCACAATTGAAGATCTTTTGTATCCTTCCACTTTGGTAGAAGAATTGTGTAGATTTATAAGAAAAATGGGCGGTAAAAGCATGTATGACTAAATAAAAAAAAAAAAAAAAAAAAAAAAAAAAAAGATTTAAACTAGAAAAATTTGGTATTAAATTTTTTTTTGGAAAAAAGATATATAAGAAAAAAAAAGAAGAGTAAGTAAAAAGACCATTTCCATTTATCTATCTAACTGCTGATATGGGCGGAAAAACTTCTAAAGTGGATACCCCAAATGCGAATGTAGTCAATAGCATTAAAATTATTGACCATTCTGAAGCTTTAGAATTCATAAAAATCCTGCTCCTGATTGTGACGACCTGCACTTGTATCAGTTTGTTTCTCAAAATATATTCAGCCCACAATAAATTTTTAAAAAAGAAATACCAGAGTCGAGCAGACGATCTGAATAAAGTTTAAGTAATAAATAAAAATTTTAATATAAATGGAAAAGTGGGACGATATTTTGAAGGAGCTTTCTGATGAAAAAATAAATGCAGAGAAGTCATATAAATGTATTTGTAAAAATACAAAAATTAAAATTGAAACGATAAAGAAACATTTGAATACCATTTTGTTATCATTGAATAATAGTGGAAAAATAATAAAGAGAACTAATTTATCAAAACCTCACGAAAAAGAAGCATCCAAATTTTTTCGTCTATCAGAGACAAATTGGTGTATTCATTGTCTAGATATGAAATTGACTTCGATGTGCCAAAATCCTATCAAAAAGAGATTGAAATAGATTTTGACGCAAAATTACTGGAAGATAGTTCAGAAGAGGAACTAGAAGAAGAAACAGTTCATTCTGATTCTGATAAATCTATCCAGACTGAGACTATCGAGAAACAAGAAACATTTTCTCAAACAAACATTGTCGCCAAACTAGAGCAAAATTTTCAAAAAGACTCCGAAATGGCGCAATTAGCGACTTCATTTATTAAAACTGCGTCATCGATCTTACCTGAGTTCGATGGCAAACCGGAAAACTTATCGAGTTTTCTGGATGCCCTTGATATCCTGGAACAAATCAAAGAGGAACATGAGGCTTTAGCAGTGTCCATGATAAAAACTAAGCTAAAAGGCACAGCTAGAAATTTGATAAGCGCTGAAGAGTCAATACAGGAAATAAAACTAAAACTAAAAAAATAAGGTAAAGGGTGAGTCAGTTGAAGTTATAACAGCGAAACTCCTAAACATCCAACAGCGCAGTAAGACTGCTAATCAATATACTGCAGAGATTGAAAAATTGACAAAATCACTAGAGGGAGCATACATATCTGATGGCTTAACAACAGACCTAGCCACCAAATATGCTACACAAACTGCTGTAAAAAGCTATGTGTAAAAATTGTTCCAATGATAAGGTGAAAACAATTATGCAAGCTGGAACGTTCACTTCGATGAACGAGGCTATATCCAAATTCACCAACAGCTGCACAGAAATAACGGGAAACCCTAATTCATTGTTGCACATACGCCAACAAAATTATTTTCGCGGTAATTTCCGCAGAGGTTACCAAAATAACTCTTACAGAGGTAACCAAAGGCGTACATTTCCAGCACGTTTCAATAATTTTAATAATAACAATAATAATAATAATAGAAATAACAACCAAAGATCCGGAAGAAATTTCGGAAATCAATCACGCGGTCCTAATCGCAATAACCCTAGAAATGTCAGAAATATAAACCAACAGGAAAACCAGCAAACTCCACCTCAATAAATAAAAGACTATATGTCTTCAATCTGCACCTTAATAGCTACATATCCTCAAGAACAACTCTAAATAACTCTATTTCAACCCTCCTGATTGATACAGGAGCGGACATATCAATTATAAAAAAGGGTCAAATTGACAATAATGTCACCATTAATTATTCTCAAAAAACTGATCTAAAGGGCATTGGTCATGGTTTAACAAGCACTATTGGCACGGTTACCGCAGATTTAAAGGATGATCACCTATTAATTAAACACAAATTTCATATAGTGGAAGATACATTTCCAATCCCATGTGACGGAATTCTGGGACTTGATTTTATTAAAAAATATAATTGCATTTTAGATTACAATAAATACGGAGACAGCCTAATACTACGTCCATATGATTACCCAGAAAACATAATAATCCAAATGACAAATAACCCAACCGTAAATTGCATAACAATCCCAGCAAGATCGGAAATAATCCGACAAGTTCATATTGAAAATGGCAATTCTGAATTATTGATACCTCATCAAAAATTATCCGAAGGTATTTTTATAGCAAACACCTTAGTAAATTCAAAGCAAACCTTTATTAGAGTCATAAATACAACAGATAAAAACGCAACTATTCAAAACTTCAAAATTAACACAGAGAATCTAGATGATTACACAGTAGTAAAAAATAAACCGGAAACAGTAGAAAATACTAAAGAAAAATTAAAAAGGTTAAATAAAAACTTTCCAAAATTTGTTACTGAACAACTTAATGAACTATGTGCAGAATTTATTGACATATTTTCACTAGAATCAGAACCCATTACCACTAATAATTTTTACAAGCAAAAATTACGTATGAAAGATAATAATCCAGTCTATGTAAAAAATTACAGAATCCCACAAGCTCATAAAAGCGAAATTAGTAAACACGTCAATAAATTAATTGAAGATGACATTATAGAGCCGTCTATGTCAGAATATAATAGCCCCATTCTGCTTGTACCCAAAAAACCTCTACCAGGCAAAAATGATAAAAGATGGAGATTAGTAGTCGATTATCGGCAGGTAAACAAAAAGTTAACGGCAGATAAATTCCCATTGCCAAGAATTGATGATATATTAGATCAATTGGGTAGAGCTAAATATTTTTCATGCTTAGACTTGATGTCTGGCTTTCATCAAATTGAGTTACATAAAGACTCTAGGGACATAACCTCGTTTACGGCAGACGATGGCACGTATCGTTTCAAAAGATTGCCATATGGTTTAAAAGTGGCCCCAAACTCGTTTCAAAGAATGATGTCTCTTGCATTTGCAGGCCTTAAGCCTTCCCAAGCTTTTCTATATATGGATGACCTGGTGGTATTAGGATGTTCCGAAAAACACATGATTACGAATTTGAGAGATGTATTTTCAACTTGTAGAAAATATAATTTAAAATTGCATCCGGATAAATGTTTATTTTTTAACCAAGAAGTTACTTATCTTGGCCACAAGTGCACAAATAAAGGCATTTTGCCGGATCCTAGTAAATTTGAAGTTGTTTTAAATTATCCAACCCCAAAAATGCAGATGAAGTTAAAAGATTTGTAGCATTTTGTAACTATTACCGGAGATTTGTTCCAAATTTTGCGGAACATTCCAGAATTTTAACAAGGTTATGTAAGAAGAACGTTTCCTTCGATTGGACAGAAGAATGTCAAAAAGCTTTTGTCTACTTGAAGGAGGCATTAATTAACCCAAATATCTTGCAATATCCAGATTTCAGTAAAGAATTTTGTATAACAACAGATGCAAGTGGATACGCCTGCGGCGCAGTTCTGAGTCAAGAATATGAAGGCAAACAATTACCAATTGCCTATGCGTCAAGAGCATTCACGAAAGGTGAAAGCAATAAAGCAACAATTGAAAAAGAATTGGCTGCAATCCATTGGGCAATCACTTATTTCAGACCATACGTTTATGGTAGAAAATTTTTAGTTAAAACAGACCATCGCCCCTTAACATATTTATTTTCGATGAAAAACCCTTCATCAAAATTAACTAGAGTTCGACTGGAATTAGAGGAATATGACTTTGAGGTGGAGTACATAGCTGGAAAAGAAAACTATGTAGCGGATGCGCTTTCACGCATCAATATAAATGATTTAAAGGAAATGTCAATAAAAGCATGTCAAATAATGAGGGTTACGACTCGATCGGAAACTAATAAAAATTCCAATAATAAAAATTCCAATAATAAAAACATCAAAGAAAAATGTCACGAAGAGAACATTAAAATATATGAAGCGCTTAATAGTTATGAAGTAAAAAGCTAGCTCAGCTCGTTTTCGACCCCCGAAAACTGCAGTTCAAAAAGGGAAAGAAAATTTGTAGCAAAATATACATTAATGATTTAATTGTTGAGGCGAAGATCGATTCAGGTCAATCCTTTGCCAGGCTTTCAAATGAAGCCGGCAATTCATCTATTAATGATAATTCAATTGTTGAGGCGAAGATTGATTTAGATCAATTCTTTGCCAGGCTAATGAAAGAGGCCGACAATTTGAAAATAAATAAAATACAGTTGTCCTTAGGAGACAAATTGTTTAAAAATAATTATACTCGAGTAGATAAATTTAAAGAAGTTGGTACCAAAGTTCTCAAAAACTTAACTATTGCATTAACTCCGGAGGTTGTGCACGTGACAGATAAGGAAGTAATTAAAAATATATTACTAAAATATCACGATGATCCTGTTAATGGTGGCCACCCAGGAATCAATCGAACGACAAACAAAATAAAACAGAAATATTATTGGAAAAATATGAAAAATGACATAAGAAAATACATTAAAAAATGCATAAAATGCAGTAAAAATAAAATAAATACAAATTTAAAGGAACCAATGACTATCACTGAAACGCCAACGAAAGCTTTCGATATAGTACAGATTGACACAATCGGTCCATTACCAAGATCGATAAATGGAAATGAATACGCGATAACAATTGTATGTGATTTGACAAAGTATCTGATCGCAATTCCGATTGCTAGCAAACACGCGATAGCAGTGGCCAAAGCAATTTTTGGAAAATTTATCTTAATTTATGGTTGTATGAAAACAATCATGACTGATATGGGGACTGAATACAAAAATAATGTCTTCGAAGAATTGTGTAAACTTTTAAAAATTGAACACAAGACTTCCACCCCATATCACCATCAAACTTTGGGCACTGTTGAACGTAGTCACAGAACTTTCAACCAATACATTCGTTCTTATATATCCATTAACAAAGATGATTGGGATGAGTATATCAAATATTTTGCATACTGTTACAATACAACACCATCCACGGTTCATGGTTATTGTCCATTCGAATTGGTTTTTGGGAAAATACCCATTACGTACGAATTTCTTAAAGAAAATACAATTAGCCCAGTTTATAACTATGAGGCATATGAGAAAGAAATCAAATATAGATTGCAAGTAGCTCAACAAAGAGCGTATAAATTGGTAAAAGAAGCCAAAGAAAAACAAAAAATTTATTACGACAAAAATATTCAATATAAAGAAATAAATTTAGGAGATTTAGTTTTAGTTAAGAATGAATCAGGTCATAAGCTAGATAGTAGATACAAAGGGCCCTATGTAGTAGTAAATATCGATAATAAAAATAATTATAGTTTAATTCCATACAATATAGAAAACATAGATTTAAATAATAGTACCTTAAGCAAAGAAAATAAGAATATCATAATTCATAAAAATAGACTTAAGCTATTTGAATAAATTAATTTCATTTTGCCTAAAATTTTAGCTCATAAATTTACAAATATAAATTTTTTTACGACCTATAAAACTTTGTTTACGTTTTAAGTAATTAACGTCGTAAACAAAAACCGACACTCATACAAATTGTACAAAAGAAAACAAATTGCAAATAAAGAAAATGTATCAGATGAATAAGTAAACAAACATCTAAAAACATGAGTTATTCAAGTCGACAACACTTGAAAATAAAACAAACAAAATTGAAAAACATTGTAACATAATTACCAGGCACAACAGAAAATTTTGTAAACAAACGACAAGCAATAAAAATCTAAAAAGTATCAAATGAAACACTCATAAATTAATTGCAGAAATATACAAGAAGAAAAAAAAATACTTAAATTATCACAGCTATAAAATCGTTCATATGTATTCACGATTTTTTTTTGGAAAGGAGGTGTAGTATATCAGAGCATGTCACTAACAACAACAAAGCCACACGCCGACTTCTAAATGTTTGGCTGTGGAATGTAAACATTTTGCAGAGTCAACGTATTCATAATTACGTTCACTTTCTCACGAGCCCCAAATATATAAGCGGCACTAGCTATAGAGTTTCATATCGCCTTACATACGCTAGCACCATATGTGTGAATGTGCGCGACTGCGTTACTAGCAGCCCCACGCTTAGTACATGTGTGCGTGCGTATGTAACGGCATTGCTTGTAGCTGCGAGCTGTCTATGTTTACATGTATGTTACTGACTGCACTGAGCTGCACTGTATAATCACATAGAATTAGAGTAAATATGTATTTTAGTAAATAAGAGTTTTAGAGTTAAGAATTATTATAAATAAGCCGAAATATCACTAAATAAAGTAATTGCTGCTCTGCCACACAACCGGCAACATAAGTCTTTTGTTTCAACCTCTTTAAAATAATACCCCAGAAAGCAAGACAGCTTTGGCAGCGCATTGCAAAAATACGGGGCACTATCCAGATTTTGAACACGCAAGCATTCTGGAACATGAAAAACATTATAACAAACGCTTTATTTTAGAAACGCTACACATTCTGAACACCCCTAATGAAGTTAAGATGAATTTTCGCGCCGACACAGAAGAAAAATGTGCGCAAGCATACAGAAATTTGGTTTCAAAACAACAACATCACTAGTTGTGCTCATCTAAGCACACTCACTAAACACAAACTGGATTAACAACTCTCACATTGCGGAGAGCATAATACATACATACATACATACATACTTATGTATATTTTAATCTCTCTACTGATTATTATTTTTTCTCATTTTAATTATTGTTCTCATATGATTTTTGTTTACATTTGCGGTATATGAAAATTTTTTATATTTACGGGACTTTATCCAAATTTATGTCTTTTTGCTCTCTTTGGTCTTCATCCAAATTATCTTGTCATATTTCTTATCAGTCGATAATACATATCCATATGTGTAAGTTATGTTTTAACTGCTTGTGGGAATATGTTTTAAAAATGTTAATTATGTCTGTTTCGTAGATTCCTGATGATGATTTCAGATTGAAATCGAAATATCGATTAAATAAAAATTTGAAAAAACACTAAGAAAAAGAAGTTTTATTCAAATCCTGGCCTAGAGCTCAACAAAAATTATCACGTTATTTTATTTTATTTTATTTTATTTTATTTTATTTTATTTTATTTTATTTTATTTTATTTTATATTATTTTATTTTATTTTATTTTATTTTATTTTATATTATTTTATTTTATTTTATATTATTTTATTTTATTTTATTTTATTTTATTTTATTTTATATTATTTTATTTTATTTTATTTTATTTTATTTTATTTTATTTTATTTTATTTTATTTTATTTTATTTTATTTTATTTTATTTTATTTTATTTTATTTTATTTTATTTTATTTTATTTTATTTTATTTTATTTTATTTTATTTTATTTTATTTTATTTTATTTTATTTTATTTTATTTTATTTTATATTATTTTATTTTATTTTATTTTATTTTATTTTATTTTATTTTATTTTATTTTATTTTATTTTATTTTATTTTATTTTATTTTATTTTATTTTATTTTATTTTATTTTATTTTATTTTATTTTATTTTATTTTATTTTATTTTATTTTATTTTATTTTATTTTATTTTATTTTATTTTATTTTATTTTATTTAATTGTATTTTATTTTATTTTATTTTATTTTATTTTATTTAATTTTATTTTATTTTATTTTATTTTATTTTATTTTATTTTATTTTAATTTATTTTATTTTATTTTATTTTATTTTATTTTATTTTATTTTATTTAATTTTATTTTATATTATTTTATTTATTTTTTTTTATTTTATTTTATTTTATTTAATTGTATTTTATTTTATTTTATTTTATTTTATTTTATTTAATTTTATTTTATTTTATTTTATTTTATTTTATTTTATTTTATTTTATTTTATTTTATTTTATTTTATTTTATTTTATATTATTCTATTTTATTTTATTTTATTTTAGTTTATATTATTCTATTTTATTACATTTAATTTATTTTATATTTATTTTATTTTTTTAATTTTATTTTATTTTATTTTATTTTTTTGTTTTATTTTATTTCGTTTTTTATTTTATTTTATTTTATTTTATTTTATTTTATTTTATTTTATTTTATATTATTCTATTTTATTTTATTTTATTTTAGTTTATATTATTCTATTTTATTACATTTAATTTATTTTATATTTATTTTATTTTTTTAATTTTATTTTATTTTATTTTATTTTTTTGTTTTATTTTATTTCGTTTTATTTTATTTTTTATTTTTTCCTTTTATATATTTTTTATATTATCTTTTATTTTTATTTTTTTTACTATATTTTTTTTTATTTTTTTTACTTTATTTTATTTATTTTTTTTATATTCTATTCTATTTAATTGAATCAATTTACTTTTTTTAGGTTTGCAGTGGATACATTTAACACATTCATAGTAGATATATATTTATAGATACTACTATATATTCGCAGGTCCATACACACTATTTTATGCGCGGCTATGTTGCATATGTATTATTGGAATTTTTTGTTATTGTGGTATCTAGTATTATTATCACACTTATCGAATTGGAATTGATGTGAGCAAAAGGATAAAGAAAATTGCTTTTGACCAGCGCACACACGATGCCCAACAAAGTAGACAAAAAAAGATGAAAGAAGAATAGACAAATGCATTTTGCAACAAACTGTACTCAATGTGTGCTGAGTGTGTGGACATTTTGTCATCAGTGGCAAAAAGCAACAGACGAAATTTGATAACGTCAAACCAAGTCAACGAAGCTGTAGCGTAACTAGAGCAGCAGCATCACAAACGCATATGATGTTGTAAACTTTTAGCAGTGATGCGCTTTGACTAGCCCGTGGGCAGAGCTTTCATTGCATATCTTACAGATTATAGCACGAATGCACTACCAAATCTATCTATGCAATGTCAAATATCATTTTAATAATAAAGTGATTCGCTAACCTTTGAGAGTGAATCTCTAGTTCCCCTTTCTCTCAAAAAACCAAGTCAAACTAAATGTTGAGTGTGAGAAAATCTTTAAATAAAGTTTCCTGCTTTTAGTGGCTTCGGTCATAATGTTACTAATAAATAATTTGATATCCATAACTTACATAAATATGGTTATATTACGTATGTTAAATGATTTACTATATTAACCGTGATTTGTCTTCCAGTATACCATATGCCCAAAATGTGTTTACACATGTGTGAGCATCACTAACTATTGTATAAGCTTTTCCCAATGCCACTAATGCTTAAGTGTGTGTATTTGTTTGAAAATACGTGATTACATGTTCATAGTGCGAAATTTATTATTTGAGTGTGACGATGAGTTATGATAGGTACGAGTGGAATGTGGTCCTTTGCGAGAATACAATAGTCTCAAACGTAATAAAGTTGACGTGCAAAACGAATGATGTAAATGTACTAAGGTTAGAAGTCGATATATTTTATTTTCCTAAGTTCATTTGACCATTGAGATGTTTTATGAAGAACAAGATTTTGTCAGATACTTTACGCTGCAAAGTATATGAAATATGACATGTAATTCCAGTATCATCGAAACATATGTCGGCTTGTCTGGTTCCTGCAGCGCGTAGGTAAATTTTTCTCAAAAAACACATTTTCATACAATCCCGAAAATTGCTTCACAATACCATCGGTATTTACAGCAATAGACTACAAGTCAAAAGCAACAAAGAGTTTAAAATAAAATGAAATAAAATTAAATTAAATTAAAAAATAAAATAAAATAAAATAAAATGAAATAAAAAAAAATAAAACAAAATAAAATAAAATAAAACATAATAAAAAAAATAAAATAAAATAAAATAAAATAAAATAAAATAAAATAAAAAAAATAAAACATAATAAAATAAAATAAAACAAAATAAAATAAAATAAAAGAAAGTAATATAAAATAAAATGAAATAAAATTAAATAAAATGAAATAATATAAAATAAAATAAGTCATTTTCCACTATCTCACAGGCACAATAACACACTTACGTATCACATGGCACATTGTGTAGGCCACTCCAAATATAAGATTGTCACAAAAAATATGAAAGAAAAAAAACCTACTTGAGCAACATTGTTATGGTCCGGCGAAGGAGTCGAGTTATGAATATTGCTTGCTTCCGGATTGTGGCCGGAAAATGTTATTTTCCCATTTATTTGATTTTATGAGTACCCATTCAATGCCAAATATGGTCTCGCCACACATGCTGATCCTTTACCACGAAAAACATTAAGTTATGTAGTAAACTGGTTGTAAATTAAATTTTCGGCCATGCTTGTGCAACCAATATTAGTCGTCGCTTAGCTTACGTAGGATAAGGCCAACTAAGTAAGTATGTAAATACGTATGCATATTAATATATTTTATCATTGATTTATGAACGGAATTTATTTACGCATAGTAAAATACTGAATACAAATTCATAAGTATGCATACATACATTCACAAAAGTATACATGCATGTTTGTGGCGTATGAGGGTCATAATCGCCCAAAAGCAGGCAATGAATGTTATGCCACAGATAGATTAGGAATGCGTTCGAAAGCATTTGAAGTAAACGGAGGCTAAGCAATTTCCAAGCTCTCAGAAGTTATCGCTTCAATACAATAAAAGTAAAAGTAATAGAAAATTGGAAAACATATTATTGCAACGAGTGGAGTGTTTCGAGGATGATGGTGATGATGAAGTCAAGCGAGAATGAAATTAAAGTCATGCTATATAAAAACAATATTGAAAAACACTTATGGAGAATTGCGTGAGTTAAGGAAATCAAATAAATTCACTTTAGCTGGTTTGTGGAAGTCGTGAATAAGCAGTCAGAAATATTTTACTAATTTAAAGGAGATGTTTGAGGTGTTGGATTATCATGTAAAAGATTGAACTAAAAACACTTCTTCTGTTAGCTTCACTAACGCCTTGAATTCAATATGACCTAACTACTAGATATGGTCAAGGGTTTGGTTCGTATAAGCTTTTGCCTTACATTTTAGGTTCAAAACCAGTATTTTCCAATAACTGTATTTTTCTTTACTATTCTCTATTTTTTAATAAGTGCCGCTCAAATATGATGGTTTAAATATAAAGATCCATTTCTTTTTTGTATCAGCCCAAAACAAAAATTGTTAGTAAAAAAATAGTGTATTCTCTTTTTTCTGTCGTCGCTATGAGGTATAAATATATTGATTCAAAGAACCCTCTTTTATGTTTAAGGTGCATTTAATGAACACCCTTTAAACTTTTTATTTGCACCTTTAAACACTTTATGATTTTCTTACCCTATTACTATTTACTGCGTCTTTCTGAGTTTACAAAACCCATAGCCAGCAGTAACACTTCTAATATTCTAAGTTATTTACATAAGCTCATATGCAACAAGTAATGAAATTTGAGGGCTCAAAATAATATACCCAACTGTACGTTTCACATATTTTTTAGTTTCATTTTATTTTATTTTATTTGGTTTGATTTGGTTGGATTTGATTTGATTTGATTTGATTTGACTTGGTTTGATTTGATTGGATTTGATTTGATTTGATTTGATTTGATTTGATTTGATTTGATTTGATTTTGATTTTGATTTCGATTTTGATTTTGATTTTGATTTTGATTTTGATTTTGTTTGATTTGATTTGATTTGATTTGATTTGATTTGATTTGATTTGATTTGATTTGATTTGATTTGATTTGATTTGATTTGATTTGATTTGATTTGATTTGATTTGATTTGATTTGATTTGATTTGATTTGATTTGATTTGATTTGATTTGATTTGATTTGATTTGATTTGATTTGATTTGATTTGATTTGATTTGATTTGATTTGATTTGATTTGATTTGATTTGATTTGATTTGATTTGATTTGATTTGATTTGATTTGATTTGATTTGATTTGATTTGATTTGATTTGATTTGATTTGATTTGATTTGATTTGATTTGATTTGATTTGATTTGATTTGATTTGATTTGATTTGATTTGATTTGATTTGATTTGATTTGATTTGATTTGATTTGATTTGATTTGATTTGATTTGATTTGATTTGATTTGATTTTATTTTATTTTATTTTATTTTATTTTATTTTATTTTATTTTATTTTATTTTATTTTATTTTATTTTATTTTATTTTATTTTATTTTATTTTATTTTATTTTATTTTATTTTATTTTATTTTATTTTATTTTATTTTATTTTATTTTATTTTATTTTATTTTATTTTTTGTTATTTTATTTTGTTTAATTTACATAATTTTTTTCGGAAACGGTCAAAATTCTAAAATTAAAATTCTGAACCGCATTCTAAAATTAGAATTCCGCACTTCCTTCACCTTTTTTGGCTGCATTTAAAAATTCTGGTTTTTCATAATTCCAGAATTCTGGAAATTTTTTCCCCAAAATTTGAGCAAAATCGTGTATTTTAATAAATTTGCTTATATTTAAGAAATATACATTGACTTTGATTTTGTGATCATAAGACAGAAAACCAGTCAAATTTACCGTACATAATCCAGCAGTCGCTCTCATTTAACAACTGCAGCGAAGATTTTGTTCCAAAAATAAGAATGCATTCGCCATAACTTTAACGACTTTCTCACTTAAAATAAAATTAAAGAAAAAAAAAACTTTTTTAAAAATAAGCTTTTATTATCTTAAAATCAGAACAAAATATTAAGGGGGCGTGGCACCTCCCATACAAACTGAATTTTTCAAGTTGAATATCTTCAAAAGTGTTTAAGGTAGGAACATGAAAATTGGTACAGAGCTACGGGATAACAGCACCACTCTCACCTATAAAACCGGGGGTTATCCAATAAGGGGGCGTGGTACCTCCCATACAAACTAAATTTTTAACCAGAATATCTGTGAAAGGGTTCAAGGTAGGGACCTGAAAATTGGTATAGACCTATATGGTATCAAAAGCCTTCTTACACATAAAAGAAGGGGTAATCGGAAAAGGGGGCGTGGCACCTCCCATACAAACAGAATTTTTCAACGTGAATATCTTCAAAAGTGTTTAAGGTAGGAACATGAAAATTGGTATAGAGCTATAGGATAACAACACCATTCTCACCCATAAAACTTGGGGTTATCGAAAAAGGGGTCGTGGTACCTCCCATACAATCTGTAT
Source organism: Campiglossa producta (assembly GCA_964058755.1). NCBI lineage: Eukaryota > Metazoa > Arthropoda > Insecta > Diptera > Tephritidae > Campiglossa > Campiglossa producta. The sequence continues at coordinate 27,490,835 of CAXKVI010000003.1, forward strand.
ATATAAAAATGAAATGGTGTTCAGTCGTTACGCTAAAACTCGAAAACGGCTGAACCAAATCATATACTTCCTTTAGGGGGTTTGTTTGTTATTACCACGCGCAGGTCATGTTATAAAATCAGAACAAAATATTAGGAGGCGTGGCACCTCCCATACAAACATTTTTCTTCAAGGTGAATATCTCTAAATGGGTTTAAGGTAGGGACCTGGAAATCGGTACAGACCTATAGGATAACAACACCATTCTCACCCATAAAACTGGGGGTTAACCAAAAAGGAGGCGTGGCACCTCCCAAACGAATGAAATACTTCATAGTCGATATCTCTGGAAGTATTCATGTTAGACCACTGAAATTTGGTAAGGGGTTATATGAGATCGATCCCTACCACCTCCAAAAAAGCTGGGGATAACGAAAACGGGGGCGTGGCACCTCCCATACAAATGAAATATTTCATAGTCGATATCTCTGGAAGTCTTCATGTTAGACCACTGAAATTTGGTAAGGGGTTATATGAGATCGATCCCTACCACCTCCAAAAAAACTGGGGATAACGAAAAAGGGGGCGTGGCACATCTCATACGAATGAAATACTTCATAGTCCATATCTCTGAAAGTACTTATGTTAGACCACTGAAACGTGGTTAGAGGTTAGATGAGGTCGATCCCTACTACCTCCAAAAAAACTAGGGTAACGAAAAAGGGGGCGTGGCACCTCCCATACGAATTAAATACTTCATAGTCCATATCTCGGGAAGTGTTTAGGTTAGACCACTGAAATTTCTTGAGGAGTTAAATAAGATTAATCCCATCATCTCCAAAAAAAACTGGAGATAACGAAAAAGGGGGCGTGGCACCTCCCATACGAAGGAAACATTTCATAGCCCATATCTCTGCAAGTATTTATGTTAGACCACTGAAATTTGGTGAGGGTTTATATGTGATCGATCCCTAATACCTCCTAAAAAACTCGAGTTAACGATAAAGGGGGCGTGGCACCTCCCATACGAATAAAATACTTCATAGTCCATATCTCTAGAAGTATTTAGGTTAGACCACTGAAATTTTGTGAGGAGTTATATAAGATCAATCCCGGACACCTCCAAAAAAAACTGGGGATAAGGAAAAAGGGGGCGTGGTTTCTCCTATATGAAGGAAACATTTCATAGCCCATATCTCTGCAAGTATTTATGTTAGACCACTGAAATTTGGTGAGGGTTTATATGTGATCGATCCCTAATACCTCCCAAAAAACTCGAGTTAACGATAAAGGGGGCGTGGCACCTCCCATACGAATAAAATATTTCATAGTCCATATCTCTAGAAGTATTTAGGTTAGACCACTGAAATTTTATGAGGAGTTATATAAGATCAATCCCGGACACCTCCAAAAAAAACTGGGGATAAGGAAAAAGGGGGCGTGGTTTCTCCTATATGAAGGAGATAGGGATATGGTTTAAAATAGATATAGGGATCGGGTTAGTGAAACAGAGAGGGTAATAAATTTGTGGCAGGACGACGTCTGCCGGGTCAGCTAGTCTATATATATAAAAATGAAATGGTGTATAATTGTAACGCTAAAACTCGAAAACGGCTGAACCAAATGAAATACTTCCTTTGGGGGATTTGTTTGTTATTACCACGGGCAGGTCATGTCTTAAAATCAGAACAAAATATTAAGGGGGCGTGGCACCTCCCATACAAACTGAATTTTTCAAGTTGAATATCTTCAAAAGTGTTTAAGGTAGGAACATGAAAATTGGTACAGAGCTACAGGATAACAGCACCACTCTCACCTATAAAACCGGGGGTTACCCAATAAGGGGGCGTGGTACCTCCCATACAAACTAAATTTTTTAAGCAGAATATCTGTGAAAGGGTTCAAGGTAGGGACCTGAAAATTGGTATAGACCTATATGGTATCAAAAGCCTTCTTACACATAAAAGAAGGGGTAATCGGAAAGGGGGCGTGGCACCTCCCATACAAACTGAATTTTTCAAGGTGAATATCTTCAAAAGTGTTTAAGGTAGGAACATGAAAATTGGTATAGAGATATAGGATAACAACACCATTCTCACCCATAAAACTTGGGGTTATCGAAAAAGGGGGCGTGGTACCTCCCATACAATCTTTAATTATTTTGGTTGTTAATCTATATACATATATATAAAAATGAAATGGTGTATAATTGTAACGCTAAAACTCCAAAAACGGCTGAACCAAATGAAATACTTCCTTTGGGGGATTTGTTTGTTATTACCACGCGCAGGTCATGTCTTAAAATCAGAACAAAATATTAAGGGGGCGTGGCACCTCCCATACAAACTGAATTTTACAAGTTGAATATCTTCAAAAGGATAACAGCACCACTCTCACCTATAAAACCGGGGGTTATCCAATAAGGGGGCGTGGTACCTCCCATACAAACTAAATTTTTTAAGCAGAATATCTGTGAAAGGGTTCAAGGTAGGGACCTGAAAATTGGTATAGACCTATATGGTATCAAAAGCCTTCTTACACATAAAAGAAGGGGTAATCGGAAAAGGGGGCGTGGCACCTCCCATACAAACTGAATCTTTCAAGGTGAATATCTTCAAAAGTGTTTAAGGTAGGAACATGAAAATTGGTATAGAGATATAGGATAACAACACCATTCTCACCCATAAAACTTGGGGTTATCGAAAAAGGGGGCGTGGTACCTCCCATACAATCTTTAATTATTTTGGTTGTTAATCTATATATACATATATAAAAATGAAATGGTGTTCAGTCGTCACGCTAAAACTCGAAAACGGCTGAACCAAATTATATACTTCCTTTGGGGGGGTTTGTTTGTTATTACCACGCACAGGTCATGTATTAAAATCAAAACAAAATATTAGGGGGGCGTGGTACCTCCTTTACAATCTTATTAATTCCACCATATTTTATATCTCGTCTTATTAATTCCACCATAATTTATAGGTATCTCCTTTTTGTTTATTTCCCCCCTAGCGCGATATTTTCATTCTGTGTTGAATTGGTTTTTGTCGTAGCTGCGTACAAGCCAATTTTTCAGAAACAGATGTCGCTGCATGGTTCAACGCAGTGTTCAAATTGGGTCGTTTTTTTTGGGTTTCATACTAAACACATTAAAATGTTAAGAAGTTGCGTCGTTTTTTTAATTTTTTTTAACGTATTACCATCTTGAATGCATATATATTATTTCATAATCAAAAAAAAAAAACCATCATGAAATTTGGTATTAAACGAAAATTCTTTGGGTATTTTTGTTTTAATAATGTGTATACCACGGATCTACGTGAAAGCGCACCGACTTCTGTTGGTGAAGTCTTAAGGTACGGGTACATCTAACGACACGACGCGACACGACCAAATAGTTGCCTATTTGATCAACATTGTTGTGTCGCGTCGTGTTGCGTGGTGCTGCTGTCGCTAGGTGTACTCTGCTACATATGCATCTCCCATACAAACTTTTTTCTCCAAGGTGAATATCTCTAAAAGGGACCTGAAAATGAGTACAGAGCTATAGGATAACAACACCATTCTCACCCATAAAACTGGGTGTTAACCAAAATAGGACGTGGCACCTCCCATACGAATAAAATACTTCATAGTCCATATCTCTGGAAATATTCATGTTAGACCACTGAAATTTGGCAAGGGGTTATATGGGATCGATCCCTACCACATCCAAAAAAAAAAACTGGGGGTAACGAAAAAGGGGGCGTGGTACCTCCCATACGAATGAAATACTTCATAGTCCATATCTCGGGAAGTATTTAGGTTAGACCACTGAAATGTCATGAGGAGTTAAATAAGATTAATCCCTATCATCTCCAAAAAAAAAAACTGGAGATAAACAAAAAGGGGGCATGGCACCTCCCAAACGATGGAAACATTTCATAGTCCATATCCCTGAAAGTATTTACGTTAGACCACTGAAATTTCGTGAGGAGTTAAACAAGATTAATCCCTGCCACCTCCAAAAAAACTGGGGATAACGAAAAAGGGGGCGTGGTTCCTCCTATACGAAGGAGATAGGGATATGGATTAAAATAGATATAGGGATCGGGTTAGAGAAACATGCAGGGAAATAAATTTGTGGCAGGACAACGTCTGCCGGGTCAGCTAGTTAGTTTATAAAATTAACTAAAAACTAAAAAATAAATTCACTGTAAAGGAATATAACACTTTATAAGTTCATTGTAACGTTTAAAGATAATTTGGCTTCTTCGTCTGCCACAAAATAATGCCATATTGTACATAATTATATATTTCTAACATTAAAACTTTAAACCTAAATTATTAAATCTACCAGTATATATCACATTCCTAATTTTATTAATAATAAAAGCGTGTTAAATTTTGATGGTATAATTAAGAACATTTAGGACCTTCTTTTCTATTTGATGGTATAATTAAGAACATTCAGGACCTTCTTTTCTTGCTATCGAAATTTAACACGCTTTTATTATTAATAAAATTAGCAATGTGATATATACTGGTAGATTTAATAATTTAGGTGTAAAGTTTTAATGTTAGAAATATATAATTATGTACAATATGGAATTATTTTGTGGCAGACGAAGAAGCCAAATTATCTTTAAACGTTACAATGAACTTATAAAGTGTTATATTCCTTTACAGTGAATTTATTTTTTAGTTTTTAGTTAATTTTATAAACCAATAATAAAAGCTTATTTTTAAAAAAGTTTTTTTTCTTTAATTTTATTTTTTACTTTTTAGTTCGGTTTATCAACAAGAAATATACCTATAAGCTTGTGCTTAGAACATCTTTTTTCTTGAATTTATTTTAAATATAAAATATTGTTTAAATTAGTTATGCAATCTTTACTTAGTTATTTTAACATTCCTCATCCGATCCATTTCTTTTAATGCATCAACATTACACGGCTTCTTTGAAGTCAACTTTGAACAGTCAAGTTCTTCGATTCGATGGACCACCTACTCCAACCTTCGCTTTGTTTCTGCTACTCCATGGAGTACCTACCGTCAGAGTACTTTGCAATGTACTCCAATGTTGTTACTTCTTGGAGTATATACTGTCAAAGAGATAGTGTCGTGATTTTCGTCGATAAGGCAGGAGCAATGATCGGCTTTCAAAAAGCTGAAGGTGGTCCGATGAGGTATACAAAGGATTAGTATTGGAGTACTCTAATGTCAAACAATTGGAACACATAATCCAACGATTTTTGCAGGGCCCTGCAAAAATCGAGAGTACCCTATTTCCTATCCAAAGAATACTCCAATTGGAGCATCAGAGTACTCCAAATGTAATCCTTTTTCATATAAAAATTGTGCTCCAATTAACATTGCGATGTCCTAGGACTGGACCACCTACTCCAACCTTCGCTTTGTTTCTGGTACTCCATGGAGTACCTACCGTCAGAGTACTTTGCAATGTACTCCAATGTTGTTACTTCTTGGAGTATATACTGTCAAAGAGATAGTGTCGTGATTTTCGTCGATAAGGCAGGAGCAATGATCGGCTTTCAAAAAGCTGAAGGTGGTCCGATGAGGTATACAAAGGATTAGTATTGGAGTACTCTAATATCAAACAATTGGAACACATAATCCAACGATTTTTGCAGGGCCCTGCAAAAATCGAGAGTACCCTATTTCCTATCCAAAGAATACTCCAATTGGAGCATCAGAGTACTCCAAATGTAATCCTTTTTCATATAAAAATTGTGCTCCAATTAACATTGCGATGCCCTAGGACTGGACCACCTACTCCAACCTTCGCTTTGTTTCTGCTACTCCATGGAGTACCTACTGTCAGAGTACTTTGCAATGTACTCCAATGTTGTCACTCCTTGGAGTATATATTGCCAGAGCGATAGTGTCGTGATTTTCGTCGATAAGGCAGGAGCAATGATCGGCTTTCAAAAAGCTGAAGGTGGTCCGATTATGTAGACAAAGGATTACTATTGGAGTACTCCAATATTAGAAAATTGGAACACATAATCCAACGATTTTTATTTTGTATAAGTAAATTTTGACGTATAGAAAAAGCACGTGCAAAAGGAAATATTCTGTGAATAAATATTCAGTTGACGTGGTTTTCAGCATTTATATTGCTTTATTTTGGTGTTCTCTTATAGCGGCGTCACAATCAATGTTTGCCGCAGCATTATGTATTGACAGATGAGTTGAACGTGGGTATATAGGTAGAGAACGACACATCGCGCATCACGAGCGACATCTGACATGCAAAAGTTGGCAACTTTCAACTTTGTATGCATGAAAAGCATAAGAAGAAGCATTTTACACTTGGCTCTCATATAGTTGATTGTGCCGCTGTTGCTGTGACGCATAAGTTTGCGTTAAATGCATGTACATGCGAAACTTGGATGTCACGCGGCTATTATATTTAAGTGTTTAGATTTGATTACAGACAGCCGTCAGGTGAAACTAAATAAAAGCTTATAAAAAAGTTTTTTTTTCTTTAATTTTATTTCTCATATTACATTAACACTTAATTCTAGCACTTGAATCACGCGAATGAAAACACAATCAGTAAAATCTAATAAATTAATTAGAACTGCGTTTCAATAATAATTAGCTGTTTCCTTTTTTCTTCAATTTAATAATTCAAAATCAGCAGAGCCAACTTTTTATGCATAATTGCTCAAAAGAGTGAAGGAATCAGCCGAATGTTGTATTCTTCAGCGCCATCTGCATATCAATATACATATAATGCTTAGTGCCATCTGCATATCAATAGACAATGCTCATAAGAGTAAAGGAATTCACCGCGTGGTAAGTAAAGGTACTTTTGGAATACACCACGCGCCGAATTCCAATCTTCTTTCTATGGCAATAGGGAAAAACGACTAAACTTGGGTGATGATTGAATTTTTGCAAATAAAGCAATATTTTAGATTTTTTTTTTGTATAATGCATTGTCAGTAAAACCTGATAGATGGTGAAAATTTCAAAACCCCAGCTCAACGGGGAGTTAGTTCAAAATCGAAGGCAAAATCTCTGTAAATTAAATTTTTCAAATATCTCTACCCATGCGCCACCTATCGGAATTATTTTTTTATTATAGTGCATTGGGGTATAAAACTAAACGATGATGAAAATTTCAAGATCCTACCTCAACGGGAAGTTCGTTGAAAAACGAATTAATCGACACTGAAAACAGACCTTCGTAATTCTCAAATAAAGCGACTCACGCGCCACCTAGCGGGTCCAATTTTTTTTTTAACATTTAGAAATTAATTAAGTAACACACACGTAAAATATCAGCCAAATCGGTCCATAATTACGATTTTGAGTTTTTATTACCGCTATCTCAGCCCCACCTAGCGGAATTTTTTTTTACAAAAATATTTCTTTTCATGGTAGTAATACATGTTACGAATTTCAGCTAAATCGGACCATAAATGCGAATTTTGAAAATATAGCGACCCGCGCGCCACCTATCGAAATTTTTTATAATATTGCATTGTCATCGGGGTTATACATGGGTGCAGAATTTCAGATCAATCGGACACCGGGAAGTGTATCAAATTTAGCTTGCAAGATTTGTTAACAGACAGCCGTCAGGTGAAACTAAATAAAAGCTTATAATAAATAGTTGACCTTCCAAAACATAAAGTGATGATAAAGGAATGTCGATTTTTTCAACATAAGTTGGCTCTTTAAAACATTTTAAACTGTTCCGTTGTCTTCTAATTTTTAACTTAAGGGCATTTCTTGATGGCAGATAATGTCCAATATGTTTTTCTGTCATAGATAACGAATGCTGAATTATTTGGCTAGGCTGCAGAAAACTCGAGCGAACCATATTTTTAACCAGATTATTTGTTTCTGCAACCGATTTTTTATGCGCACATGGATCATGAAAATGTTAATTTTTTTTTTCGGATAACATTTCACAGCCATGAAATTGTGTGTCAATACGCACGGTATATTTGTTTTTAATTCCTTCAGAAGAAGTTAAAGGCAAAATTCTGTAATTAATGATTAAAAATGCGTGTTGATAACAAAAAAAGTGTGCACTTTATCATTAATTACAGAATTTTGAATTTCAGAATTTTGGTTTCCAGAATTTTGAATTTTAGAATTTTGTTATCCAGAATATTGACTTCCATAATTTTGATTTCCGCTGTTTCGACTTCCGGAATTATGAATGCAGAATTTCCAAAAAAGCAGAATTTCTACCCCAACCCAATTTTTTTTATTATTTTTATTTTGTTTTATTTAATTTTTTTTTAACATACCTTATTATGTCCATCCACAAGTTGGTATAAAAATATTCAAACGCACACAAAATATGTCAGTCAATGTCACTTTGTGGGTAAAGGTAAAGGATTGGATAGCCTGTTGCCTTTAACTTGTCGTTTATATTTAACCCACAAACACCTTAAGCCACAAAATCACCACCAACAACTATAAGAAAAACCACCAAATAAACAAACCAATTTATGGTTGAATAAATGAACAAATGAATAAATAAAGACAGAGTAAAAGGCGTGTACGATACGTTTGCTATGACAAATATTTGTGTTGACTTAATTTCCTATGCATGTAATCTTTACAGACACACATGCTGACATGTATATATGTATGTCTGCATGTGTAAAATTTGCTTAAAGAAAAGGAAAAGTTTGAAATGCCTATGGACACAGGAAAGGAGCACAAAACCTTTGGCATTTGTTGGCTTTGCTCTTTTAAATTTTGAACACTTGCAAGTGATAAATTTTTAATGCTGCTCAAAGTTTAAAATCACTTTTCCGCACAGTCAACCGTACTCAAGTGTGTTTATGCTCATATATTTTCAATTTAAGAAAAATATTGCGGATTTCAACTGAAAAAAAAAATGAGAAAAGTACAAAAAAAAATATCTTGAATAATGTTTGGCAAAATTTTCGAAATAGGTCATTTAAATACATATGTAGGCGATGTTTTGCAACCACCCACTCGTCACTAGTAATACAATTCAATAAGAAACAGCACACACTTATGCGCCTAAACTGTAGCTCAATCCTTCGATTTTTCGTCTCTGTCATCGGCGCTAAGACGACGGAATCTTTGATTGAAAAACGAAAATAAAAAAAAATTACCTGAAAGGATAAATGTATTGTGTAAGCATAACGAGAAATGCGTCCAACAACCTCAAAAATATGAATGCTGATGTATGAGTTTCATTTTATAACCATGGCACGGCAGGTGATTCACGTAAAAATTACACTTTTGTTCCACTTTTATTGTTGCAACGATCATAAAACCCTTTTAACATCAACAGCAACTTTTGAGTAATACACAACAAACATGACTCATAAAAGCTGTAATAAATGTGTGTGTAACTATGTATATAAACACATTGGACTGCTTCAACAGATTCAACAAAAAAAATATATATCCGAAAGATTTTTGGTTGATGTTGATATATTTTTTTTTTAATTTTTTTAAAAAAAGCTAAGCTTGGAAATTTAGATTTTGTGGTGAAGCACTCTAATGCACTTATATAGATAAATGCTTGTACACAACACACGTTCACGCGTAAATTGATGTGAGAAGTGGTTATACCACCTACAAATTTGCATAGAAATTAAACAGTTTCGTCGAACATTAAGAATCATTTTTCTGACGTGTGATAACCAGAAATTAAGTTCTTCGTGATATGCGGCAGAAAACTTATTACTAGAGCAGTACAAAATTAAGAGACATAGGCGCCCTTCAGCGAAAGCAACTCGTTGAAAACTACTTTACAACTTGTTGGTGCCCAACTAGTCAGTGTTTTGTCTTTTTTTAAATACTAGAGTTTGCCCAGTGGTTTAAATTCAACCACAAAACCTTATTTTATTTTCCTCCCTTTTTGCTATCCCTTTAACTTTCCTTTCTTTTCCATACTTTTTATATTTTTCGTTTCTATACATTCCTATTCTTTTTGCCTTTTCCTCCATCTTTGCACCATTCAGTAATATAGTTTCAATGTTGATAATTATTTATTCTACTTAGGTAGTCTTCATACGTATTTCTTTCCTTTCCTTTCCTTTCCTTTCCTTTTCTTTCCTTTCCTTTCCTTTCCTTTCCTTTCCTTTCCTTTCCTTTCCTTTCCTTTCCTTTCCTTTCCTTTCCTTTCCTTTCCTTTCCTTTCCTTTCCTTTCCTTTCCTTTCCTTTCCTTTCCTTTCCTTTCCTTTCCTTTCCTTTCCTTTCCTTTCCTTTGCCTTCCTCTCCTTTCATCTCATTTTATTTCTTTTGCTTTTCTTTCCTTCCCTTCCCTTTTCTTTCCTTTTCTTCCCTCTCCGTTCTTTTCCTTTTCATTCCTTTTCTATTCTTTCATTTCATTTTATTTCCCTTCTTTCTTTCTTTCTTTCTTCTTTGTTCTTTTCTTTTCTTTTCTTTTCCTTCCTTTTCCCTTCTTTTATTTTTTTACCTGACCCTAATTTTCATTTCCATTACATTCCTGTTTTCCTTTTATTTTCTTTTTCTTTCCTTTCCTTTCGTTTCCTTTGCTTTAGTTTCGTTTCGTTTCCCTTAGTTTCCTTTCATTTTATTCATTTTCTTTTCATTTCATTTCTTTTCTTTTATTTTTTTCTTACCCTTCTTTTCTTTAACTTTCTCGTTTTCCTGAGATGTCTTTTCTTGTCATTTCGTTTTCTCACCTTTTCTTCCCTTACCTTTAATTTTCTTTTCTTTCCTTTCCTTCCGTTTCATTACTTTCTTTCTTTTCCTTTTCGTAACTCCTTTAGCTTTCTTTCTTTTCCATTCTTTTCCTTTACTTCTTTACTTACTTTGTCTTTCTCTATTTGCTTCTCTTTCCCACTCCTTTACTTACATTACATTCCCTTTCTTTCCTTTTTTCTTTAGCATTCCTTTCCTTTCCCCACCTTCACTTGCCTTTGATTTTTCTCTCATACTTTTTTACCTTTATTTTCCTATTATCCATTCCTTTCCTTTCCCATTCTTTCCTTTTTTTTAAACTTTTACTTTTTATTTTTATTTATTTTATATTACAGCTTTCCTTTAATTTCCAACAAATTTCTTTTTTTACTTTCAATCACTTTTCTATTTCTTATTTTAGTTTTTGTTTTTTAATTTTATCAATTTTCCATTTTATTTTATTTCACTAAGTCTAGCCACGAAGGGCCTTGTGCACACTAAACCAAAAACGTACATGTTTTTTACGAACAAAGTTTCACAGAAGTGCACACTGTTTTTTTCTTAGAATCTAAGAAAATTTACATATAATTTAAGAAAAGTTTCTTATTATATATGAAAAAATACGTTAAATTTCATTAACTTCAGAACTTCTTTCTTAAAATATCAGAACTAAAATTCATAAATTTTTTTAGCTGAATTTGTTCTTAAATGTTACGATTTGTTCTTAAATTTTAAGAAATTACGTACGTACAATTTTTTCACTACGTTTATAAGAACTTTTTCTTATTATTTAGAACTAGTTTCTTAGATTTCACGAACTTTTTTAGCTTATTTGTGCTTTTTTTTTTTCAAAACATTATGTATGAGCTAGCATTTGCTTCTCTGAATACCCACTCACAGATTTTGTTTTTGTAAACACTGTTTGTACCTACGCTCAATAAAGTTGACGGGCTGGCTTATGTTTATTATTGCTGCCAACAAAACAACTCTTGTTTTCATACTCGGGCTCTCCCCAACTGCAATGCAAACTCAACAATGCGAGTGGTCATACCTACATACAAACATTACAGCGGCTCTATAAGGTGAATGCGTGTTTAGCATTTCATATTATAATTTTTTAAATTTTTGGTTTGTTGTCGCACACCTAGCTCGGGGAGACCTATCGATACATATTAAATTTTATATACCTTAGAATTGCGGTTATTGCAAAAAAGGGAGAAAACTTTTGAACATTGCGCATTTATATATAGATATGTAAGCAACTGGTATTTTTTAAGTGTTGACGTCCTACGAAATGTCAATTGTAAGATTTCGAACAGAACATACCAGTCATATACTAGTCATGATATACTAGTTGTGAAGTACCCTTCCCATACTAGTTCAACCTGGACTAGTATGATTGAATAAAACTAGCAGCGACAATTTGTATTTACCCTATCACGAAACAGCATCTGGGAATTATAAGAGAAAAAAGAAGCAAAAGAAACGAATGAGTTTTGTATTTTTTAACTTTTCATCCAGAAAAAATTAGTTGTGTACTAGTATGGAATGGATTTCCTGACTAGTATGAGTTCATCCAGAAAAAGAAAGCGACATTTGCCAATTTAAATATTATAACTTTAAACGAGCTAAACTTGTATACATATATGTATATTTGTGTATATATTGGGGGTTGCCACCTGGGGCGGTTTACAGGGTTGCCTATCTAAATTTTTTTTTAATTTTGTGGCAAGATATGCCAATATGGGTATCAAATGAAAGGTATTTTCAGCGAAATTCCAACTAAAATATTTTTAGGTAGGGTAGCCACCTAGGGTCGCCACCTTAACGCAGTATATTTGTATATCCGGTACTATCTCGTGAACCGCTTGACCGATTGGGATGACATTTGGCATAGAGATAGTATTATTGATTCTAAGACTATCCACTTGGGGGTTGCCTCTTGGGGGGTGTACAGGATTGCCACCTATCTTAAATAATGTAGCGAAATATGCCAATATGGGTATCAAATGAAATGTTTTTTCGCTATTTTCAAGTAGGGTTGCCGCTTAGGGTTACCATTTTACCGTATTGTATATGTATTGCATATTTTTGGGATCATATTTGGATTATTTTAGGGTCATTTTGGGATCATTTAGGGGTCACTTTGGGATAATTTTGGGGCTATTTTGAGATTATTTTGGGTTCAGTTTTGGATTAATTTGGGACAATTTTAGGGTCATTTTCGGATCATTTTCGGATCATTTTGAAGTCATTTTGGAATCATTTTGGGATCATTTTTGGGTCTTTTTGGGTTAACTTTTGGATAATTTTGTGAACATTTGAAGGTCTTTTTGGGTCGTTTTGGGATTATTTTAAGATTATTTTGGAATTGTTTTAGGGCCATTTTCGGATCATTTTTGGATAATTTTGGGGTCATTTTCAGATCATTTTGGGTACATTTGAGGGTCTTTCTGGGGTCATTTTGGGATCATTTTGTGGCCATTTTAGAATCATTTTGGGGTCATTTTTGGATCTATTTTGGGTCGTTTTGGGTTAAATTTCGGATCATTTTGGGAATATTTAATTGTCTTTTCAGGGTCCTTTTGGGATCATTTTAGGATTATTTTAGGGTCATTTTGGGTAAGTAAAGTTAGCGCAAAATTGATAGCACCGAGCTATCTCGTTCATCCAGGTACTTTAGTTTATGCGAGCATTTATGTATTTACCAAACTCACTGTCATTTACACATTCTCCTCATTAAGTTTAATGTTTTTGTACATTTGGAAAAATGTTAATGTTGTTGTTTAATATTCTTGTTTGTTGCTAATTAACATGTTTTCCACAGTTGGTGACATAATAAAAATTTCGAAAATATTAGATATGAAGGAAAATATTTCTACATGTTTTCATTTAGAAATTATATTTGCATAGCTACTTAAATATATTCATCTCTATACTAAATTAAAACCACAACAGCCACCCTATTTCTCTTATCCGCATCGTACAAAGAGATTCCCGGGTAACTTTTTGGTCGCTAACTCTCACTTCGGTGAGGTAAAAAAGTAATACAGACCTGCATCCTAACGGCGTATACGCAACTTTCTTTGCTGGATAGCCAATGTCATAAGAATTGAGCAGGCAAATAATGGACTTTAGTTGTTATATATGTACATGTGTATGAAAAAAAAACGAATGTAACCCGATCATAAATACGACTCAAACGCGAAGAAATATACCCTATGCCGAGATGACCTTTCCAAAGAATAAACTAGGTTTAACTGAGTTTTTACTATAAACAAGATAAGATTTAGGAGTTATTGATTCTACATTGTATTAACATGCAGCGGCGATTACATTTGGACTAAGTCTCAGTAAATTTTGTGTCCACAGTTGACAACAGTTTATCCCTGTCAATTTGGACGTTTAAACAAAGTTTGAACTCGCACTGAAAAACCGGGCCTAAATCATTGAACTAAAGTGGTCATATCATATATCAGCTGATTAGATGTGCCTTTGGCAACATTGTACTAAACGCCCTTGTGATGGATTCAGGAAGAACAATTCGCTTAAGTCGTATATCTGCATTGTGAGCAGTCGGGTGTATAGACGTAGTCGGCCTTACTTATGATCACATATTGCCATAAGCGTCATCCAAGGACACATGCCATTTGCACACTAATAACTTGTTTGCAAAAGCAGCTTTTGCACAATTAAGCAAGTGACTTAAAACTAAGTGTGATTAAGTGCTTTGCTCTTTACATACAAGGATGTGTTGGGGTGTATAACTTTACTGAAAATTGATTATCGTCTCAAAAAGTAAAAGTAAAGGACTTCCCTCCAATCCTTATTTCTACCCCTATTACAAGCAATCGTGCTAAACAGATTCATCGTCAATAAAATAAAATAAAATAAAATAAAATAAAATAAAATAAAATAAAATAAAATAAAATAAAATAAAATAAAATAAAATAAAATAAAATAAAATAAAATAAAATAAAATAAAATAAAATAAAATAAAATAAAATAAAATAAAATAAAATAAAATAAAATAAAATAAAATAAAATAAAATAAAATAAAATAAAATAAAATAAAATAAAATAAAATAAAATAAAATAAAATAAAATAAAAAAATAAAATAAAATAAAATAAAATAAAATAAAATAAAATAAAATAAAATAAAATAAAATAAAATAAAATAAAATAAAATAAAATAAAATAAAATAAAATAAAATAAAATAAAATAAAATAAAATAAAATAAAATAAAATAAAATAAAATAAAATAAAATAAAATAAAATAAAATAAAATAAAATAAAATAAAATAAAATAAAATAAAATAAAATAAAATAAATAAAATGCAATAAAAAAATTAAATAAACAAAAATAAATTAAAATAAAATAAAATAAGTAAAAACAAAATAAAATAAAAAAATAAAATAAAGCAATATATTAAACACACACAACCCTGGAAATATATAATATAATAGAATAAGCTTCATATGGTAACTCTGTATAATGCAACTCTGTAAATTTAACAAAAGACAACTCTGAAAATAAAAGAAGAGAAGATGGTGGACTTCCGGTTCATTATTCTTTTTAACGGACTGAAACAAGAGCACTCAAGTGAAATTTAATTGAGAAACATCTCGTTGTTCCGTGGGAAATAAATACAAAATTAAAACTCAGGTGTGATAAAAGAACCAAAACCATCAAAACCAACTATTATTTGTACGATGTCTGACGCTAGAGAACAAATAATAAAAATTTTGCAAGAAAACAATGTGGAGTTTCCATCTACTGCCACAACCATGCAACTACGTCGTTTGCTACAAAATATAATTGGTGCAAGTGGTGAAAATAATGGAGACGAAAGTATTAATAACGCCACTTATGATAATTCTGCCGCATCTAACAGCATAACCATTGCCGAAACCGCTGTTTCTGTTGCCACCACCGCCGCTGCCGCCACCGCTAATGCTGCCACTGCCGTTGCCACCACCACTGCCGAAGCTACTATTGATGTTTCAAATAACAACATAATTACTGCCGTGCCTACTGCCGCCACTGCCGTCACCACTGATTCTGCCGCCACTGCCGTCACCACAGATTCTGCCGCCACTGCCGTCACCAATAATTCTGCCGCCACTTCCATTGCTGCCGCCGTCACTACCACTCATACTGTTCCTCTGCTCGTCACTGCACATATTTTGCCAAATTCGAATATTCCAATTACCGATTGGTGCGTTTCCGCCCATACCTGCTGCTGCTTCTACAGCTACCGGCGCCATTGCTAGAACAGGCGTCATAAATTTAAACGACGAGCTGGGGGCATTGCAAAAAAGGTTTGAAATGCTCAAATTAATGAAAGAAATAGACGAAATAAAATTCAATGCCACAACACAGCGCAGGGTCGATTTTGCCGACATCGAGCACGCTATCCCAAAATTTAGTGGAGATAACATGTCAGTTACAGTTGAACACTTCTTGCAGGACTTCGAGGAAGTAGTAGACTCGTCTGGAGTAGACGACCGATTTAAGTTATTGGCCCTTCGTCGCTGTCTGGTTGGAACGGCCAGGGTATTCCTGTCTACGACAAAAGCGTTGAATTATACGGAATTAAAAAAAAGCTCTAATAGCGGAATTTGACGTGTCGATTCAAAGAAACGAAGTTTACAAAATGTTATCCAATCGCAAATGGGATAAAAAGAAGGAATCGTTGCATTGCTACGTTCTGTCAATGCAGGCTATAGCGAAACGGGCAAACGTGAGCGAAACTGAAATAATCGACTTTATTATAGACGGCATTGGTAACGCAGTACCAAATGTTCACATACTATTGCCGGCTAGGACGTTGGACGAACTAAAGGCGGTAAGTCGCTTTCAACGCAAATATTTTTCAACCGATTCAACAGTAAAAACAAATTCATCTGCAGCAAAACCAGCAAATGAGGCTAAACCGAAATGCTACAATTGTTCAAAGGATGGGCATATCAAGCCCCATTGCCCATACCCTTTAAGACCTAACGGATCCTTTTTCCGGTGTTGGCGCGTGGGCCATGACCACCGTTCGTGCCCAAATCCAGCAAAAATTTTAAAACCCCGGAATGAAATTGGAAATGTAGACGAATACGAAGATAACAACCCGCCCGATGATGTGGTAAATGCATTCAACTTCGTAAGTATTACATTTGATGTAAATAGAAAGCCAATGGCTGACACAATTTTTTCTTTGTTTGATACCGGTAGTCCGGCTAGTTTCATACGGAAATCTTATGTCCCAAAACAATTGATGCAAAACGAAGTACGGAAATATCCCTCGAAATTTAAGGGCATTGGAGGAAAGAAAATAAACATCTTAAACAAAATACTCTGTTTTATAAAATTTAATAACAAAATAAACAAAATTGAATTGAATATCGTACCAGATGATGACATGGTTGTACCAATTATTTTGGGACGGGATTTCCTTCGGTTATTTAATATAAAATTAACAAATACCAAGAAGTGTACGGAATCGTTAAATATTGCACATAAAAGCAAAATATTTTCAAGAATCCTCAAGCTGTAACTGATTCTAAAGCATACACTATCATGGTGCAGCCAAGCCCTACTACAAATGAATACCCTGTAGGAAATTTTACTGCCGATAACTGCCGGGAAAAAATTGATCCAGTTTCTGTCTGCTTGCCAGATATTTTTAATATTGATGTTTCTTGTAACGAAAATGAAGTTGATATAAATAATATACTTACAAAAGAACAGGGTAGTAAATTAAAGAAAATTATAGATAATTATTTTAACCCTATAATGAAAAGTGAGCCCTTAAAGTATGAAATGAAAATACGATTAAAAAATTATGTTCCATTCCATTACGCTCCTCGTAGACTGTCGTATCTTGAACGTAGCGAGGTACGAGATATTTTAGATGAACTTCTTAAAGAAAAAATAATAAGACCCAGTGATTCGCCCTATGCTTCCGCGATCGTGCTAGTTAAGAAGAAAAATGGTAAAACTCGAATGTGTGTCGATTACAGAGCACTTAACAAATTAACCCTTAGAGACAATTACCCATTACCACTGATCGATGACTGTATCGAATACTTACAGAATAAACGCTTCTTTTCGGTATTAGATTTATAAAGCGGGTTCCATCAGGTTCATATGGCATCCGAGTCCATACCGTTTACGTCCTTTGTAACCCCTCACGGACAGTTCGAATATTTGAAAATGCCGTTTGGATTGAAAAATGCCCCGGCTGTATTTCAACGTTTCATTAACAACATTTTTAGAGACATGATAGATGAAAAAAAAATTATTATTTATATGGATGATATAGTTATCGCCACTGAGGGTTTCGAA
Organism: Campiglossa producta; assembly: GCA_964058755.1. NCBI lineage: Eukaryota > Metazoa > Arthropoda > Insecta > Diptera > Tephritidae > Campiglossa > Campiglossa producta. Next base: position 27,508,818 of record CAXKVI010000003.1, read on the forward strand.
GAACATACGGAACTATTGAAATTGGTACTGGAACGAATTACATTACGCGCTTTGAAACTTAATCTAAGTAAATGTAAATTCGGGTATAAGGAAATTGATTATTTAGGCTACAAAGTATATTACAAAGGAATATCACCTAGTAATTCCCATATTAAAAGCATACAAAACTTTCCGGCTCCTAAGGACCCTAAGCAATTGCAATCATGCCTAGGGATGTTTTCATATTTTCGCAGATTCGTGCCATCATTTTCGGAAATTGCCAAACCCCTGCAGAATTTACTAAAAAAAAATGCCAAATTTGATTTTGACAATGCATGCTATGAAGCCTTTTTAGAACTGAAGTCTAGATTGATTAAGAGCCCTGTTTTAGCCATATACAACCCAACAAAAGAAACTGAATTACATTGTGATGCTAGTAGTATCGGGTTTGGTGCAGTCATGCTGCAGCGGCAGGAAGACAACAAATTTCACCCGATTTCGTACTTTTCTAGAACGGCTTCCAGTTCTGAGTCAAAGTATCACAGTTTTGAATTAGAAACGCTGTCCATAATATACGCATTAAGAAGATTCAGACATTACTTAGAAGGCATACCGTTTACGCTAGTTACTGACTGTAACTCTTTAGCCATGACTCTTGATAGAAAACAGCTGAACCCTAGGATAGCGAGGTGGGCTCTCGAACTAGAAAATTATAATTACAAAATACAACATAGGAAAGGAACTTCCATGGGACATGTAGATGCATTGAGTAGGAGACAAATAGCGTCAATCATAAATTCGGATGAAGTAGAATTTCGCATACAGGTAGCTCAAGAAAGAGATCAGGATATCCAGTTGGTAAGAAAACGACTGGAAATCGAGGAGCTCAATGACTATAAAATGATAGATGGATTAATATATAGGAACAAATCGGACGGAAAAAATGCGCTTTATGTACCATATGAAATGGAAAACAACGTTATACAGTTAATACATGAGAAAATGGGTCACTTATCCACAGATAAAACCCTCAACAAGTTAAGTCTCTATTATTGGTTTCCACGAATGCGAACGAAAGTGGAAAAGCTTATTAGGAACTGCCTAAAGTGTATAATGTATACCGGCCCCCCTCAATCTAAAGAGAAAACCTTATATCCTATTCCCAAGACACCTTTGCCATTTGATACTGTCCACATCGATCACTTTGGACCACTGCCGTCATTGAAATCCAAACGCAAGCACATATTAGTGTTGGTTGACGCTTTTACTAAATTCATTAAGTTATACCCAACAAACTCCACAAGTACGAGAGAGGTTACGGCCGCTCTTGAAAAATACTTTAATTATTATAGTCGACCAAGACGTATAATAAGCGATAGGGGGACTTGTTTCACTTCCCTCGAATTCTCTGCCTTCTTATCAAAAAATAACATAAACCATGTGAAAGTCGCAGTAGCATCCCCTCAAGCGAATGGACAGGTAGAAAGAGTAAACCGAGTTTTAAAAGCAATGCTAGGAAAATTGACTGACGAAATAGCTCACGACGATTGGGTTAAGAGATTATCGGAAGTCGAATACGCAATAAACAATTCTGTCCATAGTACGTGCAAGGAAACACCAAGCCGGTTGTTGTTTGGGGTTGAGCAAAGAGGCACAATAATCGACGAGTTTACCGAGTATTTCCAGGACAAACTCTGCCCGGATAGTGATAGGAACTTGAATCATATGCGTGAAGACGCATCGAATCGAATAGTAACTAAGCAAAAGTACGACGCAAATCGATCGTCCCAAAACAACACCGAAACTAAGACTTACGAGGTAGGAGATTATGTCGTTATAAGAAACATTGATAATACCTGTGGAAGCAACAAGAAATTTATTCCTCTGAATAAAGGGCCTTATGTGATATATAAAGTTCTTGGGCATGATAGATACGTTATACGGGATATCGAAAATTGTCAGCTGACACAACTACCTTACGACGGAGTAGTCGAGGCATATAGGATTAAAAGTTGGCCTGGTTTACCTGATAGAGATGTATATGAATCAGAAGAGGACGAAATAACAACATGTTAGAATCTAAGTCATAATGTATCGAGGTCGAATACATTGTCAGGTTGGCCGAGCTGTAAGATAGTAAACACAACCCTGGAAATATATAATGTAATAGAATAAGCTTCATATGGCAACTCTGTATAATGCAACTCTGTAAATTTAACAAAAGACAACTCTGAAAATAAAAGAAGAGAAGATGGTGGACTTCCCGTTCATTATTCTTTTTAACGGACTGAAACAAGAGCACTCAAGTGAAATTTAATTGAGAAACATCTCGTTGTTCCGTGGGAAATAAATACAAAATTAAAATATAAATGTAATTTAATAAAAATTTAATACGATAAAGTAAAATATACAATTAACGTCCGCTCATTTATTTTCCAATTCATTTAAAATCTGTGTATCGCATGACATTTTAAAAAGTTCTATTACTTTTCATATAATAGATTTCTGTGCAGCAAGTACCCACTTGTCCCTTTGTGTACCCAAACTTTTAACATTTGAAATGCAGTTCTCAAAAAATTTACAAGCTCGCGTCGTGAACATTTCCCATTTCACTTTGATGTGCGCTTAATAAATGTGTTTTTGGGACTAAAATGAAATAATTGCTGTCAAAATTGACGTTAACAATGAAGTGTACTTACCTACTTTATATAAAAATAGCTGACCGCCTGAAAAAATTGAACATAAACAGCAGGAGGGGAGTAAAAAAATAACAATGCAGATCAAGAACCACAGAAGAGTGAAAATGCAGAAATACAAGTTTAGCTGCAGGAAAAAGGGGAGAAAAAACTATTGCAAAACTATGTAGGAGATCAACAAAGCTGCCAACAACAAATTATGCTAAACAAAACCCAAAAAAGGGAGAAACACCAGAATTGCATAAAAGCGTGCAGCAGCGGAATTTATTTTGCGAACGATTTAAAGCATAAAACAAAATCTAACAAAACAAAACAACTACAAATGTGTGGCTGCAGCAGAGCAACTTGAGCGGCTTTGATGCCACAATTCTACAGCATTAAAAAGCAAAATTTATGAGATGACATTAATTTTACGCTTCTTTTCTGTTTCTTCTTTCAACATTGCTGTTGCGCTACTACGGTTCTAGTGGTGGTCGTGGCCTCTTTGTCACTGTGCTGCTGTTATTTTGTGGTTTTTGTGGCAGAGTAACAGTAAAAGTAACGGGCGGACATTTGCAATACAATGCAAATGGTTGCAAAGAAAAGAAATGAAAATAATGTTCTATATTAACACACACTTACACATGTACGTACACGAATTAGTACAAAAGGCTACATCGAGCACTTTAAAAATGTAAAAGAAAAGAGATGAATGTTACAACCCACTTTTGAGTTCTTCACAAAACAAGCTTTAAGGTTGCGCATAACGCGCATCAGACGTCGAATGTTTGCATATTTTTTTTTACAAGAAACAAAGCCTTGTGCGGTAAAACAATGCACAAAAAGTATATACGGAAATGTGTGTCACCAGGTTTAACTGTTCGGTGAACTTCAATTTCTTTCAATGCTCAGCAGCTGCCGCAACTTAAAAGGTTCAGAAAAATATTTTTTTTTTTTTTGTAAAAAGTATAAGTGTATTTGTTTGAAGTATGACTAGAAAAAAAGGATATGCGCCTACATTTGCTTGAGAAAGTAGCAAAGTATTTGGAGCGTAACTTAAACACAAACTAATGCGCATAGACGTACACATATTTATATATGTACTCATATATAATATATAGATACAAGACATTTACACCTTATACCTGAGAACGAAATGAAACACTGAAGATGGCGGATCGCCGAAACGGGTTTGTTACAAAACCAAAATTGACACGGTGTGGCGAAAAATCGTTGCAATATACATCTAGTATCCACCCTGTCGGAAAAACACAAAACCAAATTAACCCTTATAATAGGCATATGGGTCATTCCATGTCAAACCGTGAGATAGTTTGAATAGAATACTTCCGTTATACTGGTTTTGATATATATATTCTATATTATCATTTCAAGTGTCGCTATTTTTTCCCTTCTACAAAATAAGCATATAAATTGTATTTGTATTTCATATTCAAAATCAGGTTCCACAAATATGTTATATACGAATTTAACAACACCGCTGCATCGCATTCCATATATCTTATGATTGCTCACAACATTTATTGCAGGGTTTTTCAAAGAATAGCATAAAGGCAAAAAATATAATAACTTTCGGAATTGCAGCAGATCTCAGTAAAAAGAACAAATTGTAAGCCCATATTCATATGCATTAAAAACTATAAAAAAAACTCACAAACACATAACTACATCAAAAAATGATGGAAAAATATCCTTTTGTGTTTGAGAACAAAATATCAAATATACAAACACACATGTTAACATATACAAGCATAGACATTTATTGTACATAGATTGTTCATAAAAAAAATTAAGAAAAAAACAAGTAAGGAAAGCTGTCTTCGGCTGTGCCGAAGGCTATATACCTTTCATGAATAAGCGTCACGATTTTCACTGTTCGATCCCCAGTACAGCCTGTTTCAATTTAACTATATTTACTATACACATTACACATCTTAGGATCCGAGTTATCGGAACAATCGATTGTATGGAGGCTATATATTATACGTGTTCAATTGTACTGACTTACACTATACACATTACATATGTAGAAAGTACTAAAGGTGCAATATTTTACGTTCCTAACTTTTTAAAGGCGGTAGTTATGGCCCAAATTTCTTATACCGAAACAATCGATTGTATGGGAGGTATACATATGTCATAATGACTCGATCTTCTTGATTTTCCTCTACACATTACATAAATTGAAAGTACTCAAGTTGCAAAATTTTATGTTCCTAACTTTTTAATTGCAGAAGTTTTGGTCAAAAAACCTTATATCTGAACAATCGGTTGTATGTAGGCTATATGTTACATTTGCCCGATCTTGTTGATTTTCACTATATACACTACATATATAGAAAGAACTCGAGTTGCAAAATTTTACATTCCTAACTTTTTAATTGCAGAAGTTTTGGTCAAAAAACCTTATATCTGAACAACCGGTTGTATGGGGGCTATATGTTACATTTGCCCGATCTTGTTGATTTTCACTATATACACTTTTTTTTTATTAGTGTTTATTTATTTCGATGTTGATGATCTTATATACTAAAATAAACAATCGTTTTCATTTAATGATACAATTATACAATGACCGTAGACGAGTTCTCATGTACTTGGCGGCTACATATGATATAAATATAATATTTTATTAGTTGATAACACTTATGTGTAACCGCTTTAACTTAAAGCTTGTATGAACCAAGATTATGTTGCAAAGAAAAAAACATAAAAAACAATGCCTGATTAAATATTTATAATAAAAGATATTCACTATATACACTACATAAATAGAAAGTATTCGAGTTGCAAAATTTTACGTTCCTAACTTTTTAATTGCAGAAGTTTTGGTCAAAAAAACCTTATATCTGAACAACCGGTTGTATGGGGGCTATATGTTATACTGGTCCGATCTTGCCAGTTTCGACAAATGATTCCTATATTACAAAATGGTGGCCACATACAAAATTTCAGCCAGATATCTCAAAAATTGAGGGACTAGTTTGCGTTCAAACAGACAGACGGACAGACGTGCATGGCTAAATCAACTCAGCTTGTCATCCTAGTCATTTCGGTATACTTATTGATGGGTCCATCTCTTCTTCTTCTCATACTTACAAACATCGGACCAAAGTTATAATACCATTTCATGTTCATGAAAGGTATAAAAAGAGAAAAGGAAAAAAACACTCCACTTCATTGAAATCCTATTTTAACATTCAGTTGGCAATATTCCATAAAAAGTGAAAGTTTTGCTCAAGGCATGAAACCGATTAAAATAACGTTCCGTTTTCGATATCAATTTTGTAATGTGTTTTGGTTTCGGTTTCGGTTCCGGTTTCCTTCCTCAACATTTATTTGGGTTTCGGTTACGGTTTCGTTCCGGTTTCGGTTTCAAAATAAAAAACTCAAGTATGTAGCTTTAAAATAGGTCTGAATTTTCATAACTTTTTTCCTGCGGCTATGATGGATTTTCTCCAATATAATAATAAATTATATTCACGAAAAGGATGAAATTTCAGCAAAGCAAATTAACATTTCTTTTACGGGGGTGTAAAAGTAGGTCGCCTCCCAGTTGGTGCACCCTGGGTAACGCTAAATGACCTACATAGCCTACACGGCTAGTTTCTTGTATTGCCGGTTCTACGAGAATGCTACCAGTACTTGGGCTGTACCCATCGTGCCGAAACGACCCGGGCCGTTTTCTTATATCGACCCGGCCAAGAGCAATACACTCGGGGTGACCCTGTCTGACTTTTAGGCAGGGCTACACCTCGCTACAACAACAACAACATTTCTTTTTCGGATCTCTTAAACTTTTTTCAATTACTTCATTTTACTATAGTCAAATTTCCTGAACTGACTGAGGTCAAAATTTGTATTTTGTAATCTTCCCCTATAATATTAAAAACAAATTTTTAAGGGTACCTTTTTGTAGAAGGAAATACCTATGTGCCCAATAAAAGAAGTAAGACACTAAAAAAAATTAAAACCGTTTGGAAACGGTACCGGCTTTCAGATCAAAATAACGGTTACGGTTACGGTTTCGGTTTCAGTCCTTGGTTTTGATATAGCATACAAATAGATATTCCGTTTTTTTCGGTACTCTAATATTGCGCTTTTTTCGCTTTCTCACTCAAGTTCGTGGTTTATCTATTTTTCAAATTAAAACAGAATCAAATTGAAATTTTTCGTTTTGTTAATTCAATTCATTTTATTTTAAAATTAAATTGTATTTAATTTTATAGTTTTCTATGTTATTTTAATTTATTTAAATTTATTCTATTTTATTTTATTATATTTTATTTTTTTTTATTTTTTTTGTTTCTTTTTTATCTCATTTTTTTTTTTTTTTTTTTTTTTTTTAATTTTATTTAATTTTATTTTTTTTTTTTTTATTTTTTTTTATTTTATTTTATTTTTTTCTTTATTTTTTTTTTATTTATTTTATTTTATTTTATTTTATTTTATTTTATTTTATTTTATTTTATTTTATTTTATTTTATTTTATTTTATTTTATTTTATTTTATTTTATTTTATTTTATTTTATTTTATTTTATTTTATTTTATTTTATTTTATTTTATTTTATTTTATTTTATTTTAATTTATTTTTTATTTTTTATTTTTATTTTTTTTTTATTTTATTTAATTTATTTTTTTATTTTATTTTTATTCATTTTATTTTAATTATTTTATTTTATTTATTTTTTATATTTTATTTCATTTTATTTTATTTTATTTTATTCAACTTTTTTTTTTTTTTTTTATTTCGCTTTATAATTTTACTTATTTTATTTTTTCTCATTTTTCTCATACCCAGCGTACTAGTACCAGTAGAAGGGTATTATCGTTTTGTCCACATAACGATAATACGTAACGGCACAAAAAAATCAACATAGATATAGAGTTCCAAATATGAAAGTTCTTAGGTTGAAAAGAGGAGTTCATTAAGACATGTCCGTCCCTCTGTCCGTGTACACGATAACCTGAGTAAAAATTTAAATATTTGCATGATATTTGGTATACAGGTTACTTTTTGGCCAAGGTAGGTTGCTATTGAAAATGGGCGAAATCGGAAGATAACCACGCCCCCTTTTTCGATATCGAAAATTTCGAAAATCACATAAATTGACATATCTCGGTAGCTGAAATAGCTAAAATGATTTAATTTTATACTTGAATCCCTCTGGTCATTAGTTTATGATTTTTCCATACATTTTTTATAGTGGGCGTGGTACCACCCACTTTTCAGGGAGGCCTATATGAAAATTTCACGGGTCGTAACTTTTAAACTGATTACGATAGAACGATGAAATTGGTACAAGGTATACTAGAGTAATAGGGAGTATACGTGATGTAATTGGACGAAATCGTTTCCCAACCACGCCCACTTCCGAAATAGAATATTTCGAAAATCATATGAAAACTACCGCTGGGTATTTAATGTTCGGTTTGTTATATTTTATTTTGTTATTATATGTTTAGTTGTCCCATGCTTTCATAATTGTCTGGCTATCTTACGTAAATTTACAACATTACATTTTCTGCTATGTTATCCTCTGAACCTTATCACTTAGACAAGACTTACATGACAAATACATATATAACAGCTTTTAAATGTCTGTAAATCTGTACCATATAGATTTTTTAATCCTCACTCCAAACCCATGCGCTAATTCTTTGTTAAAAAGTTAGATAAATTTCACCATTTGCTCAATAAAGTACATATCTCAGCATTATTCATGATTTTTATCGGACGAATAGGGATTAAAATCTCGCACATGACCTTCGCTTCACTTACTGTAATTTTTACGTAACATTAAAAAATCAAAACCTCACGGTCAAAAAGTATTTTACTCTCATTTTAATCTTACCAAACGAGAATACAAAAGAAAATGGACAATGAAAAATACACACCATCAAACGGGTGCTTTGGTTGATCCTATCATCGTGCGCTAATCCAGCGCAGCTATATCAAAAACATCGGCGCTCAGATAAAGGGTGAGACTGTAGAACCATTGATATTCGAAATTTTATTTAATTTAATTTTATGTTTTATTTTATTTTGTTTTACTTTTTAATTTATATTTCATTTTATTTTATTTTATATTATTTTATTTTATTTATTTAATTTTTTTTTTATTTTTTTTTAATGTTTTTGAGATGGACCCATCAATAAGTATACCGAAATGATCAGGATGACAAGCTGAGTTGATTTATCCATGTCCGTCTGTCCGTCTGTCCGTCTGTCTGTTTGAACGCAAACTAGTCCCTCAATTTTTGAGATATCTGGCTGATATTTTGTATGTGGCCACCATTTTGTATTATAGGAATCATTTGTCGGAACTGACAAGATCGGACCAGTATAACATGTAGCCCCCATACAACCGATTGTTCAGATATAAGGTTTTTTGGCCAAAACTTCCGCAATTAAAAAGTTAGGAACGTAAAATTTTGCAACTCGAGTACTTTCTATTTATGTAGTATATATAGTGAAAATCAACGAGATCGGGCAAATGTAACATATAGCCCCCATACAACCGATTGTTCAGATATAAGAATTTTTGGCCAAAACTTCTGCAATTAAAAAGTTAGGAACGTAAAATTTTGCAACTCGAGTACTTTCTCTTTATGTAGTGTATATAGTGAAAATCAACAAGATCGGGCAAATGTAACATATAGCCTACATACAACCGATTGTTCAGATATAAGGTTTTTTGGCCAAAACTTCTGCAAATAAAAAGTTAGGAACGTAAAATTTTGCAACTTGAGTACTTTCTATTTATGTAGTATATATAGTGAAAATCAACAAGATCGGGCAAATGTAACAAATAGCCCCCATACAACCGATTGTTCAAAAAAAAAAAAAAAAACTAATGGCGGCGATATACCTACAGGTTATCATCATAACCTCTAACGAGATTTTTAGCCGAGCTTCTCTTTCCAACTTGTGGTGTGTTGCTTTTTGAGTTTTTCCTACAAGTTGGCGGGACCTACAGTTTTTTGCCGACTCCGAACGGCACTTGCAAAGCAAATGAATTTTTTGCTGAGAAGCTTCTCATGGCAGAAATACACCCGGAGAGTTTGCCAAACTACTGCCGAGGGGCGACCCCGTTTTAGAAAAATCCTTTTTCTAAATAATTTTTGATGTTACTTTTGCCGGGCATCGAACCGCCACGACTTGGTGTAGAAGGCCGAACACTTAACCGCTACACCACGGCGGCCGCCAAATATATAAATATAAAGTTGAATCTTAACCGATTGTTCAGATATAAGGTTTTTTTGGCCAAAACTTCTGCAATTAAAAAGTTAGGAACGTAAAATTTTGCATCTCGAGTACTTTCTATTTATGTAGTGTATATAGTGAAAATCAAAAATATCGGGCAAATGTAACATATAGCCCCCATACAACCGATTGTTCAGATATAAGGTTTTTTGACCAAAACGTCCGCAATTAAAAAGTTAGGAACGTAAAATTTTGCAACTCGAGTACTCTCTCTTTATGCAGTGTATATAGTGAAAATCAACAAGATCGGGCAAATGTAACATATATCCCCCATACAACCGATTGTTCAGATATAAGGTTTTTTTGGCCAAAACTTCTGCAATTAAAAAGTTAGGAACGTAAAATTTTGCATCTCGAGTACTTTCTATTTATGTAGTGTATATAGTGAAAATCAAAAAGATCGGGCAAATGTAACATATAGCCCCCATACAACCGATTGTTCAGATATAAGGTTTTTTGACCAAAACTTCCGCATTTAAAAAGTTAGGAACGTAAAATTTTGCAACTCGAGTACTTTCTATTTATGTAGTGTATATAGTGAAAATCAAAAAGATCGGGAAAATGTAACATATAGCCCCCATACAACCGATTGTTCAGATATAAGAATTTTTGGCCAAAACTTCTGCAATTAAAAAGTTAGGAACATAAAATTTTGCAACTTGAGTACTTTCAATTTATGTAGTGTGTAGAGGAAAATCAAGAAGATCGGGTAAATATAACATATAGCCCCGCATTTAAAAAGTTAGGAACGTAATATTATATATGTAATGTGTATAGTGTAAGTCAGTACAATTGAACACGTATAATATATAGCCTCCATACAATCGATTGTTCCGATAACTCGGATCCTAAGATGTGTAATGTGTATAGTAAATATAGTTAAATTGAAACAGGCTGTACTGGGGATCGAACAGTGAAAATCGTGACGCTTATTCATGAAAGGTATATAGCCTTCGGCACAGCCGAAGACAGCTTTCCTTACTTGTTTTTTTTAAATTTATTAAATATTTTTAATTCAGTTTTTTTATTTTATTTCCCTGAAAAGTTTTTAGCAGGTTTGTGGTCTTCCATGAAATAAAAGTGGTAATAATACCAATAGTGGTATGTCAGGCACGTATTGAGAGGTGTAAATAAATATTTTGTGAAAATTGAGGATATGAGTATTAAAAATCCTGGGTATACTGAGACCAAATGGTATTTTAGCTAATTTCCTGTTGGCCTTTTTTTAATGATTTCGATATTTTGGGATACCCTTTACACATACATACATACTCATATAAATATATATATATGAATTTTAAAAGTTATTCCACCCGCTCACTCGCGATATATTTTAATCGTTTACGTAAACAAGACACGGTCGGTATTGAAGTTGCAGTCAACTGTATGAAGCGTAATTAAAGAAGCCTCGAAACAAAAAAGGCAAAGAAAATAAAAAATGTTAAAAGTTAAAGCCCACGAAAAAACAGGTAAATATATACCTACATAAATGTATTTACCTACATATATACAAATATGGCTGAACACCTTCAATACAGTCAACGAGTCATCAACATCAACCGTAAACATGGTTATACATACAGACTTACAAAAAAGTTCGCTTTGCAGTTATATGTGTGTGTCTTTATGGTTGAGAGGCAACAAAGTTTGTTTCAGGCACAGATTTACAGGGATGAGTTTTATAGCATATTCAAATACATACATATTTAAAAGTCTCTGTTCTCTCATAAAATTTGGTGGGGTATGCTTTGTAAACGCGAAAAAAAGAGTTATCAGTTACGGCTTTCGCTAAAAAAGTGTGGATTAAAAAATTTGAAAAAATTTGAAAAAAAAAAATGCAAAGCAAAAAAATTCTAAAACAAATAAATGAAATAACATTTAAAGATAAACAAAAAAAGACCCATCAACTTTTCTTTGACGCTAACAAGGGTTAACGAAGCGTGCTGTGGTGTCATTTGTGCAACTGGCGTGATTATGATATTAGGGTTCATACCTGTTGAGCTTCGAAACCGTGTAACCGAGTGCTAATTGTACTTTACTGATTTTATTGTTGCATACTTTGCCTTAGGTCTCCTGATATGATAAGAAAGGTCCGAACTTCGCTAAAAGCTCTGAGTTATTACTCTCTGCTGGGTAGCCGGGCAGCAATATTTATGGTAAAGACATAAGTGTATGAGATGCCCAGGAAGATTTTCATAATTGGGAAATCTCCTAAGCATAGTCTAAGTATTATTTTAAGGCAACGAATTTATTATGGACTAGAGGTGGGCGTCGTGTCACGGTCAATGTGTGTTCATGTGTTCGTGTTTGAAAATGCGATTTCGTGTCGTGATCGTGCGTAGCCCGAATACAAACAAAAAAACACACACGAAAAAAACGATCAACTTTTTTCACTTTTTGTACTAAACTGGAGCACTTTTGTGTTAGTACATATTTTCAAAAATCTGTTTCGTGAACGTGTCGTGTTGTGTTGCATAAACCATGCATGCGCCCACCTCTACTATGGACTATCCGGGATGATTGCGAAGTCTCAAAAAATAGCTTCCTTCTCAATTCAAGCAATTCCTTCAAAATTTCTGAACTCTTTTTGCATCACTTCTGGAATTTTTTGTAGTCATTTTGGCTACTCATCACCTAAAATTTTATAAATGGTAAACATTTTTCATTTTTTTTTATAGTTTTAGATTCGAAGTGTCTCAACCCTGATTTAACACACGTTAGCTTGATTTTCAATGAGGAAATATAAGAGCTTTAAAAAAAAATGTATTTTAATTTTTTACTTATTCTAAGAGCAATGAAATAAGTACTTAATGTAAGGAAACCCCTATTCCTTAAACTGGGTATAATATTTTACTTATGCTAAGGAAGCGGCCGCCGTGGAGTAGCGGTTAAAAATAATTTTTCTAAACGGGGTCGCCCCTCGGCAGTAGTTTGACAAACTCTCCGGGTGTATTTCTGCCATGAGAAGCTTCTCAGCAAAAAATTCATTTGCTTTGCAAGTGCCGTTCGGAGTCGGCAAAAAACTGTAGGTCCCGCCAGCTTGTAGGAAAAACTCAAAAGGCAACACACCACAAGTTGGAAAGAGAAGCTCAGCAAAAATCTCGTTAGAGGTTATGATAACCTGTTGGTATATCGCCGCCATTAGGAAGGAAGCCATGTCTTTGGAGCCAAATAAATTAAATTTTTCCTTCAAACATTGTTTTCTTACGACAAGGAAAGGTTTTTTTTTGAGTGTATTTACAGGTACTTTGAAGTAATTCAACTTTGCATCAACTAAAAGACTCTTCACCGTCAAGCACCGTCGTCTCATAACACAGTCAAAAGACTAAACGAAAATTGTTTAATAAGAAAACAAAAGCTTGTGCCCATTGTCTTGAATCTTTCTGAGCGACGCTCTTCAAAATGTGTACAGATGGTAAGGGGGTGCAAGGTCTACTTAAGTATTCCCATTAACCTTTATACACATCTAAGTATGTGTACACCTGTAGGTACATACATGTACATATGTATGAGCAGGACAGCACCATTTAACATGCCTAGATGTTAAAAAGGCGTTCCTGTGTACAAATTTCATAACAGGTGACAAAACATAATAAACAGGTTGCCTAGCTGACTTTGAAAAAATATATTCAAGTTTAATAGAACAAGTGCGAGAAATTGAGTTGCCTATTGTTATGGCATTATAGGAATGCAAGGAAGGTTAGACAAAGGAATTTAACATGTCGGAACAACAATGAATCAAACAACTTACTGTTTACAAATGGAATAATTATATGCACGCATACCTTATGGGTTGGTTAAATGAAATGGAATTTTAAGAAATGACATTAATTAAGCAAATTGTGATTTTAGATATATGCCTTCCACTACACGGTATTTGTGGCCCAACTCCTTACCTATCATGAGGGTAACTTATGCACCAAGTTTCATCTTCCTTTTTCGAGCTAATATAAAAGTTTGTATTGAAATTCTTTGTATAGATCCAAGAGAGGTACCCGTTATGCTGATGAAACCCCAAATTTATTTCCACTTTACTGCTCAAGGAGGAAGTAAAATAATTTTTCCTCGGTAAAGAAAAGTGCAAAATATCCACGTTTTTAGTGTTGCCACCTAATTCTATTATATGTATTTTTTTTGTAATCTGCTTTTATTGCGAAAACATCTTTTATAATTTGGATACACTTTTTAATAACGGGAATGCGCTCAATTCCAAACTCTCCTTTTAAAGTGTTGCCACTTAAGCTGTTTTCATAGGGTTGCCAACTAACTGATTTTTGAAGCCAATAGTCACATACGCTTCTCTAGTCTGGTGGCCTAAGACTGCTCAAAGAACAGCGGCAACTAAGTTAGGTAAGCTGCATCGGCTAGTCTGTGTCGGTATAACAGGTGCAATGAGAACGTGCCCTGCTGATGCTTTAAGTGCCCTTGTGGGAATACCTCCTTTCCCCATTCTGATAGAGAAGGAGGCCATACTTGCTGCATTAAGACTTCAAAATATTTCCGGTCTTAAAATCGGAAATATGACATAAGATATGACGATGGTCAAGAATTTTATTTATCGTCAGTGACGTATACGACATTTTGAAAACGGCTACAAATTACTGAACTTCTACACAACTCCGAATAAGATCGATCTTTTTTACCACGCTTTTATTAGGTTCACTTGTATGTTTGCTTGTTTGTTTGTTTCTTTGTTTGTTTGCTTGTATGTATGTGACTCTCGTTCGGTCTAAGCCCCAGTGGCCCAAAAACAGTAAAATGTCCCTACAATATGGGTATCAAACGAAAGGGGAAGACCCCAGGTTTCATTTGGACCTCGATATATTTCGATAAATTTATCGATAACTGAGTTATCGGTCAATATATGATTGCCCAAGAACCTAAAAAATTCCTTTCAATATAAGTACCAAACGAAAGGGGAAGACCTCAGGTTTCATTTGAACCTCGATATATTTCAATAAATTTATCGATAACTGAGTTATCGGTCAAAATGCGGTTGCCCGAAAACCTCAAAATTTCCCTGCAATATGGGTATCAAAAGAAAGGGGAAGACGGCAGGTTTCATTTGGACTTCGATATTTTTCGATAAATTTATCGATAACTGAGTTATCGGTCAAAATGTGAATGCCCAAAAACCTTAACATTTCCCACAATAATGGTATCAAACGAAAGGGGAAGACCCCAGGTTTAAATTGGACTTCGATATATTTCGATAAATTGATCGATAACTGAGTTATCGGTCAAATGTGGTTGGCCGAAAACCTTAAAATTTCCCTACAATATGGGTATCAAACGGAAGGGGAAGGCCCCAGGTTTCATTTGGACTTCGATATATTTCGATAAATTTATCGATAACTGAGTTATCGGTCAATATATTATTGCCCAAAAACCAAAAAAAGTCCTTACAATATGGGTATCAAACGAAAGGGGAAGACCCCAGGTTTCATTTGGACCTCGATATATTTCGATACATTTAACTGAGTTATCGTTCAAAATGTAATTGCCCAAACACCTCAAAATTTCCATACAATATGGGCATCAAACGAAAGGGGAAGACCGCAGGTTTCATTTGGACTTCGATATTTTTCGATAAATTGATCGATAACTGAGTTATCGGACAAAATGTGAATGCCCAAAAACTTTCACATTTCCCTACAATATGGGTATCAAACGAAAGGGGAAGACCCCAGGTTTCATTTGGGCCTCGATATATTGCGATAAATTTATCGATAACTGAGTTATCGGTCAAAATGTAATTGCCCAAAAACCTCAAAATTTCCCTACAATATGGGTATCAAACGAAAGGGGAAGACCGCAGGTTTCATTTGGACTTCGATATTTTTCGATAAATTGATCGATAACTGAGTTATCGGTCAAAATGTAATTGCCCAAAAACCTCAAAATTTCCCTACAATATGGGTATCGAACGAAAGGAGAATACCCCAGGTTTCATTTGGACCTCGATATATTTCGATAAATTTATCGATAACTGAGTTATCGGTCAAAATGTAATTGCCCAAAAACCTCAAAATTTCCCTACAATATGGGTATCAAACGAAAGGGGAAGACCGCAGGTTTCACTTGGACTTCGATATTTTTCGATAAATTTATCGATAACTGAGTTATTGGTCAATATATTATTGCCCAAAACCAAAAAAAGTCCTTCCAAGTTGGGTATCAAACGAAAGGGGAAGACCCCAGGTTTCATTTGGACCTCGATATTTTTCGATAAATTTATCGATAACTGAGTTATTGGTCAATATATTATTGCCCAAAACCAAAAAAATTCCTTCCAAGTTGGGTATCAAACGAAAGGGGAAGACCCCAGGTTTCATTTGGACCTCGATATATTTCGATAAATTTATCGATAACTGAGTTATCGGTCAAAATGTAATTGCCCAAAAACCTCAAAATTTCCCTACAATATGGGTATCAAACGAAAGGGGAAGACCGCAGGTTTCACTTGGACTTCGATATTTTTCGATAAATTTATCGATAACTGAGTTTTTGGACAATATATTATTGCCCAAAAACCAAAAAAATTCCTTACAATATGGGTATCAAACGAAAGGGGAAGGCCCCAGGTTTCATTTGGACTTCGATATATTTCGATAAATTTATCGATAACTGAGATATCAATATATTATTGCCCAAAAACCAAAAAAAATCCCTACAATATGGGTATCAAACGAAAGGGGAAGACTCCAGGTTTCATTTGGACCTCGATATATTTCGATACATTTAACTGAGTTATCGGTCAAAATGTAATTGCCCAAACACCTCAAAATTTCCCTACAATATGGGTATCAAACGAAAGGGGAAGACCTCAGGTTTCATTTGGACCTTGATATATTTCAATAAATTTATCGATAACTGAGTTATCGGTCAAATGTGGTTGCCCGAAAACCTTAAAATTTCCCTACAATATGGGTACCAAACGAAAGGGGAAGGTTCCAGGTTTCATTTGGACAGTGAAATATTTCGATAAATTTATCGATAACTGAGTTATCGGTGAAAATGTGAATGCCCAAAAACCTTAATATTTCCCTACAATATGGGTACCAAACGAAAGGGGGAGGTCCCAGGTTTCATTTGGACATCGACATATTTCGATAAATTTATCGATAATTTCATAGGACATTTGACTAAAAAGTAAAAAATAAATATAGTTTAAAAAAACTAAACCTCACGCTTTTAGAGTGTATTGAACTAAAAAGTTGAAAATAATTTTAAAACCCCTACACAGTAGTATTGTGGAAAATGCGTGGCCCGCTTTGTGCCATAATTTTGGTATATCGAGCGCAAGACGCTTTTCCCACATAATGTTAGTTTTTTTACTACGCTTTCATTAGCTTTACTTGTACATATGCACATTCATATGTATGTTTGCTTGCTTGTATGTAGCTCCACTTCAGTCTGTCATTTGGACTTCAGACTGTCCCAAAAACCTTGAAATATGCCTTCAATATGGGTATCAAACGAAAGGGAAGGTCCACAGGTTTCTATTGGACTTTGGAATATTTCGATATATTTATCGATAACTGAGTTATCGGTCAAAATGAGATTGTACAATAATATTGAAAATTGCCTACAATATGGGTATCAAACGCAAGTTTAGGCCCAAAGGTTTCGTTTTGACTGCTATATACTTAGATATATTTATCGATTACTTCATAACACATTTAACTAAAAAGTAAAAAATAAATATAGATTAAAAAGCGAAAACACACGCTTTTAAAGAATATTGCACTAAAAAGGTAAAAATAAATTAAATAAAAAACGAAGATTATGGAACAAAGCGGACCACGCTTTTTCCACAATACTACTGTGTAGGGGTTTTACAATTATTTTCAACTTTTTAGTTCAATACACTCTAAAAGCGTGAGTTTTAGTTTTTTTAAACTATATTTATTATTAATTACCAACACAAAAGTAGGTTTCTTGAGAAAAAAATAAATGACTCTTAACGTTGTTTTGCATAATCACCGACGATATAGTCCGATATTGCAAGTAAGTGATGCAATAACTCCTACGCTCAGGATCATGCGAAACTTTGAAGTTTCGATCGTAGATCGAGTGCTCTGGGACACAGGGAATGCTTATGCTGAATCCGATTCGGAGATTTGGTATACGGATAGATCGAAGCTGGACGATGGTAAACCGGGAGCTAGTATCTATAGGCCAAATTACAAAAAATCGGTATCAATGGGTAATTACCCCACTATTTTTCAAGCGGAAATCCATGCAATAGAATTATGTGGCACAGGATGCCTCCGAAGAAGACTATCCTCTAGGCGAATCTACAATATGGCGGACAGTCAGGCCGCCTTACGTGCCTCACAGTCTTACACTGTAACTTCGAAACTTGTCTATGAGTGCGTCGCAGTCCTTAATGATCTGGGAGCCAAAAAAAAAAGTTTTGTTAGGTTGGGCCCCAGGGCGTGAAGGGCATGACGCAAAGAAAAAGCAGATCACCTGGCAAAACATGGTGCTTTAACAGCATTTTATGGTCCGGAACCCTTTTGTTTACGCAGCATTGGCTTAGTAGCCTAGGACAGAGGCAGGCCAAACTCTTTATAAAACCCTCAACGGCATCGGCCAGGCTCATTAATCTAAGGATGGTGGCTAAGAACCCTCACTCGCAAAGAACGAAGTGTGTTAGTTTTCGACGCAGAAAACTGAAGTGTGTTAGTCTTCCAGGCTAACTGAACCATTATTAGTCTTCGTTGGGAGCGGCGATATATCCTTCCAAATAAATCATTTTCATGTAAAATCTTTTTGATGTCTAACTCGTTTGGTTAATATCTTATTTCCTTAAATAAATTTAGTTATGTATGTAAGTTACTAAAACTTATCCCTAATAAATTTTAAGAAAATCAGTTTAATCATATTAATCCACATGACAGGATTCATTAACCGCTTACATCTCACATACATATGTGCATAAGTACATCAATCAGTTTGACGCCCATCCACCCTATGACAACTAACATAAATATTTTTGTCATAAATCCTTCATTAAACTTTTAAATAATATGACAAAAGCTTGACACTTTATTAATATCTTCACCGAAGGGAAGGTAAAGAGGGTTAAAGGAAAACATGTAAAAGCGACAAGATTTCGAATAAATAATAAATAGGGTTGCTAATTTTTCAGATTAGAGTAGGAGGTGTTTGTTTATTATAGGGTCAAAGTAAATGAAGCATAATGTTTACTTTAATGTCGGCACAATATGTTGCAGTTATCATGCAGTGAGGGAAGTGATGGGAGATATGTCAAATTTGAAAAAGGATAAACCAACCATTTGATTAAATAGCTAAACAAGGCATTTCAATGAAATTGTTATTATTAATCTCTAAATATTTTTATCCAACAGCAGTAAACTTTTGCTACATCGTGCATTAATCGCATTTTCTTCTTGACCTTTTTTGAAGAGGATAGCCCTAAGCTGACATTTAAGCTCATTTACTTGTCTGCCAAATCGTCTGAAAAATCATACATTTTATAAAATAAAGTCAAAGTATTTCGATTAACAGACCTTACTTGAAAAAGGTATACAACTGCTTATCTCTGTTTAATTTCTAAACACAATTTCTACAAGCTCAGATACTACCTTTGCATTCATAATATTACGTAGGCATTTCTGAAGTTCTTTATGCTATTGCGAGATAAATTGATTCGGCTGAATTGCGGGAATGCCCGTCATTCATGTTTCCCGACATAAGTGTATTGGAATTTCATGTGGTTGAAATAAATTTATTCTCTCAGTTTGACAAATGCGTGGTTCTGTGGAATAAAAGCGGGAATTCCCGCTCTTCAATTTTGTATACAAAAATTAAGTGATTAACTGGCAGCCACGCGCTAAACTTAAACGAAGCAGAATGTGTTAAATGAAGTGATCGTATCTTTCTGTGTAAAATAAAGCTACTTTAGTTACTTGGTAATGTTCGGGTTCATGTGGGGATATTTGTGGAATAATTACAGGATCACTTCGGGTATATAGGATTGCCACCTGTTACAGGGTTGCACATATTTGATTTTTTTTAATATAAAGCGAAGCATGTCAGTAGGGTTATAAAATTAAATATATCTTTGGCCGTATACTTAAGGGTGCCCACTATCTCTGGAACCATTTTTTTTATTTATTACTTGTGTGTTGCCAATTTCGATTGAGAGTAAAACTTGAAAAATGGCTGATGATGCAACGGAAATTATGCAACGAATCCAATAGGAGGTGAAATTCTAGGATCTAGCAACATTCACAAATTGTAATAGTTCGGTCGAGCAGAATTGCCACTTATGGCGATTTACAGGGTTGCCACCTATCCCATTTGTTTAAATATGGGGCTAGATATGCCAATATGGGTTAAATGAAAGGTATTTTCGATCGTATTCCAAATAAGACAAGTATGAAGTAAGAAATTGTGAATCTAAACACCTTATTCATATTTCGTTATTTCTGAACTTAAGAAGTTAACTTCTTTCACGTGTACTGGCTACACGCGTTTTTTTTTTTTAATATTGGGCATTATATGCTCAAGTTATCAAATAAAAATCACAATAGAACGGCCAGGAGGATTTGCCTACCAAATTATTATTTAATTACTTCCAATAATGCTAGTATACTTTGTGCCAAATTTCATGATTCTAACGTGATCAGTTTAAAAGTTATGACAGTCGAGTTTTCAAAAATGTCTTCCATAAAAGTGGGGGTGCCTCGCCCACTTTAAAAAATCTATCAAAAAATCATAATAGAAGGGCTACGATACTAGTATGCTCTGTGCGAAATTTCATAATTCTACCGTAACCAGTTTAAGATTACGACCAGTAGAATTTTCAAAAATGCCTCCCTTTAAAAAGCGCTCACTTTAAAAAATTTATCAAAAAATCATAATAGAATTACCAGGGGGATTCATATATAAAATTATATCATTTTAGCAATTTTATTTTGTATGTAATTTTCGAAATTCTCGATATCGAAAAAGGGGGCGTGGTTATTATCCGATTCCGCCCATTTTCAATAGCAAACCTACCTTGGCCAGAAAGTAATCTGTTTACCAGATTTCATGCAAGTATCTCAATTTTACTCAAGTTATCGTGTACGCGGAAAAACGAACGAACATACATACCTTAATCAACTCCTCTTTTCAAACAAACAACTTTCATACATGTATCAAACTCTATCTCGATTATTTGGTTATGTGGACAAAATTATAATACCCTTATATTAGTACTAGAACGCTGGGTATAAAAAGTGTGTGCAATTACTGAAGTAGGCTGAGAATATTGATTATAATGAAGTTGTGAAAAATTATAACAGCCAAATCGGTCTATGCCGTGCCAATGTATGATTATATGTATAGACCAGGGACTTGTAACGCGTTTCGGTTTCGGTTTCTGTTACATAGCTTGTAAAGAAACTGAAACAGAAAAAAAAACCCAGAAACAAAACCTGTAACGAAACTAAATTAATTTTGTTCCTTGTAACAGAAACCAAAACAGAAACAAAACTCCTTTGTAACAAAAGTCGTAACAAAACTCCGAAACGGTTCCAGCAAAAACAAAACCTGTAACGAAACTAAATTAATTTTGTTTCTTGTAACAGAAACCGAAACAGAAACAAAATTAATTTTGTTTCTCAGTAGCAAAACTATATTTGCAGTACATTAGGATGGATTTATTATTTTCTGGTATATAATATACATGTATATGTCTGTTGCAACTAACTAAACCTAACCTTGTGTGGTACATTTAACTTCTTGGTGTCTACTATACTGGCGGGTAAGTACCACAATGAAACTTCGGTAGGAAAATCCGGGTCCTTGGCACAAACAAATGTAGTATCACACTTTAATATCCGACAATAAATGCTGAAGATATGAAGAAAAATATAACTGCGCGACTATAGGGTTGTCTTTTTTATTTTTTATTTTTAAATGATATATAAAAACGCTTCATACATATGCATAGGGCAACGGATTGTGAAAAAATTAACATTAGTAGTTATCAACAAATATTTCATTTTCTAATAATAATTCATTCAAACTACTTTGTAGTGCATCATCATCATTTTTATAAGATGTCGAAGGAGGATGCTTTTGCGGGTGTAACATAGTTTTGTATGGATAATGGGATATTGGGCAGATATATATATCGTCGCTCGGCGCGCAATACCGCGTATTTGCAAAAAGCAATACCGCGTATTTGATGGAAGCCAAATTGTGTAGGAGGATATAAGAATTTACAAAAGAAAAAGCACTAAAACTGCAAAACATAGATTTTTTAAAATACGCGGTATTGAACAGCTCTATTTTAAAGAAAATAGGTTCCATAAAAGGTTTTTGATTTATTTATTTGTGTTTTTGTAGCTAAAAACGGAGGAATTTTAACGTCAGTGCATTAAGACCGATGAGTCCCAGTCAGGGTAACGAAATCTCGTTTTTGGACATTTTGGTATATACGCCTTTTTGTTTTTTGCAAATACGCGGTATTTCGTGCCGAGCGACGATATATATTATATACTCGTATATAAATATTAAGGTCCATCCTAGTGTAGTGCAAATAGTATTATAAGAATGTTTAGAGTTCTGCTACTGAGAAACAAAATTAATTTGGTTTCTGTTTCGGTTTGTGTTACAAGGAACAAAATTAATTTAGTTTCGTTACGGGTTTTGTTACAAGGAACAAAAGTAATAATTTTGTTTCTGTTACAAGGAAAAAAATTAATTTAGTTTCGTTACAGGCTTTGTTTCTGCAGGAACCGTTTCGGAGTTTTGTTACGACTTTTGTTACAAGGAACAAAATTAATTTAGTTTCGTTACAGATTTTGTTTCTGCTGAAACATTTACAATCATTTTGTTTCGAATTTAGTTTCTATCCTTTAAAGTTTCTTGGAACAGAAACGCCAGAACGCGAGTTTCGTTTCGGTACGAGTTTTGTTACAAGTCTCTGGTATAGACTTAATGCTATTGAAATTTATCTACTTGATAATTTTTGTATGACTGTGTCTGTTCCTTTGAAATATGTCCAAATTAAAACCCTACCATCAAATTATAAATTTCCTCCTTCCACTGAATTGAGAAAATAATTACATGAAGTCAAACTGCAGCATAGACGAACAATAAGGAATAACTACAATAAGGAATACAATAAGAGCAGTAATGCCACCAAAAAAAATTGGTCCTGACTTTAGTTGATCAAAAGGATTACATCATGAAGACTGATATGTGTACAAACTTTTTTTTTAGAACTCCCCACACCTTTTTGGGCGGTTCTTATGTCATCCAACATGAAACTGAAGTTTGAGAGAAAACTTATTATGAGTAAGTGTGGCGGCAAGTGTAAAGCACGACACCCCAATCGTTCACTGAAATAATATCACTTGCAAGCAACGAGGCAATAGCATGCCTCCTCGACTAGTGAAGTTATTGTCAAAAATTCACGAGATTAGATATTGCTCTTTGCCTGACCTCACCAAAAATACAATTTTAGCTGCAACAACTGCAACGCTGCCGCCTCGTTGCTTGCTAGTGAATGACCAAGCATAACATACCTGTAGGGCACTGATATTATATTTAGTTCCTAACTTAAAATACTTTAATTGAATTTATTGTTCAAACACTTAACATTTTTTTATATTGAAATATATGTATCTACTTTTTAATTTTCAATTCTGAGTGACAGTTTTCAAAAATTATTATTCTATAAAAATTGTAATTGATATCTAGAATTGTTTCTTCAATAAATATTAATAATATTTAAATAAACGATTAATTTATTAAATACTACAATACCAAGTCCATTGATTGGTCAGTATGATCATCGTACTCTTAGTAGCGCAGCAAAAATTCCCTCGTTTTCGAGGCCAAGCAATAGTTAGTCTGTGTGCATATATATTACTACTAACATAATTTCCTGCTAGTTAAAACCAAACTCGCACACACACAAATAAACTCCATAGTAAAAACATACCTCCTATCTCACCATAACCACAAGCACCGAAAGTCCTATTTTGTAGCCCGAAGGAATTTATGTGCTACTTGACTTATCAATTAAAAGCAGAGAGGTGAGTTACAAAAGGCTAAATTTCAGTTACAAACAACCGCACGTCCTTGTCAACACTCAATTATTTATTTACATATTTACAATTAGTAGGGTGATTAAAAAAAATGTTCGTAGGTCTTACGCTCTCAAGATTTATTAAATAATGTAAAACAAACTTTGCAAAAAATTTGCGTTGTTTTCTCATACAATTTGTTGGAGAATTATTTTTTATTTATTTTATTAGAATTTTCCCATAATAATAAAAAACATTTCGAACCACCCTAATACTTACACAAGTACGTACTTACAAACCTTATATTAAGTGAGAGATTGAATTAATTGCTTAGATGCCACAAATGTGCAAGAAGCAAATTAAATTTTATGTGCAGTTCATTGGTTATTTGATACCTAGAAAATAAATAATTTGCCTAGGGGTATCGGATTGATTTAAAATTTCTGCGAATAATATCATTATATATTAGAGCTGCTAAACTATCGATAGTGGCGCCATTCGATATTTTCGATAGTTGCAAAAATACTATCAATAGTTCGAAACTATCGTATACTATCGTAATTTAAGGGCCTCATTATGTATGACGAACGATAGCTCAGAGGAACGATTCGTCTGCTCACAAAATCGCATTTTCTTTCATATTTGTTTTTTATGTCAAAGAAAAGTCGACAATATTTAAAAAAGCTATGGAGCGAACGAAAATGATGGATAATGCGATGGCTACGCGATATTGTGAGCAGACGATTCGTTCGTCTGAGCTATCGTTCGCCATACATAATGAGACCCTAAGTGTAGAGGAACTTCAACTCCGAACATATCATCTATTATATGTATATAAATGCGCAATGCTTAACAGTTTTTTCCCTTTTTTGCAATAACCACAATTCTAAGGTATATAAATTTGATATGTATCGATAGGTCTCCCCGAGCAGGGTGTGGGACAACCAAAAATTAAAAAAAAATAATATGATTTGAAAATCACACCGCTACAAATGCTAAACACGCATTCGCTTTATAGATTATTGGGTATATGTAGGTATGACCACTTGCATTGTTGTGTTTGCATTCATTGCAGTAGGGTGAGTTGTTTTGTTGGCAGAAATAAGATAACATGAGCCAGCGCGTCAACTTTATTGAGCGTAGGTACAAACAGTGTTTACAAAAACAAAATCTGTGAGTGGGGATTCAGAGAAGCAAAAGCTTTTGAAAAAAAGCACAAATAAGCTAGATCATGCACAAGGCCCTTCGTGGCTAGACTTAGTGAAATAAAATAAAATGGAGAATTGATAAAATTAAAAAAAAGTAAAATCAGAAATAGAAAAGTGATTGAAAGTAAAAAAATAAAATTTGCTGGAAATAGAATAATATAAAATAAATAAAAAAGAAACAAAATGAAATAAATAAAAGTATTAAATTAAGAAATTAATGGGAAAGGAAAGGGATGGATAAAAGGAAAATAAAGGTAAGTTAGGTAAGGAACGGAAAATATGACAGAAAAATCAAGGCAAATAAAGGTAGGGAAAGGAAATGAATGGAAAAGAAAAAAGTAAGGGAAGAAAGGAAATATAATGTAGGTAAAGCAGTGGAAAAGAGAAGCAAAAGGAGAAAGATAAAGAAAGGAAAGAAGAAAAAAAGAAGGGAAAGAAAAGGTAGCGAGGAAGAAGGTATCGAAAATAAATGAAAATAAAAAGAAAGAAAAATAAAGGAAAGAAAGGTAATGAAAATCTAAAAAAAAATAAGTAAAGGAAATGAATGAAAAAAAAGAAAAGCAATGGAGTTACGGAAAGGAACAAAAGAAAATAAGGAAACGGTAGGAAATGAAAGGTAAGAAAAGGAAAGGTAAGGAAGCGAAGTGACAGGAAAAGAAATTTAAGAAAAAAGTGAAAGAAAATAAAGGTAAGAAAAAAATAAAAGAAAAGAAATGAAATGAAAAAAAAGAATAAAATGAAAAAAACTAAAGCAACGGAAACGAAAGGAAAGGAAAGAAAAGAGAAAATAAAAGGAAAAAAGGAAAGGGAAAGAAAAGCAAAAGAAATAAATTTAGTTGAAAGGAGAGGAAAGGAAAGGAAATAAAAGCAAATGAATGCTAAGGAAAGAAATACGTATGAAGACGACCTAAGAAGAATAAATAATTATCAACATTGAAACTATATTACTGAATGGTGTAAAGAGGGAGGAAAAGGCAAAATGAATTGGAATGTATAGAAACCATTTTTGTGCTTGCTCCTAATTTTCTGCTCTCATTTGAAACCAATATTAATAAATAAGTTATCGTTTTAAAGGTTGGAGTTAGCTCTACATGCGAAACCATATATTAATTAGCGGATTGCTTTTGTTTAAGCGTATGTTATAAAAAATAATTTGTTTAAATAAACCATTGTGAATTCACAAAAAAATCAATTTGTACTGCAACGCTATTGTGACTGACATTCATCAGACTTCGGTGTTGCCAGAATCGGAGATATCGCCCTTTTTCGGGGATTTTCTGTCTGCCACTGTAATTTCGAAATTTGGTATTAGTTTCCTTTAGGGGTTATTTGCAATCAAAGTTGCAAGTTTTCATGTGGTTGTTGTAATCACATTAGGCCGTCCCTAAAAATGTCCAAAAAAGTGTTCTGCGCAGAAATGCTGAGGATGGCGTAGCCTGTGTTGGACCGGACGAGTGTTATTTTTTATAAGCAACTCGGAAAGGTGTTCTGCACACAAATACCATGGATCCCGATCCGAATTGGGACCGGACCTGGGTCCTCTTTCGGGAGTTTGATCATAATTTTTCACTGAAACAAAAAATTAAAAAAGCGCTCCGGGATTCGTGATCCTGCGGCCAATACACGTTTTTTGAGCCCTCTCCCATAATTTTTAAAAATATTTTTGCAGTTGACCCCTAAAGGAAACAAATACCAATGCTTTTTGGCTATAAAATCCCCAATTCATGATTTAAACAACATCGTTTGTTTTTCCCCGCCGAGGAACAAACTCAGAGCAGCACTACAAAAATTTGAAGAGAAATATTTTTGAAGGTTTTAATGATAACCTGTACAGTTATCGCGCCATAGTTCTTTTTAGGTGTGTTTTTCCATGCTAGAAAAAAAATTTGGTAAAAATAAATGTGAGTGGCAACACTGCGCTGGACTGGTAGTGGTGCAAGTCTTTGATTTTGATTAGAAAAAGACAATGGTGAATGAACATTATTTTCAAATGTTCAAATGTAGATGGCGCGCAGGCGGGTAATTGCCAGTGGTGCTGGCTAAACACCTGTTGCGAATATTTTTCTTATTCTTTCTCACAACAAGTGCAGTTGATTTTATTTGTTAATTAAAAATCTTTTATGCATGTTTCTTATTGGATCTTTTATTATACACCGTGATAAAATATACTAGGTGGACCCGTGCGCGCCTTGCGCAAAAAAAAGAAAAACAAATGGTTTGAAATCGTTTACTTACGTCATACAAACTTATGTAAAATTTTCGAAAATTTGATAAAAAGCAATCGATTTTTCTATAAATATGACCCAGTGGCCACATGTATTTTTTACAAAACTTCCTGAAATACAATATTTGACGTAAAAATAAAATCATTCGTAATTTTTTGTTTGAATGTCGCTTGGGCTGAAAAAGTTATATCTTGGAATCGCCTGACTCTAGAAAATGCCACATACAACTGTCCGTGTGAAAACACACATTGAGCATTAATTCTGACGAGGAAAGGGAAGTAAATTTAGACGAAGTTAATATATTTTTAGACTGTCGCTATGTTAGTCCTCCAGAGGCAATGTGGCGACTTCATGAGCGCCAACTCTTTCATCGTTCACATACTATTGAACGTATGCGCAAGGCGCGCACGGGTCCACCTA
>CAXKVI010000003.1:27541497-27568997 GCA_964058755.1 Campiglossa producta
TGAAAAAAAAAAAAAAAAAAAATTTGTTCCTTATCCAAAATAAAATAAAGTAAAATAATATAAAATAAAGTAAAATAAAATAAAATAAAATAAAACAAAATAAAATAAAATAAAATAAAATAAAATAAAATAAAATAAAATAAAATAAAATAAAATAAAATAAAATAAAATAAAATAAAATAAAATAAAATAAAATAAAATAAAATAAAATAAAATAAAATAAAATAAAATAAAATAAAATAAAATAAAATAAAATAAAATAAAATAAAATAAAATAAAATAAAATAAAATAAAATAAAATAAAATAAAATAAAATAAAATAAAATAAAATAAAATAAAATAAAATAAAATAAAATAAAATAAAGTAAAATAAAATAAAATAAAATAAAATAAAATAAAATAAAATAAAATAAAATAAAATAAAATAAAATAAAATAAAATAAAATAAAATAAAATAAAATAAAATAAAATAAAATAAAATAAAATAAAATAAAATAAAATAAAATAAAATAAAATAAAATAAAATAAAATAAAATAATATAAAATAAAATAAAATAAAATAAAATAAAATAAAATAAAATAAAATAAAATAAAATAAAATAAAATAAAATAAAATAAAATAAAATAAAATAAAATAAAATAAAATAAAATAAAATAAAATAAAATAAAATAAAATAAAGTAAAGTAAAGTAAAATAAAATAAAATAAAATAAGTTTAAATAAAGTAAAATAAAATAAAATAAGATAAGATAAAATAAAATAAAATAAAATAAAATAAAATAAAATAAAATAAAATAAAATAAAATAAAATAAAATAAAATAAAATAAAATAAAATAAAATAAAATAAAATAAAATAAAATAAAATAAAATAAAATAAAATAAAATAAAATAAAATAAAATAAAATAAAATAAAATAAAATAAAATAAAATAAAATAAAATAAAATAAAATAAAGTAAAATAAAATAAAACAAAATAAAATAAAATAAAATAAAATAAAATAAAATAAAATAAAATAAAATAAAATAAAATAAAATAAAATAAAATAAAATAAAATAAAATAAAATAAAATAAAATAAAATAAAATAAAATAAAATAAAATAAAATAAAATAAAATAAAATAAAATAAAATAAAATAAAATAAAATAAAATAAAATAAAATAAAATAAAATAAAATAAAATAAAATAAAATAAAATAAAATAAAATAAAATAAAATAAAATAAAATAAAATAAAATAAAATAAAATTGGTTCCTGCAGCGCGTAGGTAAATTTTTCTCAAAAAACACATTTTCATACAATCCCGAAAATTGCTTGTAAATACCGTCGGTACTTACAGCAATAGACTACAAGTCAAAAAAGCAACAAAGAGTTAAAATTGAATAAAATAAAATAAAATAATATAAAATAAAATAGGATAAAATAAAATAAAATTAATTATAACAAAATAAAATAAAATTAAATTAAATAAAAAGGTTCAATGCTGAACGTCAGCAGTTTTGCGTAACCCATATTTTTTATTGGCTAAGATTATTGGCTGGCTAGTTCTTCTGCCTGCAGTCGTTTTGCAACACTTTTTGTCAAAATTTGTTTGAATTTTTGTAGACTTAAGTACCACAATTCAAATTCACTTGCGACGATCCCACAACAAATGCTTAGGTCCCATATATAGATATGCAAATATGTTTGTAAACACACACCCATTCCTTGCATTGCAATAAACTAAAATGTTTCGGTTTTACCAAAATTTGCATGAGAACCACAATTGTGTATCGGGCTTTGCATTGTGTTCACTGCTAATTTTTGTGTAAATATCTGCATATCGTCGGCGTTTATGCAAAACAACGTAACGAACAAATGCAAACCCATGTAAGGGACAGTTTGGTCAAAAATGAGATTTGCTTACCAGGACTTCTGGGTTTTGCATTTGTTCGTTACGTTGTTTTGCATAAACACCGACGATATGTACATATATAATCTTCATATAGTCGGTGATAATGCATAAAGCATTAGTACCGTTTTTTGACATTCTATTGCACAAAAGCCAAATTTTTTGTTACTAAAGAATGGAACCGGGTTCCCAGAGGCCCTGGTAAGCAAATCTCAACTTTTACTATAATTTAATATTTTGTTACATATTTGTATTTATTCCAGCTTCCAGCGCTCAATTTGAGAATTTTATATAATATCACTTGGAACTATCTAATAAAAAATCACTTATAGCGAAGAAATATTGTAAAGAAAATACAGTCTCTAACGTTAGAGAAATGCTCGCCTTTACGTTAGATGACTAGGGTAATTATCGAACTATTCTCAATTCGAAGGCAACAGTCGAGAACTACACTAGAACTCGATTCGAGATAGGTTAGAGAACTAGTCAAAAGGCGAGCATTTGCAAATTCACATTAGAATCCCATTAGAAAATGACATTAAATTCGACTCGTAGAGTTTTCTCGATTTGAGAATTATGTCCCATTATGTTAGAGAACGCTGTGATTCTCGAGTATTTCTCGAGTCGTCCTCTAACGTTAGAGATTGGAGAATGGGGCTAGTTCTCGAATGTACCTCGAATCGAAATCTAGCTTCATGGTTTGTTGAATTGTCACCATTACCCAGGACCAGTGTTGCGCAGGGTCTATATACTTTAAGCACTTTTGTTTTTGGTTTACGCTAAAATGAAGGCTAAATACAATTAATTTGAAAATGCCTAAGTTTCATATGAAGGAGCAAAGCAAAATCCCTTAGCTATACAATTTTTTGGGCAGCACTGACCAGACCACTAAAGTTTTCTAAAATTCGAATTTTTGTAAAACAATTGTGCAATTCACAAGGTGTGTCGTATTCGTCTATCGTTGTATGTTTCCATGGTTTCCAATATAATTTTTTTGAAAAATAGACAAATAGCACAAAAGGTTGTGAATTACGTAAATTTAATTTGAATTTAGCTGAAATTTTATTTGGTTTACTCTCGCCCGTTTTTCCTTGATTCAAAAAAATTTCGGAGTCATTCTTCCTAACATAAAATACTGAAGAAGAGCATTAGCGTCAACTTCAGATTTTACAAATCACAGTTCCATGCTCTTGAAGAGAGACAAGCCCAAATTATATATATTCATGTATGTATGTTTTACGGTTAAGAGGAAAAACTCTCTTATCATAAAAAAGTTCAGCTGACTTTTCAAAGCTTTAGGATTTTAACACAAAACAAAAAGGTTCTCTTATTTATTTAAAAAGAGGAACGATAGGAGTGCCTTACTGTACATACTATAAGGAGTGCTATTTCTTTAGTCAAGCTCACTGTCAAGCTTATCAAAAGCTCATTCTCCTTCAAGCTCTAAGCTTGTAATATTTTTATGTAGCGTTACTTACACATAATGTGTTGTGGATGTCAAGCTGTAAAGCTTTACAGCTCAAAATAATCTCTTATATTATTATTAAAAACCTATTGCTAAATGATAGTAAACAAGTGCAGATAACATTGTATATATATGTATATAACAGATTTGACGTCCTTTAAAGCTTACAGATATTTAAGGTAGCAAAGCCAATTGGATAACAATTTTGATTTCATTCAGAGCTATTAGCCATAAAGCTGGTGACTTGAAGTTGTTATAGTAAAGTTTGGATGCTCTTGAGAAGATATGGAATTCTTTCTTGCAGAATTTGGTTTGTTATTGTGAGGAAACTTAAATTTTATAATTATAGTCGTAATATCTTTGCTATAACTGTTATAAATACTCCATTATAGTTTCTA
Organism: Campiglossa producta; assembly: GCA_964058755.1. Taxonomy (NCBI): domain Eukaryota; kingdom Metazoa; phylum Arthropoda; class Insecta; order Diptera; family Tephritidae; genus Campiglossa; species Campiglossa producta. The sequence continues at coordinate 27,545,250 of CAXKVI010000003.1, forward strand.
TAACAAGCTTTTGTAAAGAAATTTTTGATAGAATTTTTTATAGTAAATACATTTGTTATATTAATACATTTTTTTATAGTAAATGTACTTCAGAGTTTGTCTAAAAGATATCATTGAAGATGCGTTTATCAACAAAATTATTCTTTACTTTATACCGCGTTTTTTATTTATATTTTATAGCTTAAATTTATAGTGTGAGATTTGTATCGGCAAAGAAATTCTTATTTATAATTTCTAATATACTGAATTTCCTGTACTAATATCTATTATTATAATAATCCATGACTTTGCGCAAGAAGGCAAGATTTTATGAGCCAATATCAACCAGACCTGAATTTTGCAAAAGCCATCGAATTCAAAAATAGTTAGTAGTTCGTCTTATTAAACCATTCAATTTGTTTCTTAATAATAAGTTAAGTTAACTTGAGTGTTTTTGCATTGATTTTAAATTTCCCCGAAGAATGTAACTAAAATTACACATTATGAAACTCTCATAACAATAAATCTGATTAAATATTGATAAGTACGTTAAAGATATGCAAAATTTGATTATCTGGTATAGAAAGGATTGCTTCAGCATTTCAGATACCATAAAGGAGAGGAGCGGATTTTCATATACATGCATTCGGGATAGAAAGTAGATAGAATTGTTTGCTATCCTCGGAACCTTTGTGTCCCCCCAACATTTATTGAAGCTGATAATGGATATAAAGCCCACAGAAGCTTAAAGGTATATTGTCGCCGATTTTTGAAAAACAGCCAAACGGTATGTGTTGTCCGATGAATTTATACACCCAAAGAGCTTATTCGTTAATTCCAATTTTAAATTTTTTTAAAAAGTTCTTTAGAGAAGTTTTATTGAATACATATTTCTAAAATCTTATAACATTAAACGAACTTTTCATATAGGTATTTACATGTTTGTACATGTGTATATTTGTATATCCGGTACTATCTCGGGAAAAGCTTGATGAAATTTGGCATAGGTATAGAATGCTTGATTCTAAGACTATCCACTTGGGTGTTGCCAGTGGCTACATGGTTGCCACCTATCTCAATTTTTGAAGTTAACTTCTTAGGCGACGATATGAAGTTTTGATTGAGAGAAAAATTTGAAAAAATGGCTGATGATGCAACTGAAATTATGCAACGGAAATAGTAGTAGTAGCCGACTTTCAGGGGTTTGTTGCAGACTTTCAGGCGTTGGCGATTTTCATCACGATGTTTAGCTGTGCAAATCAAATAGTAGGCGAAATTCTAGGATCTAGCTAACATTGCACAAAGTGCAATAGTTAGGCGGCGCAGAATTCATGGGTGTTGCCACTTATGGCGGTTTACAGGGTTGCCACCTATCCCAATTTTTTTTAATGTAGAGCTGAATATGCCAATATGGGTAACAAATGAAAGGTATTTTCGGCCGTTTTCCAATTAAGATAATTTCAAGCAGGTAGCCACTTAGGGTTGCCACCTAACCGCAATTTGTTAATTTTTTCGTATATCTCCGGAACTGCTTGACCGATTTGGATAACGTTTGGCATATAGACAATTTGATTCATTCTAAGATTATATACATGGGTGTTGCAACTTTGGCGGTTTACAGGGTTGCCAACTATCCCATTATTTTTTTAAATATAGAGCTAGATATGCCAATATGGGTATCAAATGAAAGGTATTTTTGGCCGTATTCCAAATCTGACAATTTCACGCAGTGTTGCCACTTAGGGTTGCCACGTAATCGCAATTTATTAAATTTTTAGTATATCTCGCGAGCTGCTTGGCCGATTTTGATAAAATTGGGCGTATAGACAAAATAAAATCATAAAATCCTCATATAACTCTATTGAATTTTAGTGGCCTAGCATGAATACTTCCAAAATAAAAAATCCCATTTGTATGTGAGGTGCCCTATCCCTCTTAATTCATCGATGGTTTTCAGTTTCTATTGTAAAGTTGGTTTAGAACGCAACTTAAGTTATGCACAAATACAATATTTGAATCTTACATATTAGAGGTAGACGTTTGGCTAAATGTGAGCTCAATGTTCCCCAGTTTACAACTCTCTTTCCTATCTTTATTCACCTTCACACTATCTCTCTCCTTTTTTCTCTTTATTGCCCTCTTTCCTTCTACCACGCCCGTCTTCCTCTATATCCCATTCGTATTTGGCCCTGCCAATTTAGGCATAATTCTACCCACGTAACGAATTTGAAGGAAAACGCACCATGTATAGATATTTTCGAATTGAACGGTTCCCTGGTCCACTTACCGAAAGTAAGAAATTGTCAATCTAAACCATGGGATCAATTTTTGGTAATTTTGGGTTTAATTTGGGAACATTTTGGACTCATTTTGGGGTTATTTTGGGATCATTTTCGGGTCAATTTGGGGTCATTTTGTGATCATTTTGAGGTGATTTGGAGATCATTTTCGGATAATTTTTGCGTCACTTTGGGATAATTTTGGGGTCAATTTGCCAACAGCCTAACCTACACTGAACCAAAAAAGTTCATGTATCCAAAGAAAAAGTACATAGATTTTAAGAATTGTTCGTTAAAACCTCTCCAAAGATCTTTTTCGTAGAAATTTAAGAACATTTCCTAGAATACAAGTAGTTTTTCGTAAAATATGTAAACAAATCCACAGAAAGCATGTATTCATTCATAAATTGTAAGAAAATTTTCATAGATTCTATGAAGTTTTTCTTATATTTTAAGAAAACCCAGCGTGAACTTCTATGGAATTTTGTTCGTAAAAAACATGTACGTTTTTGGTTCAGTGTATTATTAACGCGTTTTTTTTTTAATATTGAACAAGAAATTTTTGGGTCATTTTGGGATCATTTTTTTATTCACTTTTGGTACAATTTGGGTAATTTTCGGATCATTTCGGGATCATTTGAGAAAATTTTGGGGTCAATTTAGGGTCATTTTGGGATACATTTTCGGTAATTTTTGAGATCTTTTTGGTATAATTTTGTGGTCTATTTGGAATAATTTTTAGGCCATTTTGGGATAAATTTTTGGTCATTTTGGGTTTAATTGGGGAACATTTTGGAATATATTTGGGGTTATTTTGGGATCATTTTCGGGTCAATTTGTGGTCATTTTGTGATCAATTTGAGGTGATTTAGGAATCATTTTGGGGTCCTTTGGGATAATTTTGGAGTGATTTGGAGATCATTTTGGGATAGTTTTTGCGTCATTCTGGGGTTAATTTTGGATAATTTTTGGAACTTGTGGTCAAATTGGGAGCATTTTAGGATAATTTTGGTGTCATTTTAGGATTATTTTGGGATAATTTTGGGGTCAATTTGTCTCATGCACATACAACTTGTATGGAAGCAATAGAATTTGAGCGCACTGCGTAAAAACCTAATTTGATTTCCATTTTTTGTTCTGCGTGACATTTCGATTTGACGTTTGTACAAAGGCAAATATACAAACGCACGCACCATTATTTCGTTAAAAGAAAACACCGTGTTTTCCTAGCGTGTTTAGAAGCAAACAAAAAACCATTCGAAAATTTCATACAAATTTCATAATCCAAACTCATTTCTAACCCCTTTTCAAAGCGTGTTTGCTTTGGGTTTGCATACACTTGCGGCGTTTTCAAACCCAAAACCTGCAAACACGGTGTTTTTGTTTGTGGAAACACCATATAACTTTAATTTTAATATCTAACTCCATCTACTGAAGAAAAACAAATCTTAATTATCTCAAAATGTAATATGCAATTACTGCTAAAAGCATTTGCGAATTAAATCTAACCGCAAACCTTTTCCAAATGAAAGAGAGTTGTTAGCAAAAAATTAAATAAACAGCGAGCGCTTTATACTATGGCTTAGTATAACTTTGCTCGGCCTCTCCCTTTGTGAACGTCAAAAGCTTAGCCTTTGCTTAATTGCTGCGGCTCGCCTCCTTGAATTTTTTATTACCTTTGGTCACAGATTTTATTCGAGACCAAATGACAAAAGCACTTATGCAAGAACAATTTCTCCGTAGATTTGTATGTAAATGCCACAGTAAACGGGTTAAAATTTGAGTTCTGGAAAATAGTTACCTGTAAGGTAAAGGGCGCTCAAAAAAAAACATTGTACGCACTTAAGTGCTTAAGTTATATCAAACACACACATAGGTGAGTATTTAAGTTTTATTCAAGGGAGCATTTAAGGTGGGGATAGAAATACAATAAGCCCGTTACGTGGTTAGATCTGTACGAAATAATTTAAAATAACATAACATAAAATAAAATAAGTAAGAATTTTGTGAGCTATAGACCGGGATAATAATTCCTATTGAAATTTCATGTTGAATTATTATGTTTTTGTTTTTGAAGAAAACTCAAAGAAAAGCTACAAACAACATTAAACGATATAGTTATAGTACTATTTCACGCTGGCGAAAGCGATCTACGGACTAATTCGTAATGATTTTTACTATAAATGTTTTGCTTCCGAGCTGTACCGTGTATGTTTGTATGCTGGCTTAACTAGAGTTTTCAATCAATTTGTTTTGTTGGTGTTCTTTGCCCATTGCCTACTAGCGAAGAAACATTCTGCTTCCAACAATACTTTTTAGGCAGGGACTTTGTTTTAATACAATTGTTGTTGTATTAAATGCCGCGTGCTCTCAATGCAAGACCACTAAAAACAAAAACCAGTTTAGTTCAACCGAGATATAACAATATAATAATTCAACATGAAATGTCAATAGGAATTATTATCCCGGTCTATAGCTCACAAAATTCTTACTTATATGAAAAAATGCAAGACCACTAAAAACAAAAACCAGTTTAAAATAAAATAAAATAAAATAAAATAAAATAAAATAAAATAAAATAAAATAAAATAAAATAAAATAAAATAAAATAAAATAAAATAAAATAAAATAAAATAAAATAAAATAAAATAAAGTAAAATAAAATAAAATAAAATAAAATAAAATAAAATAAAATAAAATAAAATAAAATAAAATAAAATAAAATAAAATAAAATAAAATAAAATAAAATAAAATAAAATAAAATAAAATAAAATAAAATAAAATAAAATAAAATAAAATAAAATAAAATAAAATAAAATAAAATAAAATAAAATAAAATAAAATAAAATAAAATAAAATAAAATAAAATAAAATAAAATAAAATAAAATAAAATAAAATAAAATAAAATAAAATAAAATAAAATAAAATAAAATAAAATAAAATAAAATAAAATAAAATAAAATAATATAAAATATAATAAAATACCAAAAATAAAAAAGTAACAAAAAATTTAAATTAAATAAATTAAAATAAAATTAAAAAAAAATAAATATGATTTTCGCAAGTTTTTTTAATTGAAAGAAATTTGTTTGGAATAGGTAGTTTGGTGTTAGTCAGAAAACTGATATTGTTAACTAGACGGCTTCTGCCTCTTTCACTAAATTTAAGAGAATATAATAGATGCGATTTAACTATGTTACAAAGTGTTAACATTTGATTTGAGTAGAGAGTTGCTGCATTTGTCAAATTTGCATGGGCATAATGCATGAGTATAATGCCAAATCGCTGTGGTGCATTTCTCGACCAATTGAATCAAATAAAATGCGTGAAACCGCAAGCGGCAAGCTGGAGAGAGGCTGAAGCCAAATGATTTTATATGTAGTACCTAGAAACAAAAGAATTGAGTAAAGAGAAACTAAAAAAGAAAAAAGAAAAACAGATCACAAAAGGTAGAGTTTTATGTACAAAATGTTTCTCTCTTTAATTGTTTGAGAAATTCGTAAGTGAAAAAATGAATTCGTCAACAAATCAGAGATAATACCAAATACAATGAATTTGCAAACAATTTAGGTATGCACTGAAAATACTCGTAGCAGTTCTTACACGTTGCGCATACGACGTGTAGCACCCACAAGCTCCCACATACACTAAGCAATGAAAAGGTTAACAGCGATAACTAAAAGGCAAGTACGTGAGTTCGTGAATTTTTGGAGTAAGTACAAAAGGGTTTCGAAATAAAGAAAACTTTATGGTTCTTAAAGCGAGCATTGTACATACAGACATATGTACATATGAAGGAGCACGCTGTGGAAAACAGTGAGTCGAATCGACGAAAGCACTGCGACTTCGACAATCTGCTAAAGTTCACTGGATCACAAAGTGTAGGAGAAATCATTGCAATTTATTACAACTTATCGATGTCATCAATCACTTGCGACTACTACTTACATATGTACGTATATAAACATGCAGTTGGCCGACGACAAACTTACGTGCAAATCACGTACGGATGTAAACGTCTACATATACCAATGTACGTATAAGTGAATAATATCCGTAAATAGATAGCGGAAGACATAAGCTACAAATGCGAGTAAATGCATGATTATATAGACGTACGAGTAAAACAAATTGATTACAGCAAATGCGAGGGTGAACGATACGGTTTTGGATCTAGTATCATAGATAGACGTAGAAAGGGAAATACGTGTTAAAAATTTCACCCTGAGGACGGTTATCGTGAATAACTGAAATATATTGGAAAAAGAATTTAAAACATATGTGTTTTATTTCAGATATCATCAGACCTCAAGCCGTCAAATAAAAAAAACGTATGTAGTAGAAAGGTCGCCAAAACAAATACTTATTGAAGTTTTATTTTATTTTTTATTATATTTTATTTTAATTTTATTTTTCATTTTATTTTATTTTATTTTATTTATTTTTTAATTTTTTTAATTTTATTTTATTTTATTTTACATTATTTTATTTTAGTTTATTTTATTTTATTTTATTTTTTTTATTTTATTTTACTTTATTTTATTTTGTTTTATTATATTTTATCTTATTTTATTTAATTTTATTTTATTTTATTTTATTTTATTTTATTTTATTTTATTTTATTTTATTTTATTTTATTTTATTTTATTTTATTTTATTTTATTTTATTTTATTTTATTTTATTTTATTTTATTTTATTTTATTTTATTTTATTTTATTTTATTTTATTTTATTTTATTTTATTTTATTTTATTTTATTTTATTTTATTTTATTTTATTTTATTTTATTTTATTTTATTTTATTTTATTTTATTTTATTTTATTTTATTTTATTTTATTTTATTTTATTTTATTTTATTTTATTTTATTTTATTTTATTTTATTTTATTTTATTTTATTTTATTTTATTTTATTTTATTTTATTTTATTTTATTTTATTTTATTTTTTTTATTTTATTTTACTTTATTTTATTTTTATTTTATTTTATTTTATTTTATTTTATTTTATTTTATTTTATTTTATTTTATTTTATTTTATTTTATTTTATTTTATTTTATTTTATTTTATTTTATTTTATTTTATTTTATTTTATTTTATTTTATTTTATTTTATTTTATTTTATTTTATTTTATTTTATTTTATTTTATTTTATTTTATTTTATTTTATTTTATTTTATTTTATTTTATCTTATTTTATTTTATTTTAGTTTATGTTATTTTATTTTTATTATTTTATTTTATTTTATTTTACTTTATTTTATTTTATTTTATTTTATATTATTTTATTTTATTTTATTATTTTTTATTTTATTTTATTTTATTTTATTTTATTTTATTTTATTTTATTTCAATTTATTTCATTATATTTTATTTTAATTTTACTTTTATACAGATTTTTTATTTTATTTTGTAATATTTTATTTTATATTTTAATTTTATTTTGGTTCATTTTACATTATTTTATTTTAGTAAATCCATAATCAAAAATATTAGTGTCGCCCACTTATATAATATAAATTACAAGGTTTTTACTTGGAAAACTTATACAAAAACATTTCAGATAAATTATTTAATAACACTGTAGAGACTTTGGAATTTAGAGTGAATGATCTAATAATTAATTTTAAATTGAATTTAGGTTTACATCACGAAAACTTCAGTACAGAGGCTAAAAGAAAATTTTCATTGTGTGGGGTAGTCTTGTACTGAAAGTCTCATATATGGGTCTGAATTTTTCCATTTTTTGAATAATTCCGTTTTGCTTATATAACTTAGCTTTATATATCGCTCATTTGCTGCAACGTCGTCATAACTCAAAAAATGTGATATTACAGAAAACGCATTTTTAGTTTTTGAATTCATCATCATCATTTATTGGCGCTTAACCGCCTAAGCGATTTTGGCCGTTTCGTATCAAAGCACGCCAGTCATTCCTTTTTAGCGATAACGGACGCCAATTGGAAACCCCAAGGGAGTTCAAGTCATCCTTCACCTGTTGTTTCCATCTCAGTCGAGGCCTCCCCCTTCCTCTGGTGCCGAATTCAGGCGACGATAGGAAAACCTTCTGTGCTGGAGCTTCTTTGTCCATTCGCATAACATGGCCCAGCCAGCGGAGTCTTTGGGCTTTAATTCGCTGGACTATGGTCAGATCTGCGTAGAGCTCGTACAGCTCATCGTTAAATTTCCTTCTATACTCGCCGTTGGCATTACGGGAAGGACCATAAATCTTCCGGAGAACTTTTCTCTCAAATACTCCAAGGGCCATCTCATCTTCTCTTGACATTGTCCATGAATCTGAGCCATACATCAGGACAGGTATGATGAGAGACTTATAGAGCGTGATCTTTGTTCTTCGAGAGAGGACTTTACTTCTCAATTGCGTACTCAGTCCAAAGTAGCACTTGTTGGCAAGAGTGATTCTCCGCTGGATTTCTAGACTGATATTATTTTCGGTGTTGATACTGGTTCCCAAATAGACGAAGTCCCTCACAGTTTCAAATTTGTAACTATCAACAGTGACATGGCTGCCAAGGCGCAGGTGCGCCGATTCTTTCTTTGATGACAGCAAATACTTCGTCTTGTCCTCGTTCACGGCAAGACCCACTTTTTTCGCTTCCTTATCCAGTCCAGAGAAGGCAGCGCTTACGGCGCGGTTGTTAAGGCCAATGATATCAATATCATCGGCATACGCCAGCAATTGCACGCTCTTGTAAAAGATTGTACCATTGCGGTTTAGCTCTGCTGCTCGAATTATCTTCTCCAGCATCAGATTGAAGAAATCGCACGAAAGGGAGTCGCCCTGTCTGAAGCCTCGTTTGGTTTCAAATGGCTCAGAGAGGTCCTTCCCGATTCTGACGGAGCTGTTGGTATTGCTCAGCGTCATTTAACAAAGCCGTATAAGCTTTGCAGGGAAGTCAAATTCAGACATGGCGGCATACAGGCAACTTCTTTTTACGCTGTCAAAAGCGGCTTTAAAATCGACAAAGAGATGGTGAGTGTCGATTCTCTTATCATGGGTCTTCTCCAGGATTTGGCGTATCGTGAAAATCTGGTCGATGGTAGACTTACCAGGTCTAAAGCCACACTGATAAGGTCCAATCAGTTTGTCTACGATGGGCTTCAGCCTTTCACACAACACGCTAGAAAGAACCTTATATGCGATATTAAGAAGACTAATTCCGCGGTAGTTGGTGCGGTTAGCGGGATCGCCTTTCTTGTGGATTGGGCAAAGCACACTTAAATTCCAATCCGGAGGCATGCATTCGTCTGACCATATTCTGCATAAGAGCTGATGCATGCTTTTTACCAGCTCTTCGCCTCCGCGTTTGAACAGCTCGGCGGGTAGTCCGTCTTTTCCAGGCGCTTTGTTGTTTTTGAGCCGGGATATAGCTATCCTCACTTCATCATAGTCAGGTGGTGGGACGACTTTTCCATCGTCAGGGATTGGGGTATCGGGTTCGACGTCTCCCTCGCAATTTAGCAGTGAGGAGAAGTGCTCCCTCCATAATTTAAGTACACTTTGAACGTCGGTTACCAGGTCGCCATTATTGTCCTTACAGGAGCTTGCCCCGGTCTTAAAACCTTCCGTCATCCGCCGGATCTTTTCATAGAATTTTCGGGTATCATTCCTGCCAGCCAGCATCTCAAGCTCCTCACACTCACGCCTTTCGGCCTCACTTTTCTTTTTTCTGAAAAGGCGTCTCTCTTCCTTCTTTGCCTCACGATATTGTTGCCATACACTGCGGGTTGCGGCCGTTCGCAACGTCTCCTTGTAGGCAGCGTCCTTTTTTTTCGAGGCAGTTTTGCATTCCTCATCGTACCAGTTGTTCTTGCGGGCTCGCTGGAACCCTATAGTGGCCTCAGCGGCGGTACGCAATGAGTGAGAGATATGCTTCCATTGCTCGGTTACATCGTTAGGTCGAGGATTGCCCTCTGCTAGCAGGTGTGAGAGTCGAGTTGTGAAATTATCAGCTGTCTGTGTCATGCGCAGCTTCTCGACGTCAAACTTTCCTTCCGTCACTGTGCGCACTTTCTTCGTTGCACAGAGGCGTGTGCGTATCTTGGCTGCGACAAGATAATGGTCAGAGTCAATATTGGGACCACGCAGTGTACGCACGTCCAGAACGGTGGAGCTATGTCTGCCGTCAATCAAGACATGATCAATCTGGTTTCTAGTTCTTTGATCAGGGGACAGCCATGTGGCTTGGTGTATTCGCTTATGCTGGAACCTGGTACTACTGATGACCATATTGCGAGCAGCGGCGAAGTCAATAAACCTAGTGCCGTTGGGGGATGTTATATCGTGGAGACTGAATTTTCCAACTGTGGGACCAAAGACTCCTTCCTTGCCCACCTTGGCATTAAAGTCGCCGAGCACGATTTTGATATCATGCTGTGGGCAGCGATCATAAGTCTGTTCAAGTTTATCGTAGAAGGAGTCCTTCTCTGCGTCGTCCGTCTCCTCAGTCGGCGCATAGGCGCAGATAAATGTTATGTTGAAAAACCTCGCCTTGATGCGGATCGCAGCGAGACGCTCGTTCACAGGAGTGAACGCTAATACTTGGCGGCGAAGTCTCTTTCCCACCATGAATCCTACACCACGCGCTTTGCCGCGTGTCTGGCCACTGTAGTATACGTCACAAGGACCGATGGTCGTCTTTCCTTGCCCCGTCCATCGCATTTCCTGCAGGGCGGTGATGTCAGCCTTTGCGCCTACGAGGACATCAACCAGTCGGTCAGCGGTACCGTCCCTTGAAAGGGTCCGGACATTCCCGGTACATGCCCTAATATCCAAATCGTTATGCCTTATTCGTTTTGCCGGGTCGTCAACATTAAAGGGGGTTCTCATCCGAGGCTTTGTATATTTTTTCATTGGAATTAAGTTTTTTACGTGGCGGGTCCCAAACCCAGCGCACAACCCGTTTCGGGGTTTTGGAAAATATTTACACATTTATATAGCGAGCCGCTTGCTTCAAGACAGACGCCCGCTTGCAGCCGCACCTCATGGTGAACAGACGCTACGCAAAAACCTCGGTGAGCCCTTAAACCAAGTATGTCAGAGTGGCCCCACCGGGGCTCCCTCTCTTTCTGCCGCGAGCCTAGGTAGCTCCCGTTGCCCAGAGTGCACGAACGAGGACGCAAGAGTCGGGATTGAGCAAGGTCACTTAGTAACCACACTCCATTACACTCCCTTTTTTTGAATTGCTGTATATTTATATGGGATAAGTAAATAATTCTACAGCGATGCTGCGTGAAATGTTAAAACCTCGGATATAACACTTTGCCAGTTAATCAAACATATTATTTCCGATATATTAGTGATGTTAACTCAAAATTTGGGTTTTTTGAGTTATGACGACGTTGCAGCAAATGAGCGATATAAGCGCATTCATCATATGAATACACAAATACTTAGCTTAGTAAAATTGCAGCAAAATTAAAATTTATAGCTAAAAGGTAGTTGCCTTTTATGCAAATATACTCGAATGTAAAATTTATTTTGACAAATTTTGCACGCATAGTTTACCAAATGTGCAAACAATTATTGATACATATTCATGTCAGTATCTAACGTTTGGCTTTTAGTATTTATAATATTATTAGCTTTTAATTAGTAAATTGGTAAAAATTTATTTCAGCATATTGAGTACTTTCATATTTTAATTGCATTAAAATGTATGATTGCTAATTCATATCGAACACATGGTAATCTATTTGTAAAATTATTATTTATTGCAAAATGTATGTAAATTGACAAATAGATTGTTGACTTTTATGTATGTGAGTAAAGCTAAAAAATGTATTGTTACCTATTTTGTGACTTTTATGAAAATTTGAAGTGACTTTTCGTCATTAAGTTTTCGTAAAGGGGACCAGGTATGGGCAAACACTATTTTCACGAATCGATAAAAAATATTCCAAACTTTCATTTTGTTATAGTTAGAAGTGGTAGCGCGATGTAGCAAACGAAATTTCTGTTTATCAAAAGTAGAAATTGTAGCATATATGAAGTATAACTGTTGTACAAAGTCACAACTAAACCCTTTATGCAAAATATATAGCTAAACTTAGCATGAGGGTTGTCAAAAAATAGCTTAGATCAGTTTTAAACAAACTACAGACGGTTTAATTAGTTCATTTGCGTTTAAGTTGAATATTCGAGATATTTATGTGCCTCAAAAGCAATGAGGAGTTGCTGCCTATAGGCGCCACAGAAAAATTTAATAAAGTTTATGTTTATTTTTCCGTTTACACTTCGAAAATAAATAAACAGACCGCACAAAATGCAGACAGCTAAGTAACTAAAATAGGCAGATGGAAATGTAATGAAAAGGAAAGCAACCAAAGGAAGCAAGCAATGAGTTGTATGCGCTTGAATGTGGAACGCTTTTCTAATTAAGCACCTAAAAGTATACTTCACATTTTTGAAACAAAATTTTGCTGCACTTTAAAAGAAAGTCAAATGATTTCACTGGTCTAATAAGGGAAATGTAATAAGTATACCTAAGCAAAAACAAATTGTACTAAAACTCGAAACAACTTAAAAATAATAAAATGCTAAAAATTTTAACGCGCTGTCTTACCACTAACTTTTGCGTAGTGGAGGACGTAAACTAAATGAAAATACGAACTTTAATACAACACAAGGTAAATAAATAAATAAACAAATCTGCGCGTGAATTATATACATACATACATACATACACTTAAACAATTGCTTCGATAAAGTATGGCAGGCATTGTTGTTGGCGGGGGGATCAAGTAGCTCACAGACATCAATGCTACATAAATTACGCTTAAGCGTAACACCACTGGCGGCGAGAATCACATTCCACTCATACAACTCACCTGCACCACATGCACACAAAGTTGTCGGTAGTGTTGGAAAAGCTGCTTTTCTCAACACTTAACTGTTACTTTAGTTGATGCTTTACAAAGTTGTATTATGCTTTACTATGTTTAAGTTGTTATATTTCTTTGAGGGCAAAACTTAAATTTGTTTGATGGAACTTGCATAATAGAAAAATTGCATAAGCCAAATGTATAGTAGGTAGAAAAAATATACGAGTCATGACTCATATACGAGTCAAAATGACTCATGGAGGAGTAATTAATGACTCATAGATGAGTCATAAATTAATCATATACGAGTCATAAATGACTCTTAAATGACTCATGGACGAGTCATAAATGTCTCACAGACGAGTCGTTAATGAATCATAGACGTGTCATTAACGACTCATATACGAGTCATAAATGGCTCCTAGACGAGTTATAAGTGACTCAAAGACGAGTGAGCCAAAGGTGTTACGATTAAGCATAATAACTGAGTCATAGACGACTCATAAAAGCTCATAGACAACTTATAAATGACTCTAGACGAGTCATAAATGAATCATTTCATTAATTTCATTTTCTTTCCATTTCATTCCTTTCCTTTCTTTTCCATTTCCTTTCTTTCCTTTAATTACCTTTTCTTTCTTTCCCTTTCTTTCTAGAGTTTAAATGACTTTTATGAAAGCAGACTCAGAAAGAATGTGTGCCACGCTTAAAAATATTTTAATATACATTAATATCCTGTTTCCTTCTTGTATTTATTAAATCACTCAAAATTATCTAATTTAAGTAGTTGAAGTGAATATGGAATTTCGTTGTTGGTTTAGTTGGTTGATTCAGTGGCCGAATTACACTTAAGTAGCTATACAGTTTGCATAGGAGGCGCTTGTAAAATGGGTTGAGCGCGAATTATTGAAAGTTAATTATTTAAGAGAGTAAATTCAAGTAGCAATAAAATTAAGCAGGTGTGATTTAATTGCACATAAATGAAGAGAAAATAAATCTTTAAAGGTATAATATATGTGTATAAGGGTGGGTCAAAAACATCGATTTCGTTTTATTTGACTGTTTTACGTTAAATTTAAATGCGATTTTTATTTTTATAAATGGAAAGATGGTGCTCATTACCGTTTTCACTTTCGTTATCGGCACTAAGTATCATTTAAAAATAATTGTAGATACGTATTTTCGTTAAATAAAAAAAATCCTCTTTCAGATACTTACCAATTAATAGAAGTTTCCAAATATGCATTTGTATTTGAAAAACGCTCAAGTCCATTCAACTTGAAAGCTCTTTGCCGCCCGTCAGATCGATTGGGCGGTAATTCGACTAATTGCCACACGTCAATTTTCGGCAGGCACTTCCTTCCGTTTACCAAGCTTGTGCACCTTACCCCAAATTTACAAATACATTGATACTATGCACCTAACTTCTCAGCACATAGTTATACAGTTCCACGTTGAAACTTGTAATAAGCTTAGCATTATGTAACATCTGAAGCGTGGCATTGGCCAGTGATTTTGAGTGGCGTAATTTGCAATTGCTTTTGCCGTTTTCTAGGATTTTAGTTAGAATGTTGTTTTCGTTCGTTGTTGTTCTGTTGGTTGATATTGGTATACTTGTTGTGATGTTATTTATGTTAGTGTGTTACCAAACGCTTACAATAACTGTATTTCCTTGCAGAGTTTTCGTTGGTTAAACGCTCGGAAGTATAGAGTTGCTCTTATGATCTCAATACTAGCTGCGTGGTGTTTGAAGTATTGAAGCGTTGACGTCTCAGTCTGGTTCTTCAGTCACTTCAATTAGTAGTTTTAGAAGTGTTGCATGCCAGAGTACTATTGACCTGTGGCTTCTTGTATTACTCCGAAGTTGTTATGAAATGGATATAGTATGCACTGTGATGTCTTTATTACTTTGTTCTCATTGGCACGTTTGAAGATATGCATTTGGGGCCTGAAAAAGAAAGACATAAACATATTTAGTAAGTATATTCTTACAAATAAATATGTATGGAAAAAGCTGTCAAGAATTTCATCAAGCAAGGTGCAAACATGCAAGTACTTATAAAAGACTTCAACAGATATATATTAAGGCCAGACTGACCCGTGCGCATCTTGCGCAACAAACCACAACATCATCATCATAATTTGAAGATGATCACGGAAAAGTCGATAACATAAGTATACTATTACTATACCATTATCATACCATTACCATGAAGTATTATTTATATCATTGAAATAAATTGCGAGTTACTACGACGAATTTTTGCCTTTCAGTATTTGGCTCTGCCTTGGTATCGCCCACTTTCCCAAAAATTGAAATCGAAATATTAACCTATCACTTATCTACATTTATATAAATTTTCAATTTCCGTAATACCGATCTAGTTGTTGCAAATTTTAGCTAGAAACAAACAACAGAACTCTAAATATATGTCACTAAAAGCACAAACGTATAAAAAAGCATTTCTGAGCTCCCTACAAAAAATTACAACTTATGGTATTTTTTGTAGAGTATGCAATTAAGCTAATTGCTGAGAAGGCTCCGTCGATCATTGAAGCAGCAAGCTGCGTCAAGTTTCTCACTAATAAAGTATCTGACAGCGGAAATACACAATATGTACATTAATGCTCGTTCATAACTAACTTTAAAGTATTCCAGTTAATTGAAAGTTTTCCAAAGCCAATTAGCGCAGCGATAAGTTGAAGTTAGTTGTCTCCATGGCTACATCTCTAAAGCTTGAACACGTTCCCTACTGGGCAAAAAAGAATGAAGGGAAAAGAAGTTATTTTTTAAAGTCGATTAACAGCAAAAATAATACTTTTGATTTAGAGGTATATCTTTGATCTGTGGGTTTAAGAAATATAAAAAACTGATTTTGTCAAGAAGCGCTATATAGACGAGCACAAATCGAGTTCCTCATGATATCCATCCGATAGACAACCGCCGGAACTTATAAGTGCCAATTAATGATGATGATAGTCAATAGCAGATGAGTCTTAAAAGATCATCCAAGATCACTCATTACCACTGAATTGCTAGAAAAAAAATTGCCAGAAGCAGAGTTATAGAAAGCAAGCATAGATACCTCAAATTTTATACAGAGCTAAAATATTGCTTAAGTCAACTTAAGCTCTTATCACTTACCAACAAACACATTTTTTTAATAGATATTTTTCGCACTTAAAACTGTTTAACTAACTTTCCAAAGTTGTGAGAAGAAATCTTTTAAGTGCTTTCGTATTTTTACACTTCAGTTAATGCACTTAAGGTATTTGATACATACATATATTAAATTGTGAAAATATGAACTTATTTGTAATAATGTCTTTGCGCAAATATTTGCAAATATAATGAGAAAGCTGTCTATGCTATGGTAGCAGAAATAATGATTAACGTTTATTGTTATTCGGAAGAGCAATGCAAATTTCTGTAGAAATATGTAATCAGAAGAAATAAGATAAAAACTTTCCATAAATAATGACTTGTATTTTATTTTTAATCTGAAACAAGACGTTCCCTGAACAATATCTACAGCGTAGACAGCAATTTGCCGTTACCAACTGGCATTATCCATATTTGATAAAAAAGTATAAGCGGCTACGAGTAAACGATATGCTAACATATGTTTGAAGTCGTGCATGTAGTATTTATCTATGAATGACAGTTTCCCAAGAAATCTACATGCTTTCTTGCTTGGGCGGTTGGTTTCTTGACTGGCAGACAATGACATTGGTAAGCCAACCGCTAGAGCTATCTAGAGTTGCATATGAATATAACTTGTCTCATACATACCTATTTTTAGTTCGATGTCTATACAAATGTATACCCAGAAGTGTGAGGCTATAATATATCGTTGCTCGCTTGCCAGCGGCATGAACGTGCCAATTTTCCAGATTTGAGTTAATAGGCTGGCGTGATTAACCTCTCTTTTCACTATGATTCACGAAAATCCTGGGCTTCCAAAGTAAAAGGAACCCCCGGAAATCTGTAATGTCATTTTCAGGAATGTGTAGCTCAATCTGGCGCAACAAAAATGATTAAAACCTGAATTTTTAAATTTTCTAAAATTTTCGTTTTGCCAGAAACATGAATGTGTAGCAAAGTTGTTACGTATACGCCGTGGTGTATCTTGTTTCGTGCAACACATTCATGTTTCTGGCAAATAAAAAATGTTTAAAACTTTAAATTTTTTGGAAATTTGTAAAACATGAATGTGCTGAATCCCGAGAAATTAAAGAAATATTCTCGTAAAATCTATATCAGCGGAAAGAGTATCTATAACGATAATATAACCTGCAAAAACATATTTATATCAAAAACTAAAATTTAAAATTTTGCGAGAGAAATAAACTTTCAAATACGATTTCTCAAAATGTTAGTCTTTTTGTAGGGTTTTAAGAACCTATGAATGTTAAAATTTGTAATATACCGTGAAAATTTGGATGGAGGGGTTGAAAACCCCTTTTACATAGGTTGACGCATATCATTCGGGTCCATAGGCATCATTACAGGGTTATTTCAGTATTATTTTGCAATTCCTTCGGAATGCTTTCGGTATCATTTCGAAACCCTCTCGGTATAAGTTAGGAACTTTTTCAGGACCATTTTTGGATTATTTCGCGATCTTTTTGTTACAATACGGTATTGTTTTCCTAAATATTTCGCTATGAGATATGGGTAAAAATGTTAGCGATGCTAACGTAGAAGATCTTTGTAAGGTATGGGGAGGCGTTTGTTGGGATGTTGACAAGGACTGATTTTTAAATCCAAATGTGAACATGTTTGCGAGATATCGCACAAAATTTTTAACACATGTGACCCTGGAAAATGTTTTCACAATATAGTATCAAATTTACTATGTTTATTAGGGTAATATTGAGATGTGGTTTCAAGATCAATATGCGAACTGGTTTTCAAGATATTGACCTTAAAGAACAGGAATATGGAAGAAGAATATTTTATTTCATACATTCGGCAAGTGAATATTTGTTCAGAGCCAATTCCGTCGAGCCTGATAGTAGGTCTCGTGGTACTTATTTGTTATTCTTAAATAATTCAAATTTTATTCGTTACTATGGATGGAGTAGTCACTCGTCAATCAAGTGTTTTTGAATAATGAATAAAAACTTAAATATTTGTGATTTTTCTTCTTTGCCCCTCTCTGCTGGGTATACAATGTTCAGTGTCACCACAACACAGATCATTTTTCTTTATTTCTTTTTTTTTTGTTCCTAAATGACATTTGTGCTTTCTTCAATGTACATTAGGGTGATTCAAAAAAATGTCGACTTGGTCTTACCCACTAAAAAGTTAGATATTGATGACAAAATAAGCCTTGCAAAAAATTAGCGTTCTAACTTAACCCTTAGGGGTGGCTATTTTTTCGCCATTTTATATGGGAAAAATAGCATTTTTTTTAAAGTGAATTTTCTTTTAATTTTTGAAACTTTTTTGAAAATATTTTTATATACTCTTAAAGTTGAAGCTTTGAAGCTTTCGAAATGGTAAGCCATGTGCGATTACCTTAACTATTAAGATAATTACAGCCATTTGAAAATGGCTCAGTTTTGTACTATCGTTTATATACGTATTGTAGTTTAGTCTAGCTAAGCGCCGTGTTTTAGAATAATAATATAGATTATAAGGCCTTATTACATCGCGACCATTAGTACGATTGTGTGACCTATCAGCTTATGGCTGTATGTGGAGGCTCTTTATAAATTTGAGCACCTCCTCAGCTTTTAATTCCATACCACGAACGGATTGAGAGTGACACCACCTAGGTAGCAAACTCTCTTTCTTGCTAACGCTTTGCATTCGCAGAGAATGTTAACCGGCGTTTCATCGTCCATTTCGCAAAACCGACAAATTTTTGTTTCTGGCAGATTCAATTTACTCAGGTGATAACGTAGACTACAATGTCCCGTATAATACCCAGTGAGGGTTCTTAGATCCACCCTTCTTAGATTTATGAGCCTGGCCGATGATCTTCGCGATGGTTCTATAAAGAGTTTGGCCTGCCTCTGTCCTAGGCTGCTAAGGCAATGCTGCCTAAACTGTTTGTCTTCCCAGTTGCTTATGGTCTCCTTTACGTGGGCCTTGGTGAGCCCACAAAAGGGTTCCGGACCATAAAATGCTGTTAGAGCACCTTGTTTTGCAAGCTGATCTGCTTTTTCGTTGCCGTCATGTCCTTCATGCCCTGGGACCCAACCTAACAACACTTTGTTTTCGGCCCCCAGATCATTAAGGACTGTGACGCACTCATAAACAAGCTTCGAAGTTATTGTGTACGACTGCAAGGCACGTAGGGTGGCCTGACTGTCCGACATAATGTAGATTCGCTTAGAGGATAGTCCTCTTCGGAAGCATTCTCTGCCATAGATTTCTATTGCATGAATTTCCGCTAGGAAAATAGTGGAGTAGCTACCCATTGGTATCGATTTTTTGTAGTTTGGTCCATAGATACCAGCTCCCGTATTACCATCTTCCAGCTTCGATCGATCCGTATACCAAGTCTCCGAATCAGATTTAGCATATGGGTTCGCTCTTTCCTATAGCACTCGATCAACGATTGAAACCTCAAATTTTCGCGTGATCCTGACCATAGGAGTTGTTGCATCATTTACTTGCAATATAGGATCGTTTTCGAAGTTCTTGACTATCTTCATATGTCCTGTCATATTTCCGATTTTTTCCCCCATACAAAATGTATGGGAAAGGGCGAAAAAATAGCCACCCCTAAGAGTTAAGTGAGAGCGCAAATTTTTTGCAAGGCTTATTTTCTCGTCAATACCTAAAGTTTCAGGGGGTAAGACCGAAAAAAAAAAACAATTTCTATTATTTGAACCACACTAATGTACATGTTTATTTTATTTCTTCTCATTTCCATTATTTTTTAACCAGCAACCATTTAGACATATTTGTTCGGCTCCCTTTCTATTCTTGTTTTTCCTATTACGGCTACTACTTATTTGCCTCTTACCCTCTGTGTTCAATTGTTCTAACTTCTTCCGTATGCAGCGATCCTTTATGCAACTAAGTACAAGCACGAGTAAAAGCTCCTTTGGCACTGCTTTTATACACTTCCGTTTTCCATTTAATTATTTTCTACTATACTATGTCTCCTCTATGTCATCTGTATTCATTCTGTTTCTGAGTAGTTTTTTGTTATCGTTCTTTAGTTTTCTTTATGTTTTTTTTTTGCATTTGTTTTTTTTTGCTTAACAATTCTGTTTTTTGTCTTTCAGTGCTTTGACAAACAATGCGCACATTTTTGCGCTCTACTAAACGAATTAAATGGTGATGTGCAACGGTGTATAGCGAGTGACTGACAGTGTGTTTATGTCGTAGTTCGGGTGACAGCAAACGTGTGGCCGGAAGGCGAACAAAATCTTTCATTCATTCGCTACTTTGGCGGTATTGTCACTTGCAGGCACACAAAAAGTATGCACAAAATCGTATCTATCTGCGTATGCATTCACGCATTTGTGATGGGACATTTCACGTCAATATAGTTACTTGCGACTTATGCTAGATGAGAATAAGTCAAAAATTAAAAACTACGAACAGTTTTTGTGTACTCATTATCCCAATTATAATAATTACTAGTATATCCCGTGGTCGAAATTCGACCAATTTAAAATAGTTGAACTTATTCAAACATCTGATCAACTTTTTGTCAATAGCTGCCTTTAGGCCCGTGGCCGAACCTCGACCAACTTAAATGTATACATTAAAAACTCATCTATAGGCAAAATGAGGCCATCAAAGAATTTTAAAAATAACGGCTGTTATTATATAATAAAAATATTAAATTACAGCAGCCCTTTCCAAAATTATTTATGGCAAATGCCATGCAAATATTCGGTTTTCGAGATTTTATGTTGCACTTGAATAATCGGATGATGAGATTGTGCTTAACAAATAGCCACTAATTTATGCGATCGTTTTGTCACAAACGGTAGAAATCACTAAAATTTATAGAAGTAATCTACCGAAGTCCGATAAATAGACTACTGTGTTTGAAAAAATTTGATCAAAAATTAGACAAAAAACCCAAATTGAATAAGCGGTTATCGCATTTCTATAATGGGTGGTATGTATGCATATGCTTTCCGTCAACTAAAAATATTCAGCAATTTTTTTCTCGAAAATAGATATCACAAACATAAAAATTTTAAAAAAGTCAAGATAAGAAATTTTTATATATTGAAAAAATAAAAACAATTTTCAATGACAAAAAATAAAAAAAAAGGGCCGATAGCTCTACTTGAACCATTAACCGCTCGACCACTACCCCCGACGCTTCCCACTGGGCTATCGCTTTATGTACAAATTGATTGTCAGATAACCAATTCAAGTGGCATTAGAAATTTTCATTCGCTTATTACAGATAAATGAAGCAGGATTGGTTATATATTAGATAATTGTGCACTGCTTTAGAGGTATGCCAACAAATCCATATGCATTTCATAAATATTTATGCATATTTAGTATGGGTTTAAGCTTGGCAAATATTTATATGTAAAATTTGTTAGCCTATTAATATAATAGATTATATGTTTGAGCTCATATTTAGAACATATTCTGGTAATGTCAATAGAAATAGATACAAAAAAATGTATCAAATATATGACAATTTTAAACCTTGGAATTTTCTCTTAAAAAATGCGACGTTTTTGTCCTTTTGTATAAACTAAGCCATGGAAAAAACGCCTGTATCATTTTTGTTTTCTCTGTCCGCTTGCATCAAAATTCCCCATAGTAGGTAACAAGTAAATGTAGGTATGACAGGGCGTATGATTAACAAATTTGTCAGTAAAAATTTGAACAGTTCTAAATACAACCTGCAGGGGAGTCTAAGTTCTGTTGAAACCAAACATTATATGCTCAGCCACCCTTCACGAGGGTACTCGGGCAAAAAATTTTGAGCTATATTTTCATTAACACACATCATTAGAATGGTCGCTAACTGGAAGAATCTCTGGACTTCTAAAAAGCTCTCTCGATGGATGCAGCCGATTAACATAAGATATTTTTCGAAGAGAATATTTTTGCAATACTAGTAAAGACTGGATATTGTTAAGGCTGGCAAGTTATTAGGTGCTAAAACAACGTAGAGAGTATTGCAGATATTTTTTAGACGGGAAATATGACTACCCTAGATAATATTTTTATCAACCGTTACACCCAAATACTAAAATTTATTAACATAGTCTATGGTGCAGCAGTCCTTATTAGACCTACAGACCACAAGCGAGGCGAAGGTACCGAATGAAAATCTTGGCACTCATTATCATGTAGAGCAAATCGCTCGCAAGTCGCAGAAGAAAAACAATACTCACATCTGGAGGTTTTGTTGTACTTAGACTAAAACTCATGAGTTTGGTCTTGTGTGCTAGCAACGAGTTTATGTTTTGCAAACCAAGTTCTCAGAAGATGGGACCGAGCACGGAGTCTGGCGGAACCCCTATTTTCATTGCATTAGTTTTCCCCGGTTTACCGCAAACTCTGAGGCGTTGTACCATTCCAGAAAGGTATGATTGAAACCACATTGATCTACCGCTTTGGTTATATTTACTTATATTTACTAAAATACCAGCGCAATTTTTTTTACTATCCTACTCTTGATAAATAAAAGAGCATAGTCCTAGGAGAGAATCTTTAGTAGAGCTCTAAAACATAACTGCCTTGGACTAAAAAAAGCTTTTGTTTTCCAGAAACTGCATAATACAATTTTTACGACATTTTTCAAAAAACTTAGATTTAGAGGATAGAAGTGAAATAGGCCTAAAGTTATTTTTATCTTTCCTGTTACCCTTTCTAAACAAGTTGATAATAATTGCACATTTCAAGGCATCGGATCATAGAAGCGTGAGTATTGGTACGGACGCATCTAAAGGGCCGGGAGTGTCAAGTGTAAATGTTGGTCAGAGGAAAGTTTTTAAGCGCGGTGAGGAATGTTATGCAATAGTACCAGGGTATTGTGAGAGGGTGGTCTGGGTATTGGGTACTAGCGGTCAAGCAGAGTGAAGCGAAGAAGAGAGCTTGAGGAAAACGTATAGGATCCCTGCTTTTGAGCTACGTTCAATTGAAAGAGTACCTCTGTTGCTCCCTGACAGAGTTAAGTACCAAACAATTATTTTTGATAAGAAGCTGTCATGGAAGCTAAATGTAGATGATAGAGCTAGAAAGGCCTCGGCTCCTTTGTATTGTTATAGGGGGGCCATGGTAAAACGATGACGCTCTCTCCAATAGTGGTGTACTGGTTGTACGAGAATGTGATGAAACCCTACAAAAATAATTATTGAATGCCAAATTTTCACTCTAGATTCAAAATTTCGTCATTAGTTATATGAGTATTTTGTACTGAACAATAATTTTTTCAAAACTTTCGATACCTAAAAGTGGGCGTGACATTAATCCATATATCGGCTATTTTACTCAACATAACGACTTTCAATTAAATATCTCGAAATGTGTTGAAATTATCGAGTTCATAGATAAACGGACATACTGTCGGATGGCCATGGCTAATTTATTTATTTCTTCTTGCATACTTTCTTCCTCGTACATCTATACAATTTAATATCTATGTATGTAAATCGATTCATTTATGCCGTTTCAATATATCTATCCACCTTT
>CAXKVI010000003.1:27571690-27624190 GCA_964058755.1 Campiglossa producta
CTTACCTCGACTCCATGATAATAAGACATGGTAATCAAATAAAGCTCAAGTGGTATAAGAAACCTATAGCTTCAGGACGACTCATTAGTTATAATTCGAAACATCCAAAAACAATGATAATTAATACAGCAAGGGGCTGTATTCGACGAATGTTACAAATATCTGACGACGCTTACCACAGAGAGATTAAGAATGAAATCAAAATAATATTAAAAAGTAATGATTTTCCGAATAATGTTATAAATTCCTTAATAAGAAAATCGGTATCGGAAAACCCGCAGCAAATAGTAGATAAACCAAAGATATTCAAATCGGTTGTATATGTACCACAGTTATCAGAGCGTCTTGCAAAATCTGATTGCTACGATAATAGCGAGTTCAAAATAGCCCACAAACCAATTAATACTTTGAAAAATATTTTTAATAGAACGAAGACAAAAATACCGGAAATAGAAAAAAGTAATGTAGTATATAAAATACCTTGCAAAGGCAATGATGACGAAGCCTGTAACAAGATTTATGTAGGAACCACTAAGTCAAAGTTAAAAACCAGATTAGCACAGCATAAATCCGACTTTAAACATTGCCATCATACAGACAACCATAAAACAGCCCTAATGGCACACTGTGCAAACAATGAGCACGCTCCAAACTTTAACAAAGCTTCAATACTACAACAAGAGAAACAATACAAAAAGAGATTTTCGTTAGAAATGCTGCACATCATCAACACACCGGCAAACATAAGAATAAATTATAAATCTGATTATGAGAGCGTAGCAAAGACATATAAACACTTGTTAACACAAAATAGACAGTATCTTACTCCACGTTAAACTGTGCAAACGTGTAAACAAATGTATGTACAAAAATATTGTTGTTTAGTTAATTAATTATTATTTATTAAATAAATGTTTTTATGTTGTTGTTAGTTGCCCTGATGAAGATTACCGACGGTAATTGAAATATATTGGCGAAAAGAAAAACTTTGTGTTTTTATTAGTTTTTTGCAAAACATCGACCTCGAGCCAGCCAAATTCACAATTTAAAATAAAATAAAATAAAATAAAATAAAATAAAATAAAATAAAATAAAATAAAATAAAATAAAATAAAATAAAATAAAATAAAATAAAATAAAATAAAATAAAATAAAATAAAATAAAATAAAATAAAATAAAATAAAATAAAATAAAATAAAATAAAATAAAATAAAATAAAATAAAATAAAATAGAATAAAATAAAATAAAATAAAATAAAATAAAATAAAATAAAATAAAATAAAATAAAATAAAATAAAATAAAATAAAATAAAATAAAATAGAATAAAATAAAATAAAATAAAATAAAATAAAATAAAATAAAATAAAATAAAATAAAATAAAATAAAATAAAATAAAATAAAATAAAATAAAATAAAATAAAATAAAATAAAATAAAATAAAATAAAATAAAATAAAATAAAATAAAATAAAATAAAATAAAATAAAATAAAATAAAATAAAATAAAATAAAATAAAATAAAATAAAATTAAATTAAATTAAATAAAATAAAATAAAATAAAATAAAATAAATTAATAAAATAAAATAAAATAAAATAAAATAAAATAAAATAAAATAAAATAAAATAAAATAAAATAAAATAAAATAAAATAAAATAAAATAAAATAAAATAAAATAAAATAAAATGAAATAAAATAAAATAAAATAAAATAAAATAAAATAAAATAAAATAAAATAAAATAAAATAAAATAAAATAAAATAAAATAAAATAAAATAAAATAAAATAAAATAAAATAAAATAAAATAAAATAAAATAAAATAAAATAAAATAAAATAAAATAAAATAAAATAAAATAAAATAGAATAAAATAAAATAAATAAAATAAAATAAAATAAAATAAAATAAAATAAAATAAAATAAAATAAAATAAAATAAAATAAAATAAAATAAAATAAAATAAAATAAAATAAAATAAAATAAAATAAAATAAAATAAAATAAAATAAAATAAAATAAAATAAAATAAAATAAAATAAAATAAAATAAAATAAAATAAAATAAAATAAAATAAAATAAAATAAAATAAAATAAAATAAAATAAAATAAAATAAAATAAAATAAAATAAAATAAAATAAAATAAAATAAAATAAAATAAAATAAAATAAAATAAAATAAAATAAAATAAAATAAAATAAAATAAAATAAAATAAAATAAAATAAAATAAAATAAAATAAAATAAAATAAAATAAAATAAAATAAAATAAAATAAAATTAAATAAAATTAAATAAAATTAAATAAAATTGAATAAAATTAAATAAAATTAAATAAAATTAAATAAAATTAAATAAAATAAAATAAAATAAAATAAAATAAAATAAAATAAATTTTTGATTTTGGCGACCTTTAAATTTAACACTTCTTTCTTTCTTCTTTCTAAAGGCGACGTGGATGTGGTCCTCATCCAAGAACCCTGGGTCAATAGCTCGAGAATCTGCGGATTGGGGACTAAGGGCTTCAAGCTCATTCGAGCCAGCGAGGAGATCAAAGTCAGAACGTGTATTCTGGTCAAGTCTGAGTTGAACTCCTTTCTCCTACCTAATTACACCAATGGGGATATTACCGCTATCAGTCTAACGGTCGACAGCACCCGTCTGACGGTGGCTTCGGTCTATATGCCCTACGATGCCGAAGAACCCCCACCACAAACGGAGGTGAAAGACCTGGTGTCAAATTTCTGCACTGGTAATCTTATTATTGGAGCGGACGCTAATGCTCACCATGTCCAATGGGGGAGCTCCGACATCAATGCCAGGGGCGAGTCTCTGTTTGATTACCTCTTAACAACCAACCTGGTGATTTGCAACGTGGGTAATGAGCCTACTTTTATCACTAAGACCCGCAGGGAGGCCATAGACCTCACTATCTGTAGTGAAGGCGCTTATGAGTGGGTCAGAAAATGGCGGGTTCTGGAAGAACATTCTTTCTCCGACCACCGTTACATAGAAATGGTTTTAGACTTTATTGTAGAACAACCAATCATGAAGCGCAATCCACGTAACACTGATTGGCAGTTACACAATGAAATATTAGACAGAGACCTACCAGTACTGCCCTCACAAGCCCCCTCATCAGTAGAGGAGCTGGAGGATCTTGTTACTACATTTACATCGGCGCTCTCAAATGCTCTAGGACAGGCTTGTCCAGTGCCAAAACCACGCGGTAAACACAGGCCACATTGGTGGTCCTACGATTTGGACTCGCTCCGAATATCATGCCGGAAACAATTTAACAAGGCCAAGAGCTTCGGCTCTGAGCCTCATTGGCACGAATATAAAGCTAAACTAAGGGCCTACAAAAAAGCTCTGAGACAGGCGAAGAGAACCTCGTGGAGAAATTTCTGCACTGGCGTCGAAAAGGTCGACGACACAGCGAGACTTAGACGAGTCCTCTCGAAAAGTCAAACAACCATCAGCTATCTGCGAAAACCTGACGGATCCTGGACCAGCACGGAAGAGGAAACCCTTGAGCTGCTCTTGAATACACATTTTCCGGGGAATCTGCATGATGCACCACTAGCACCTGCAACAAACCTGGCAGTAAATATACCCATCACTGAGGAAAGAGTAAGGTGGGCAGTTAAGAGCTTTGAACCGTATAAGGCTGCCGGGCCGGACGGGATTATCCCCGCGCAACTTATAAACACGTTGGAGACATCAGCTAAATGGCTGGTATTTCTCTTCACAGCCTGCCTGGCTCTCAACCACATTCCGGGCTCCTGGAGAAGCGCCACGGTGTTTATCCCTAAGGCTGGGAAGGCATCCCACTACGAGCCAAAAGACTACAGACCGATCAGTCTCTCGTCCTTTGTACTAAAAACCTTTGAGAGGATACTAAGCGACTACCTCTTAACAACTATTGATAGCAACCTTATCTCTAGCTATCAGCATGCATACACCAAGGGTAAATCAACAGAAACCGCTCTGCACAGCCTAGTGTCTGTCATTGAGAAATCGCTGTGTGAAAAGGACTACTGTCTCGTGGCCCTCCTAGACATTGAGGGGGCTTTCAACAATATAAGCCCGGAGGCTATCAACTCCGCTCTAACTAATCTGGGCGTAGATAGACCTCTAACTGATTTAATTGACCAACTTTTAAGGGGAAGGAAAATAGCTTCTTCACTTGCTACGGTTGAGTTATCACGTTATGTCACAAGGGGAACACCCCAGGGTGGTGTTCTTTCCCCGCTTTTATGGAACCTCACAGTCAACTCGTTGCTACGTGACACAAGCTGGGGGGGCGGGAAGATAGTGGCATACGCAGACGATGTAGCTATTGCATTCAGAGGCAAGTTCCCACAAACTCTGTGTGACCTGATGCAAGTAGCACTGCGAGAAGTTTCGACGTGGTCCTCTCGCTGCGGACTTAGTATCAACCCAGGGAAGGTGGAACTTGTCCTCTTCACCAACCGGTACAAAATACCGCCACTAAGCCTACCAGAACTAGATGGCACGCGCCTGGGCTTGTCGGATAAGGCCAAGTTTCTAGGCATAGTTCTGGACAGGAAATTGAATTGGAAGGAGAATGTTCTTCAGCGCCAGAAGAAAGCTTGCATCGCTCTTTACACATGCAAAAGAGCCATTGGCAAAAAATGGGGGCTCAGCCCTACAGTATGCAGTTGGATCTACACGGCCATCATTCGCCCAATCATGCTTTATGGAGTCGTCGTATGGTGGCCTGCGTTGAGCAAGGCAACATACCTGAATCTGTTGCGGAAAGTCCATAGATCCAATATGATCTGTATAAGCGGTGCGCTAAGGACAACGCCCAACGAAGCCCTCCAGGTCATTCTGGGCATTTTGCCACTTGATCTGGAAGGGTTTCGGTCAGCGGCGGCATCAGCTCTGCGCCTAAGAGAAACCTCCAGTTGGGCTGCGGGTACTATTGGACACTCCAGTATTCTGGAATCTTACAGCTTTCTCCCTCTAAGCACAGATCGTTGTGCGACTACTACAGTCGGGGATAGCTGTTTCAAAATAAACATTCCCAGCAGAGAAGACTGGGAGAGGACGGATTGGTGTCCCGAAACAAATGGTGGCACTTCCATATACACCGACGGCTCGAAGTTGGACGGCAGAGTTGGAGGAGGAGTTTATTCAAGGGATTTGGACCTTGAGCTCTCCTTCAGACTACCTGATCATTGTAGCGTCTTCCAGGCGGAAGTCTCGGCAATCCTGGACGCCGCGGCCTGGTTAAGCAAACGTGTTATCGGAGAAGATATCGCTATTTTCAGCGATAGCCAAGCGGCCATCAAATCCCTTGGCTCATACACGTTCAACTCTGAACTGACGCTCAGCTGTCGTCGATCTCTTCAGGAGATGGCCCAACAGAACCGCGTAAACCTCATATGGGTCCCGGGACATAGGGTCATTGAGGGAAACTGTAAGGCAGACGAGCTTGCCAGGCAGGGCACGACCAAGCAGGTTCTTCAGGATAAAGAGCGCTTAGGTATGCCGTTTGCCACATGCAAACTAATGCTGAAGGAGCACGCACTCCGTCAAGCCAACGAAAGATGGCTGCTATCCCCAGGGTGTCGAATATCGAAAGAAACCTGGCCAAAATGGGATCTTAAAAGGTCTAGACGCATTTATGCCCTAACTAGGAGGGAAATCTGCATATTGATAGGGGTATTAACCGGTCACTGCCTCATTGGTAGGCATGCAGAAAGGCTAGGTGTGCCCTACCGACGATGCTGCAGGAGTTGCAAAGATGATGAGGAGGAGGAAACAGTGGAGCACCTCATCTGCAACTGTCCGGCTTTAAGCGGCGCGAGAACGCGCTTTTTGGGAGTTCCGTTCCTGGATAGCCTAAGCCAGATCGCGGAAATGGACATAAAGGACTTGATGGGCTTCATAAAGTCATCTAAGTGGTTCGAGGAGGAGTAACGGTGTCGGTTTAGGAGTGTCAGTCCCGGGATTCTGCTATGTGGAAAATCCCAACAACTCAAGGATTTTCCATATGGCTGGGTCCCGGGACTGACTTTCCTTGTGTTGGTGGTATCACAACGGGCCTTTCAAAACTGGCCTAAGTGTGCCTCTGCGGCAGCCACTTGAACCTAACCTAACCTAACCTCTTCAAACTGGCTCTAGGTCAATAAATTAAACACGTTGTTGTTGTTTTTTCCAATATATTTCGATCTACAACGGAGATCGTCTTCTGGGACTACAATCATAAATAAATAAAATACTTTAATTAACATAATTTATCACAGGCATATATATATGTATGTATATGTATAGACATTTATGCATAAACAAATTCGCATTTCTGGAAACATACATACATGATATTAGATGTCAGGTGGAGATCATCTAATCAGTTCGACGTGCTGTTTGAACTGATTTTCGTGAGTCAAGTAAGTGGCGGTAGATATGTGCGACTGCTTCACAATCTTTCTTGTAGTTCAGTCTCTTGTTCCCGACCGTGTCTATTATGTGGATCATCTCCAAAGTGAATCGTTTGTTGTAATGTTGTTCTTGTTGTAGTATGCTCACCGCGTCAAAGTCTGGTTTATGAGCGCTCTGCGCACAGTGGGCCGCAAGTGCTGTTTTATGCGTGTTATTTGATTTTAAACATTTGATGTCGGATCGGTGCCCTGCTATCGTGTTTTTAACTTGTTTTTCGTAGTACCAACATATTCTTTCGTGCATTCGTTATCTCCGTCTCCTGCACATGGTATTTTATATACAACATTATTTTTCTCTATCGTTTCCAACTTGCTTTTCATATTCTTGAAAAATATTTGATTTGTGTACGCCGGTTTGTGTGCTACACCGATTTTTTCCCTATCATAAATATTTGAACATTGTAATCTTTCGGAAAAGCGAGGTATATATACAATAGATTTGTATGTGATCGGTTTTTTACCTTCGATGTTAGATTTGGTACCGTTATTGTGCGTGTTTATCAACTCACGTATAACCCCTGACGGGAAATCGTTCATCTTTAGAATGTGCTCGATACGTTTTTTATTCTCCGAGTGAAAAATTGGATCACTAGTATCTAATACTCGCCGGATAAAATTTTTCGCTGAATTAAATATCATATTCTTCGGATGTTTAGATAAGTAATTTATAATACGTCCTGAAGACGTAGGTTTTTGGTACCAATCTACTTTAATTTTATTGTTGATTTTGCATACCAAGGAATCTAAAAATGATAATTTACCATCGTTTTCCAACTCCATCGTGAATTGGTTTCGTCCAATGCAAACACATCGTCTACATATTTACTAAGTAGTCTCATGTTGTTTTATACTTTTCCTAAAATTTCTTCCAATACAATATCGGCGACGATCGGTGATGCCGCCGATCCCATTGGATCACCCTTTAATTGCGTATATACTCGTTCCTCATACTTAAAATATCGATTTTCACAAATACAATACGTCACTATTTCCATAAAAAGATTCTTTGGCATATTCGTATGTTGTTTAATCTCCTCCCATTTCGCCCGAATTGTCTGTATAGCCAAGTCTGTTGGTATACTTGCGAATAGTGATATCACATCAAACGATGATGAACGATTTCCCGTCAGGGGTTATACGTAAGTTGATAAACACGCACAATAACGGTACCAAATCTAACATCGAAGGTAAAAAACCGATCACATACAAATCTATTGTATATATACCTGGCGTTTCCGAAAGATTACAATGCTCAAATATTTATGATAGGGAAAAAATCGGAATAGCACACAAACTGGCGTACACAAATCAAATATTTTTCAAGCATATGAAAAGCAAGTTGGAAACGATAGAGAAAAATAATGTTGTATATAAAATACCATGTGGAGGAGACGGAGATAACGAATGCACGAAAGAATATGTTGGTACTACGAAAAACAAGTTAAAAACACGAATAGCAGGGCACCGATCCGACATCAAATGTTTAAAATCAAATAACACGCATAAAACAGCACTTTCGGCCCACTGTGCGCAGAGCGGTCATAAACCAGACTTTGACGCGGTGAGTAACCTACAACAAGAACAACATTACAACAAACGATTCACTTTGGAGATGATCCACATAATAGACACGGTCGAGAACAAGAGACTGAACTACAAGAAAGATTGGGAAACAGTCGCACATATCTACCGCCACTTACTTGATTCACGAAAATCAGTTCAAAACAGCACGTCGAACTGTTTAGATGATCTCCACCTGACATCTAAAATCATGTATATATGTTTGCAGAAATGCGAATTTGTTTATGCATAAATATCTATACATATACATACATATGTATATATATGCCTGTGATAAATTGTGTTAAATAAAGTATTTTATTTATTTATGATTGTAGTCCCAGAAGACGATCTCCGTTGTAGATCGAAATATATTGGAAAAAACAGCAACAACAACGTATTTAATTTATTGACCTAGAGCCAGTTTGAAGAAAGAAAAAAAAAAAAAAATAAAATAAAATAAAAGAAAAAAAAAATAAAAAAAATAAAAATAAACCAATTCACCATTTGTAGAAGTACAATAATGGCTTAACCTTTGTGTGGTTAACCACATAGCTTCATCTCAAGCTCAAAAAATTAAACAAAAGCGCACATAAGCCCATTTTTTCCACCAGAGTGGTCTTATGATTGGTATATTCCACGTTTTCTGTTGGTTTGTATTTATGTAAGTATACATATTGTGGTTGGCAGTGCAAAATATTGCAACAACAATATGCATTTTTGGATAGAAGCAAAGTGAAGCATGATCTGATACGGTTATATCGACTTATGAATTAATTGGTTGATTAATTTTAAATTCTCTAGGTGATTTTCTGCTTCCATGTGAATTTTTGCACATATGTAACTCATTTAAGTTATTCAGTGAATTTTGTAAATTAACATAGGTAAATACATATGTATTCAGGAATGTATGCAGACATTTGTGTTATGACTTATTGTTGTAGTTCTGCATTCATTTGTTTTTTTTTTAATACCAGTAAAATATTGTGGTGCCAATGATTTTCAACATCTTTTGATTATAGTTTTTTTAAACTTAAATTACTGGCAGGTAGGGATTTGTAGTTATAATACCCTGTGGTCCATCTCTGATAGGGGAGCTTAAGGTTTTTCAATTACCAAATTCATGTATATGACTAAAACCATCGGGATATTCACACCAACCACAATAGCCGTTCATGTTGAAAAGTTTTGTTTGTTATGTATATAACTTTTATGCTGTACATAATCTTGTAGTCCCATATGAAAAAGGTAGAGAGTTTTGGATATTTGTCCGTCTTTATCCTTAATTTTATAAAACCATCTGGTTGATATTGTTGGTGACTCCTATCTACCAGGTCCAGTTGCCATAACTAGCTGAAAGTCTAGCTTTTATTAGAACTAGGTATACTAGTAGGTACTGTCATTGTACTCGTAGCAGAAACCTTAAATCATGCTCACGGCTGAAGAAAATATGTAATTTAAGGATTCGGAATTGTCTCAAAATTATCCTTATCAAGTCCGGTGTTTCGGAATGGTTCCGAAAAAAGTTAAAAAATGAAGCCCATAGCTGATCCCGAAAAAATCATTCACGAAATATTTCCGAAATAACCAAAAAATATTAAAAAAAAAAAATCCCGAAACGACACCGAAAAAGTTCCGAAATGGGCAAGAAAGGATATCGAAAACAGTTCCGAAATGCTTCGTAAAAATTTCAGAAAAAAATTTCTGAAGTGATGCCAAAGTTTTCAAAAAAATGTTCCAAAATTGTTCCAAAAAATTTCAGAGCTATAATGAAAATTCTCGAATATAAATTCGAAATTATTTAGCCCGAATAAGTTCCAAAAGCAGTTAAGAATAGTTTCCGAACTGATACCGAAAATGTCGCGAAAGAATTCCAAAATAAGTCTGAAAATTGGCGAGAAAGTAATTGCTTAAATGGGCCCGAAAGGTTCCAAAAAAAGGCCAGAAACTATTTCAGAAGTGATCCTCAACAAAATGATGAATGGTCCAGGAAATCATCAATATACAATTTGCTATTTTGCACATTCTATGCTACCTAAATTTTTATACCCAGCCTACTAGTATTAGTACAAGGGTATTATAATTTTGTCCACATAACGGTACTACGTAAAGGCACAAAAACAGAAGTTGATTAAGGCATGTCCATCCATCTGTCCGTCCGTGTACACGATATCTTGAGTAAAAACTGTGATATTTGCATGAAATTTGGTATACAGGTTACTTTCTGGCCAAGGTAGGTTGCTTTTGAAAATTCGAAAATTCCATAAATTGACATAACTCGGTGACTGAAATGGCTAAAATGATATAATTTTATAGGTGAGTCCCCCTGGTCATTCTATTATGACTAGAGTAGGCCCAGTGATTGAAATTCAACCACAAAACCTTATTTTATTTTCCTACCTTTTTGCTATTTCTTAAATTTTCCTTTCTTTTCCATATTTTGTATATTTTTGGTTTCTATACATTCCTATTCATTTCGCCTTTTCCTCCCTCTTTAAACCATTCAGTAAAATAGTTTCAATGTTGATAATTATTTATTCTTCTTAGTTCGTCTTCATACGTATTTCTTTCCTTTCCTTTGCTATCATTTACTTTTATTTCCGTTCATTTCCTCTCCTTTCATCTCAACTTATATCTTTTGCTTTTCTTTCTTTTCCTTCTCTTTGCTTTCCCTTTCTATTCCTCCCTCTCCGTTCTTTTCC
This sequence comes from Campiglossa producta, assembly GCA_964058755.1. Lineage (NCBI taxonomy): Eukaryota > Metazoa > Arthropoda > Insecta > Diptera > Tephritidae > Campiglossa > Campiglossa producta. The sequence continues at coordinate 27,582,424 of CAXKVI010000003.1, forward strand.
TTTTCTCTTCTTTCATTTCATTTTATTTCTCTTCTTTCCTTCTTTCTTTTCTGTTCTTTTCTTTTCTTTTATTTTCCTTTCTTTTCGTTTCTTTATTTTCTTACCTGACCTTTCTATCCATTTCCTTAACATTCCTTTTTCCTTTTATTTTCCTTTCTTTTCCTTTGCTTTAGTTTCCTTTCATTTTATTCATTTTTTTTTTTTCATTTCATTTATGTTCTCTTATTTTTTTCTTACCTTTATTTTCTTTCACTTTTTTCCTTAGATTTCTTTTCCTGCCATTTCGTTTCCTTACCTTTCCTCCCTTACCTTTCCTTTTCTTACCTTTCCTTTCCTACCGTTTCCTTACTTTCTTTTTATTCCCTTCGTAACTCCTTTAGTTTTCTTTCTTTTCCATTCTTTTCCTTTACTTACTTTTTTAGCTTTTCATTACCTCTCTTTCCTTTATTTTTCTTTATTTTTATTTTCATTTATTTTCCATACCTTCCTCCTCGCTAACTTTTCTTTCCTTTCTTTTTCTCTTCTTTCCTTGTCTTTCTCTATTTGCTTCTCTTTTCCACTCCTTTACCTACATTACATTTCCTTTCTTCCCTTCCTTTTTTCTATTCCATTCCTTTCCTTTCCCTACCTTTATTTGCCTTTGATTTTTCTCTAATATTTTCCGTTCCTTACCTTAACTTACCTTTATTTTCCTTTTATCCATTCCTTTCCCATTCTTTCCTTTGTTTTATATTTTATTTATTTCATTTTGTTTTATTTTTATTTATTTTATATTATTTCCTTTCCTTTCATTTCCAACAAATTTCTTTTTTTACTCTCAATCACTTTTCTATTTCTTATTTTACTTTTGTTTTAATTTTATCAATTTTCCATTTTATTTTATTTCACTAAACCTAGCCACGAAGGGCCTTGTGCATGATCTAGCTTATTTGTGCTTTTTTTTCAAAACATCATGTCTGAGCAAACATTTGCTTCTATGAATACCCACTCACAGATTTTCTTCACTGGGCTGGCTCATGTTTATTATTGCTGCCAACAAAACAACTCACACTCCCCAACTGCAATGAATGCAAACACAACAATACAAATGGTCATACCTACATACACACATAACAGCGACTCTATAAAATGAATGCGTGTTTAACACTTGTAGTGGTGTGAATTTCAAATCATATTATTATAAATTTTTTTTATTTTTGGTTTGTTGTCGCACACCCTGCTCGGCGAGACATATCGATACATATAATTTATATACCTTAGAATTGTGGTTATTGCAAAAAAGGGAGAAAACTGTTAAGCATTGCGCATTTATATATAATAGATAGATTTTCAGAAAACGAATTCTGTTGATGAATTCGAAACAGATTATGTACCTACATGTATATCATTTTAGTGCCATCATTTCCTGCAGGGTAATTTCATATCACATTGTGTCTAGAGCAAATGAACGCGCCAATGGTAGTGCATTATTTATGAATTTTTATGTAGTAAAACCATGAAATTATAATTGGCTGCAGTGTCAGTGAATTTTTATCTGAAATTCACGTTTTCATCTTTAAGTGCGCATTCAACATTTGCTACAGAAAGCGTGAAATTATATACAACCGACTAGTGTGTACCACAATGAAGTTTCCGGAAGTTATTGCGCTGCAATTAAGTAAAATGTGAAGCGTTTTAAGCTGTGCAAATTTAATTTTTTAATAGTGTAATTATGGTGTTAATCATGCTGCTGTAGGTGATTGAGTGTTGGTTGGAGGCGACAGAGAAAAATTGGAAATAAATGTTATAGTTTTTTTTTATTAAATTCTCAACTTAAATTTTTTAAGCTATTGCATAGATTTTATCGCAGGCCTTGGCGGTGGGAGTGAAATGAAAAAATTATTAATGTTAAAAAAGTTCGTAATGCACTTTTTCAATGTTAAAAGATTCGGCGTTAGCAACATAACTTGACAAAAATAAATATAAGCGTTGCCTACATTTAGGAGTATGACGTTGTACTAATGTTAGCAACAGGCAGATTACATAAAATTGGAGCTGTACATTACATTACATTAAAATTGGATCTGTAAGCCTTGCCTACATTTAGGCTATACTACTAATAGTGTGACGTTATACTGATATTATATTTGCATAAGTTGATAAAAAGTGATATGCAATAGCTTTACTGCGGCAGTCCCCGAGTGCCACACGTCCTTTTCTTTTTTTTGAAATATACAAAAAAAAAACTAATGAGACCCAAACAGCATCTTGCTTGAGGTTCGAAAGCGGATTAACCGATATTAGCTCACAATCATCCTTACTGATTTTGGCCGTTATTACAAGTTGCAAGATATACGAACGATACATAAAAGATGTATGAAAGTGAATTGAATACGATAAGCCTTTTCCAGAAATCCAAACATGATTTATATCGCAACTTCATGGATCTTCTGCGGAAAAGTTCTATTTAACTTTTAGATTGCTGACTGCTTAACATTGGTATGTTTATACTGACACATATATATATCTACAGCAGACACACATTTGATAACTTTATGCTACTCTGATGATACTTACATAAGTACTATAAAAGTATGTCGGGAACTTTGGTTTGAATGACTTTTGTGTCTGCGATATATTCACATGCGTAATATGAGTTATAGGATATTAAATCGTTTGGGTATCTACTGTTGAAAGTGCTTATTTGGTATTGCTCTTTTATATTATTTTTGAAAAAACATATATTTCTTTAACTGAAATATAAATGCAGGGGATGCGTTGTTACGGATATGTATTAAGTGTGTTATGATATGGAGTTTGCCGAAACGGGGATTTTTAAACTTGCTGTTTAAGCGTTCAGACTTAAGAAACAACAAGTTTAGCTCGTTTAAAGGACCGTTGCCCTAACCAAAATTATAGCTACTTAGCAAATATATAAATGGCCCCCTCTTTGCGAACCTTTGTGAAGAGCTAAAAACGCCCTTGGGTGGAAGCCTTGTAAACCTGCTTAAGTGGTAACACCCAATGGGATAACACAGGCCGACAAATTTTAGACCCAGAAATGAACCAATACTTTCCTAAAGGCGTTCAGTATGCTGAATCTGAATCTGAAGTCAGATTTGTAAATTTGGTTCTGGTTTTTGAGATATTCATACCCAAAAGTGAAAAACACGATTTTTTTCTATTTTCTAAAGTGAGTTTAGGTGGCAACCACACTTGCAAATATCTTAGATGGTGTACACCCGCAAATGGCTTCAACTTCAAAAACAGATAAGTGGAAACCTGGTAAACAGCTTCCTTTCATTTGATAACCTAAGACCCGGTTTTTCAGTACAAGTTCAAACTATAGACAAAGTTGACTACAGTTTATCCCTGCCAAAGTGAACCATAGTGGCATATATTGCTAAATATTCGAAGAAAAATCATTTAGGTGGCAACCCTGAAAGTTTCTTAGTTGGTATGAGGCCGAAAATGAAATTAAATGAAAAATGAGAAAGCCATTCCCGAGCATGTTTTTGAATCAAGTTGAATAGAGCACAGAATGGCAGATCGTAACCAATTTGGAACATAATCTTGAAACCTTCCAGGGATGGGAATAGTGTACAAATAATTAAGATTAAAAAAGGGGTATAACGTTTCACCTTCCTTATAAATGGATATATGGCTGAAACTAGGTACGAAGCTATAACAAGGTAATCTTCAACAGTTCCAGAAATGTGACCGATAAACGTCCCTTTCACTTCCCATACAAATCGAACTTTAAATAGTGTATATCATAGTATTCAGGATGTAAGACTAAAAATCTGGACCTACAACTACAGAAAAAGAGGATTAAATTAAATTGGGGTTTAAACTAGTCAGTTTCTATTTACAATAGTTGTGACCGAAATCGAAATCTGAAGTTAAAAACATTGTGAGCTCCGAGAAAATAAACGTATTTTAAGCACTAATAATATATCATTCTCACTACGTATTGAAAAAAATTGAAAATATCACAATTCACTTCCTGTTTATATACTTTTCATATGTATATGGATTTTTGCAAGAACATCCCTGTAGGGAAATGATAAAGCTAAAAAAAATAGCGAAAAACCCGTTAGAGTCTCCAGCTCACCGAGAATATATAAAATCAATTTGATTGTAGAATTACCCCTTTCTTGCGAACTTCTCAAGTGTCTGGATTCTCGTAAAATTTTACGTTATGATGCTAATGGTTCTCAAAAACGGAAACATCGTTATTGCCAACCGTATCGCATATAAGACAGGAACGGGATGGAATCAAAATATCACATTCGAATATTACTCATCTCACCCTCAAGTTACATCGATTTCAGACTAGTATTTATTTTCTAGAAACCGGACCATGCAGATTTAACGAATTTCCCTACAGCGCCCACTCAACCTTATTTATTTCATAAAAATATTTGTTGGCATTTAGTTCTGAATTATGCGATAATGTTGCTTTAGTCCTTTTACGCGATACAACTTTCTGGTTTAGAAAGCGTAAGCAATTTAATGGGAATAGTTTTGTTTGCTCTTTCGAATGAGAAAATCTTTACGCACAACTGACAACATAATTTATAAATAATATTGAATGCAAGTGAGCACACAAAGTTGTGCAATCGCATCCGTCTACAAGTCATATGTGAAGTGATTTCAGAATTAACGAGTAAAGTTTTTAGAAAAAGTTATTTGGATTTTGATTAGTAGACAGAAGCGTAAACAGTTAGACGCGAAGAGACACTTAAGCTTGTACATCGTGTTGGACTGAGTAAATAATAACAGCTGCTTCGGAAGCAGTTAGCAGCCAGACCTCTCCTGATGGACTAGGTTGATCCAGCCATCAGTATGGATGAGGGCAGGGTAAAATTAAATGTTTGATGACCATATCTTAGATAAGCCGGACCTAAATAAGGCAATACCTTATAATAGAACATTTACTGTTTTACTCTTTTCTAGATACTAAATGCTTAAATATGACTTCAATCGGTTAAATCAGATACATTACCAAACCCCAATTTATATTTCTTTGTTCCTTTTTGAGTTTTGATTTAGGAATTATTACATTTTATGACATCTCAAATTTCCAAAAGAATAGTCGTTTATGATGTATGGTACATTTGAATTAACATGTAACTACTTACTGCTGTGCTTTTACATAAGAGAGATACAGTGAACTACGTATATAAGGACAGCAATATTTGTGAGTTAAATTTAATTGAATTTATTTTACTTTTTTAATTTTTTCATTTATTTTTTTTTTGTGTTTTATTTTAGTATTATTTTTGTTTTGTTTTTATTTTATTTTGTTTACTTTATTTTATTTTTTTGTCAAAGTTTTACTTAAAATCAGTCGGTTCATGACTTGCCACTGCAAGACCCAGCTTTTACTGTTCTTATTTTGACTATGAATATACACACATAGGCACATATGCATTCCAACATTTACATACATCACAGAGTAAACATATCAAAATTGACTCTACGCTTACTTTCACAGACAATGCTCAATAAGAAATTGCCTGCCTTTACATTATGCCATGTGTGCATCTTTCAATGTTTGCTTTACCATTTTCCAACATTCTAACCTAACATTTGCGTCTTTTGATGAAGAAGAAAATCAAAGGAAATAAAAAAAAAAAACATTTCCATACGACTGCACTCTCTAGGAATAACTCACAGTATAGTAATTTCAACACGATTTAAATTTACTTCTAATAGCATGAGAAGGAAATTTTCTTGTATACTACGGGTGAGCTGTTGTATTTTGCTCTTATTATCTTGGTTTTATGGTGAGTGCACAGAATTCATATTCAAGGAGCTTAACAACTTAAGTAAACTTACTACTTGTAGTCTGCAGGAAGGATAGGGGACTAGTCTCGAATTAAAATGATTTAATTGCCCTCTGAGGGATCTCATCAGCAACGGCTGACAACTTTAACGCGGTGCTGCAACCAGAAGTCTGTTGTTTATGTTACTTCATTTTATTTTATTATTACTATGTTAATTTTTTTATTTATTTTTTTGTTTTTTTTTTTAATTTTTTAATTTTATTTGATTGCTTTTTTATTTTATTTTATTTTATTTTATTTTATTTTATTTTATTTTATTTTATTTTATTTTATTTTATTTTATTTTATTTTATTTTATTTTATTTTATTTTATTTTATTTTATTTTATTTTATTTTATTTTATTTTATTTTATTTTATTTTACTTTATTTTATTTTATTTTATTTTATTTTATTTTATTTTATTTTATTTTATTTTATTTTATTTTATTTTATTTTATTTTACTTTATTTTATTTTATTTTATTTTATTTTATTTTATTTTATTTTATTTTATTTTATTTTATTTTATTTTATTTTATTTTATTTTATTTTATTTTATTTTATTTTATTTTATTTTATTTTATTTTATTTTATTTTATTTTATTTTATTTTATTTTATTTTATTTTATTTTATTTTATTTTATTTTATTTTATTTTATTTTATTTTATTTTATTTTATTTTATTTAATTTTATTTTATTTTATTTTATTTTATTTTATTTTATTTTACTTTATTGTAATTGCAAGCTTGAAGCCAAGAAATAATGAGTTTTTGTTTTTCAACAATATCATTATTGCTATTGGTATTTTTAATTTTAATAATTCATATTAATAATTAAAAAATTTTGTTAGAATAGAAAAAGTAAGTTTTTGGGTCCCACGCCATAGCTTCATAGATCGATTTCGGGAGTTGCTAGTTCCACTCATCAGTATGATTTAGCCAACGCGTCTCTAACCTACCGGCTAGTTATTTTATTTTATTTTATTTGATTTTATTAAATTTTTTTTTTTTTACTTTATTTTTTTTTATTTTACTTTATTTTATTTTTAATTTTTTTTATTTTATTTTATTTTATTTTATTTTATTTTATTTTATTTTATTTTATTTTATTTTATTTTATTTTATTTTATTTTATTTTATTTTATTTTATTTTATTTTATTTTATTTTATTTTATTTTATTTTATTTTATTTTATTTTATTTTATTTTATTTTATTTTATTTTATTTTATTTTATTTTATTTAATTTTATTTTATTTTATTTTATTTTATTTTATTTTATTTTATTTTATTTTATTTTATTTTATTTTATTTTATTTTATTTTATTTTATTTTATTTTATTTTATTTTATTTTATTTTATTTTATTTTATTTTATTTTATTTTATTTTATTTTATTTTATTTTTTTTTTTAATTTTGTTTTATTTTTTTATTTTATTTTGTTTTATTTTTATTATTTTTTTTAATTTTTTTTTAATTTAAATTTTTTTATTTTATAGATATTAAGTTTCCAAAGAAACTTTCTTAACAAGGTAATTCAAGTTCAAAAAGCATAGCTTGTATCAGTAGTATAGCTCCAGCAACTAGTTCTGAACACATATGCCGCCATAATAACTTTACTCCCTGGCTTAACAGCAAAGTGCAACATTGTTGCTTCTATGATGCCGCCTGGTTTCAAATGTACGAGAACATGCCACACAATTATTGTCCACATGAAAAATGCTTGTACAAAATAGAAGTAAAAGAAATACATTTACCGGAATGACTTAAGAAAATAGTGCCTAGAGAGTTGTAAAGAAAATAGGATTTAAGAAGATTTTGTGTTTTACTGCGACTGATGTCGGCTGCCGGCATTTTGGCTTACATATATTCAGTGCCAGTGCATGGGTATTTTAGTAAGTGTTTGTGTGGTTGTATGTGATACCTTTGTCATACTCATAACCTAAACTCAATCTTCTGCATCCATGCATACATCCATACGCATTTACTAGCTATTCCTTACAAGCGCATTTTTTCAACGTCATTGCTTTACAATGGCATTGTTATTTTCATATTTTCCGTCCAGCCAACTCCTGTAGGTTGTCTCTTGTCCTTGCACATACACATAATCAGTTCAGGATATTCATGAATATGGGCGGCATCGCCTTCGCCCAAGTATTGCCAACAATTTAGTCTCGGCTTTGCCAAGTCACACTAGGCTACCGCCAACGCTCCTATCCATTCACTGAAAAGCTGCTTATTTCTCCGTTAAGCTGCTAGGCGACTTTTTTCTGTTTTTTCCACAATTTTTGTTCTGTGAACTAACATATTTGGCAACGGCACGACAGCTTTAGTCATCTTCAACGTCATTGTTATCATCATTATCATACTCAGAGCCTTTCGTCTGCGACAATACTCGCACCACTTCGTCGGCAAATGCTAAAGCGCCAGTAGCTGAATGGTAAGTATGTGTGTAGCAGCAAAAAACTATCAGTTTTTCAGACAGCTGACATTGCTACCCTGCCAGGTTTGTATGTAGGCCATGCATATTTGATGTAAATGTGTCGTCTTAAAGCCGTAACATCTTCTAATTTGTTTCAGTGGAGATAAAAACCGTTAGGAAGTTATACTGTAAGGAAGCAGGTAGAAAACTCAAAAGAAGTATGACATAAGCCCATACCGAGGAAAGCATATGACAGTCTTCTTGCAATGGATTATTATATATTATTTTAATTTATTTTTATTTTTATTTTTTTTACTAGCTGGTGCCCGCGACTTCTTATGCGTATACTTTCTGTTTTTTTTTGCAGCTGGGTTAGCAAAGAATAAGATCCAACAAAAAAACTGGAGTTCAACACTTAAGGGTCATGTAAGCTTTAAAGTTTGTCTGCTCGATAAACCCAAATTTCGGTCACAAAAAATGTTTTCATCGGATTGATAAAGCTTAAAGTTTAATAAAAAACGACCCCAGATTTTATGAGATATCTCCGGGGTAGTTTAGGTATTGAAATTAATCAAATGATTTATGACAGCATTCATAAACACCTTTTGTTTGATACCCATAATGTACTAACACATTTTTGTGGAAATATTCGTCAATACCTCCGAAACCGGTCGAGAAATCGAAATTTCAAGATATCTCCCAAACTATTTCCGATATTTCAATGAATCACATCGCATGTTATAGTACTCATTGACACCTTTCGTTTGACACCCATATTGTACTAAGACATTTTTGGTCACCCCTGGTCCACATGTTGGGCGATACCCCAAAACCCGTTGAGATATCGCAAAAAATAATATCTTAAACTTTAAGTTGAGCGTCTAGCAATCCAACGAGTCAATTCCATTCAGTACTTTTAGAGTGTTACGGCCACAAACATACAGACAGGCATAGTCCACATATTGGGCGATAACTCCAAACCGGTTGAGATGTCAAAAAAAGTAATATCTTAAATTTTAAGTTGAGCGTCGAGCAATCCAACGAAAAAAATTCATTCAATTCCATTCATTACTTTCAGAGTGATACGGCCACAAACATACGGACAGACATACAGAGAGACACACAAAAGTTTTTAAAAAGGTTGTTTTGGATTCTACTCGCTTAATAATGCTACCCCCAATCAATTTTTTGTTGATATCTGCCATGTACTGACAACGAACTGTTATAATTTTATTATATGTAGAGATTATATTTCATTAAATTTTACTTTTTTTCTTTTCTTTTTTTATTTTATTTAAATTTTTTTTTTGTTAATTTTATTTTGCTCAATTTTCTTTATTTATTTTACCTATTTTATTGAAATTTTGTAGATATTTTTCTTATATATAGATCTAGGAAAAGGCTCCTTCAAATCTTATCTTATTCTTTGCTGTAGCTCTTTGCTGAGCCCTTTTTATGACAACACTGTACAACAGCCAAAACATCTCAGATGATTTCTCAGCGGTCAGATTTTTCGGGTCATCCTAGGTTTTCCCCTCAGAGGGTAGTTTGATCAGAGAGCTTCAGAAACTGTCGAGAAGCCCGGTGGGATTTTTAAAAGCTACAATTCTGTTGTACCGCGTAATCAGACGATTTACTTGCATTACTTTGCTCTTGGCTCTTCATGTTTGACTTTTTTACACAAATTTTTCGATTCTTGGCGTGGAATTTTTCACATCAGTCTGTTGCATCTTTTTACGTTTACAATTTCTCAGCCTCTTCATGATCTTTGCTCTCTTTGGCTAGTTTCCATGTATTGGCAATTTCTTCGTTTGGATTTGAATTTTTATTTTTCTTAAGTTTATTCTTATTTATACTAGTGTGAGTAACAGGTCTATTCTACTGTGGTAATAACTTTATTATTACCGGCAAACAAATTCACTCGGCAACTTTTACTCCTTTTTGGTATTCTGAGGGCAAAAGTTTTCTGGTAACACCGTTACCACCAAAATAGGTGGCAACATGTGGTAACATCAATATAAAACAGCTGATGTTTACTTTGAAAAATAAAAAAGCGAAAGTGCAATTGAACAAAATAAAGTGAAAATTAAACAAAATAAATAAAACAAAGTGAAAATCAAACAAATAAACAGGTATATAGTATTAATAAATCACAATAAAAACTGTGTATTCCCTGCAGGAGCTCGGGATGGTCTTTGCAAAAGGCCACATACAACCGCAACTGCGCTGGGGTGGTGCGTGCATATTTTCTGTAAATAAAATAAACAATTTTTAATAAATTTCATAAAATATTAACCAAATTTACTTACTTGTTCATTTCCATTTTGCAGTCTTCTTCTTTTTGATAAACAAAAAACATATGGCATGTGACTATCAGTGTGGCTTTTCAATTCACCATACACACTGGTGAGTTTTTTTGCCATTAGAGCGTTACCATCTGCTCAGAATCGCAGCCACTTTATTTGGTAACGTATTTTAGGGAAAATTGTTTGCCGATGGCAATTTTACCGGTAACGCGCAGCATAGGGCTGTAAGTGTGCATCTCATTTGCCTGCTACTATCTACTTCTTGGTACTGCTTTGAGAACAGAGTTGCTACACAAAATTTTGCTTTTGATGAGCTCAAACCTATCCTTATTCTAGTAATGTTCCATTAAATGATGAAAAATCAGGTAACTGCCCGAAAAAGCAATATAATCATGAATGATCTCCTAATACCATATCAAATTAGTCTCTTACTTTCTAGATGATATTTCCTTGAAAAAATATAGAACAAACTAAACACTATGGCAGCTGGCAAATATTACGTAGCCGCAGACTATCCAGCGTGTTGAAGAAATGCGGCCCGATGTAGTTCGATATGGAAAAACGAGGAAACCGAGAAAAAAAATGACCACGGAACCAAATATTAAGAAAAAGTACCATTTTTAGTTAAAAAGGACTAAGGTTGCAACTCGCTTGTAGTAAAGTTTTCCTGATTTTGTTCTTGTTGCTGCTGATGCAATTGAGCTGTAGACTTCAAACTTAGTACATGTGTTAAAACCCGATTACAATGCAATATTTGATTTACAAAAATCCTCTAGTTTGCTCACGGATCGAGCTATGAATTTGAGACACTCGTTTGGGATTTGAAATCTTACGTTAGAATTTTAACTAGCTTCCTGTCGACCGAAAAACTTGGAGCTTGCGCACAGTTCAGGATATGATTTAAAAAAGATCAAATTTTTGTACATAGGTGGCGCGCTGGATATTACTGAAAGGCTTGCGCAATGTAGTGATCAATTTTTGATAGCTTCCACGTGAGCTAGAAACCTGAAACCTGACAGAAAAAAATGACTGCAGGCCTAAAAGTCAACAAAAGTACCAATTTTGGGTTAAATGTACCAAAGTGGCAACTATCCTTGGCAATCTACTTGCGCTCAAGCTTACTTGCTTTCTTTGTTGTTGCAATTGTTTACTGCAATCATCGCATTTAACTTTTATTTACTATTGAATTTTTACTTTCTTTCGATTGGATTCTAAGTTAGATTTCTATTTCTCCTACGAACTGTTTGTGCGGTGTGTCTTTCGGTAGCTGACACTTGTCATTTTGTGTCTAACCACAGATTTGAGTTGCACTGTTGTAAACTCCTTTACGTTTTTTGTATGCTTATTTTCAGACTCTTCTATGCTCTTCTATAAAACCTTTTTGAATTGAATTTGAAGTGGTCGTCGTGTGGAGTACACTTTTTGGACAATATCTTATTTCACAGTCTATTTGGTTGTATGTAACTATATAGGAAATGAAACGGAAGCTGTAAGTCGGAAACTGTAATTGTCATTTGAGGTTAAGTGTTGGAAGTGTTTGTGGTCGAAGCTATAGATTTTTTGCTTTTTTCAGTTTCTTGGCAAAGCGCGCATCATCAACAAATCTCAGCTGTGGGTCTCTCACAGCAGTTTTGGAGTGTGTAAAAGTGTTTCGCTTATTTGGATTTACAGCACTTTCATTGAGTGTCGGATTGTGTCATTCAAATTCTAAGTTTGAGTGAAAATTTGTTAATAAATCTTGTGGTGAATTGAGATATGAACTCACAAGAAACAAATTGAAAAAAAAAAAAATGATTGTTTATTTGTTTTGTTCTGATTTGATTTAGAGTATATGAACTTAGAAACATTTCTTGCTGTTAGCAAAGACTCTCCGTTCAGATGATTCTCCCAATTATTTGTGGGGGCAATAGTCAGAAATATTTTCTTTTAAAAAAGTTATCGCTATGATAGTTTTTGAGTTTAGCCGGTACAAACACTTTTCATACCAAGATTTTTATTAAAATTAGGTACTACCTTTATTTCCACACAATTTTTTTGGAATCTTGCGAAGTCTTTTTAGGTAGCTTCCTTTGAATAAGAATCTTGAAACTTGAATTGAAGGTGAGAACACCGTGCAATCTAAGTGAAGAAATCTGCTAGGCAGCGAAAGTTAAAACTTAAATTTTTCAGTAACTTCCGTATAAGCTAAGTCACTGAAACTTGGTTTGTAGAACCACAATTGTAGATAATTAAATATGCTGTACACAAAATTTCGCTAGATGGAGCAGTAATCGAGATAACGGAAAACTCTTAAAACTTGTTAAATGTCAATAATTATAAAAATTACTTAATTTTTAAATTTTAAATGATGCAGATTTGTTTAGAAAGTAAATTTAAAAGAAACTTTAATATATGAGCTTATTTCAAAGGTCGGTTTTGAAATTAAGATAACTTTTATATGTTTTTGCGTAACTTATGTTTCATTTTGCTATTTACATTTTTAGCAAGAAATTATATGTATTACAGCTAAGCACCACATAAAACTTAGCTTCAGTTCATTTATTTAACCCTTCTTACAGCACTCACTGGTATTAATTCTAGTATCTTACTATAAAATTATGGAAACCATAGAGAAAGAAAAGGGTACTGGTTTTAACAAATTTTTCGATTTTTTATACCTTAACTCTTTGAAATCAATTTGAACAGGGTTACCAACATTTTTCATATAAAAAGTATATATTTCTGAGAAGCTTGGTCTATCCTCTTGCCAATAGCGGTATTTTGTAAACTCTACAACAAAGCCAATTTTCCTCAATTTCAACTCACTTTTCTAGGATTTGCCCATATATAAATGAAACAAAACAAAAATAGATAACAAATTAAATACGAAAAAACGGAGCAAAAAAAGATGACGGAATGACAATGCAGTCTACTACTTATACTTATACTTATACTTACTGTGACCATCCGTTCTGTTTTTGGCAGAACAGTTCTGTTTTTAAGGAGCTTGTTCTGCGTTTTTTTTTTCTAAGAAAATTAACAGAAATGTTCTGTTTTTAAGCAAATGTTCTGTTTTTGTTCTGCTTTTTTTGTGCCGGCAACCTTTTTTCACAAATGTGATGAGTAGCTCTGTAAAGTTAGTTTGCTCAATAATTTCAAAACTTTATGAAAAATTTAAAATCTTTCAAAATATTTTAAAAATAATTTAGTTTATGTTTAACGCGGTCAAGTGCTTCAGCGAAATCAAAAATTGAGTACGTTAAAATGGCAAAAACGTACCAAAATTGGAAGTTCCGTACGCGGAAAAAAATTCGTACCAAAAACGGTACATTTCGGCCAAAACGACAACCGTGGTTATTATGGCAGGTTTTAAATTAACAAGGAAATGTCTCTCACCATCAGGAAATACTATTCACAAAACGGAAAAATATACTATAAAAAATGACTTTCAATTGATGCACTTTGGTTGAAATTATTTGAGATTGCAATTTCAATGTTTCACAGACGTTTTTATTCCAAATATTGAGAGTGTAACCCCAAATAGTTTATAGCCGGGTAGCGAAATTTTCACGTGAAGGCAATACAAAGCCTTAAGTAATAGAGCGAGATCCCAGAGCCTGAAAGCGTCACTTATTTTATAATGGATGAAACCAATACCGATCGATAGTCCTCCCCGAATCTAGAAAGAATGTGAAAATTTCAAAGCTGTACCTATGACAAGGGCCTAGGAATCTGGGGTCAAAGTCGCCAAAAAATGACCCTAACTTCACTTATTTTATAATGGATGATTTTCACATATTTGACGTAGATTACCACCCCTCATCAGTATCAAGTGTTGTTAGACCCGTACCAGTGACAAGGCTCCAGCCAGACACCCACAGTTCGCGGATTTTCCTATGGAATTTTATTCTGTTTTACCAATTTCACGCATTTGGGCCACTTTGGCACCATGGCAAAAACTTCAGCCAGACACTTCAAAACTCGGGAAATTTCACTAATTTTTACTGCGCTTTCACATGTTTAAGCGGGTTTGACCAACTTTGGCCTCTTTTAAATAACAGATATTCACACATATGTCGTAAAATACTACCCTTAAGTAGAATCAATCATTTACAGACATCATCCCATAGAAAAAACTTCAGCCAGACACCTCAAAGTTCGGGATCTTTTATTTTCCTATTAATTTGTTTTCTCTTGTTTGCCCCACTTTTACTACCTTTAAATGATGGATCTTTGCACGTGTCGTAGGACACTACCCTTAAGTAGTTTCAGTAATTTTTAGACTTCGTCCCATGGCAAAAACTTCAGCCAGACACCTCAAAACTCGGGAAATTTCACAAATTTTTACTGCGCTTTCACACGATTAAGCGGGTTTGACAAACTTTGGCCACTTTTAAATAGCAGATCTTCACATATGTGTCGTAAAATGCTATCCTTAAGTAGCATCAAGCATTTCCAGACATCATCCCACGGCAAAACCTTCAGGCAGACACCTCAAAGTTCGGGAACTTTTATTTTCCTATTAATTTGCTTTCTCTTGTTTGTCATACTTCTACTGCTTTTAAATGACGGTTCTTTTCACATGTTTCGTAGGACACTACCCTTAAGTAATTTCAATCATTTCTTGACTTCGTGCTTTCACATGTCAAATGGGCTTACCCAACTTTGGCTGCTTTTAAATGGCGTCCTCGGGCTTTGGGTTATCTGGGTTAAGGTTTTTCATGGGATGAAGTCTGGAAATGTCTGATACTGTTTAAGGGTAGTGTTATACGACACATGTGTAAAGATCCGCCGTTTAAACGTAGTCAAAGTTGGAGAAATCTGCTGAAGCAAGTGAATTCTCTGTAAAAATTAGTGAAAATCCCGAGGTGTCTGGCTGAAGTTTTCGCCATGGGACGAAGTCTAGAAATGATTGAAATTACTTAAGAGTAGTGTCCTACGAAACATGTGAAAAGAACCGTCATTTAAAAGCAGTAGAAGTGGGACAAACAAAAGAAAACAAATTAATAGGAAAATAAAAGCTCCCGAACTTTGAGGTGTCTGGCTGAAGTTTTTGCCATGGGATGATGTCTGGAAATGCTTGATTCTACTTAAGGGTAGTATTTTACGACACATGAGTGAAGATCTGTTATTTAAAAGCGCAGTAGTGAAATTTCTAGAGTTTAGAGGTGTCTGGCTGAAGTTTTTGCCATGGGACGAAGTCTAAAAATTCCTGATACTACTTGAGGGTAGTATTCTACAAAAAATGGGAAAATATTGGGTAGTTAAAAGCAGCTAAAGTGGCCCAAATGCGTGCAATTGGTAAAACAGAATAAATTTCCATAGGAATATACGCGTACTGTGGGTGTCTGGCTGGAGCCTTGTCACTGGTACGGGTCTAAGAACACTTGATACTGACGCGTGGTGGTAATCTACGTTAAATATGTGAAAATCATCCATTATAAAATAAGTGAAGTTAGGGTCATTTTTTGGCGACTTTGACCCCAGATTCCTAGGCCCTTGTCATAGGTACAGCTTTGAAATTTTCACATTCTTTCTAGATTCGGGGAGGACTATCGATCGGTATTGGTTTCATCCATTATAAAATTAGTGACGCTTTTAGGCTCTGGGATCTCGGCCTATAAAAAGAGTTCTGTTTTTTTCAAAAAAAATGTATGGTCACCGTACTTATACTAATACTTATACTCATACTTATACTTATACTTATACTTATACTTATACTTATACTTATACTTATACTAATACTTATACTTATACTTATACTTATACTTATACTTATACTTATACTTATACTTATACTTATACTTATACTTATACTTATACTTATACTTATACTTATACTTATACTTATACTTATACTTATACTTATACTTATACTTATACTTATACTTATACTTATACTTATACTTATACTTATACTTATACTTATACTTATACTTATACTTATACTTATACTTATACTTATACTTATACTCATACTCATACGGGCTCAATCGTGCATGCAATTTTATTTTCCGAAATAAAAATTGCCCACATACACAATGCAATTGGCCAAAGCTATTTTTGTAATGTTTGTTATGCAAATGGTTTGAAGTCCTTCTCTTAAATTGCTTTAGATGTTTTTGGGCGCTTCTGACAATTGTAGTTGGGCGTGAATTTTTTTCATTTTTTTGTATATATTTATTTGCTTGTAAATAACATATGCTATCATTAATCTTTGCCCTTTCTTTTCTTATTCTGCTCTGATTGAGGTACTAGAAATTGTTTAGATATACAAACGCTTTAGAACTATGAGTTAGGGTAAGCGCATCCCTGAACCAATTCTTAAACAAGGCATATGTCGATAAAAGTCAACATACATAAAATATGTGAGTCATGTAAGAGTAAAGAAAAAAAAACAAGTTATCACAAAAGTAAGGCAGAACTCTTAGATAACAATATTTAAGTGGTTATTAATTAGGAAAATTTGAGCATTACGATCGATCATAATACGTGGCACGATGCTAATTAGCGTTTGAAAAAAGTGTGTTGTTATTCTTGTTGGGGGCACAACACAAAACGTAAGACATGGCATCAAAGCCAACAAGAAAACCCCGGAAGCTTTAATACAATGAAAAAATTTGACGTTTACCATTGCCAGCACCATTTAAACTAATGGCGGCGATATACCAACAGGAGCTTCTCTTTCCAACTTGTGGTGTGTTGCTTTTGAGTTTTCCTACAAGTTGGTGGGACGTACAGCTTTTTTGCCGACTCTGAACACACCCGGAGAGCTTGCCAAACTACTGCCGAGGGGCGACCCCGTTTAGAAAAATTGTTTTTCTAAATAATTTTTGATGTTACTTTTACCGGGCATCGAACCGCCACGACTTGGTGTAGAAGGCCGAACACTTAACCGCTACACCACGGCGGCCGCCATTTACTTATGATTAATTGAGCTCAAACAGTGACTGAGTCTGTTTGATAAATTGTTTGTTATTTCATGAAGGCAGGTGGGTGGTTTTAAGAATTTATTTAAATACTTTCAACCAAATAATGATATTCCTACTGTTTAAATTTCATTTTCAGGGAATCATTATGTGTTTTGAACGAAAACCCAGGAGATCGAATCGTATCGTATCCGATATCCTCTTCTTTTTGTTCGAATGCGACGTACATATAACTCAATTGTTTTTCTGACTCAGCTAGTTTCACCTTTGAACGTTTTACATATGTATTACAAACATGTGAACGATTCGTCTCTGATTCGAAACGAACTTTCGAATCGAACGTTCAAACGTTACTAACCCACAGCATGCCCACCGTGTAGCATTCATCACTCTGCACGAACACACCAATCGGTCACCGGTAATCAGCAATGTTTAACCGATCCACCAACCGGCTCTTCGTTATCAATTAACAATATACCGGCATCAACCCACAATTCATCGATCAGCCATCAATCAAGCAAAATCAACCAACCAGTCATTAGTCTACCGACATCAACCAATTGGTCATGGATCCCTCAACTCTTCATCAATAACCCGTGCCCTATCTATTGGTATCAAATAACAATCCATCGATCCACGGGCATCAACCAAATCAACCCGTCCCCTATCTACTGGCATCAAATAACAATCCATCGATCCACGGGCATCAACCAAATCAACCGGTCATCGAAGCACCGGCATTAACCAACCCTTTATCAGCAACCAGCGATCCATAGATATTAACCAAAAATCATCGATCCACCGGCTTCTACCAATCGGTTATCAGTCCACCGACATCGAAACCACCCTTATCGATCACTCGGCATCAATAAGCTAGTCATCAATCCACCTTCATCCACAAATACTTCATTAGTAACCAGCCACCCAGCATCAAGCAAACAATCCATCGATACACCTTCGTCAACCAATTGTTCATCAAACCACCTTCGTTCATCATCATCGTCATCATCATCATCATCATCATCATCATCATCATCATCATCATCATCATCATCATCATTATCATCATCATCATCATCATAATTTATTGACGCTTAACCGCCTAAGCGATTTTGGCCGTTGCCTATTAAAGCACGCTAGTCTTTCCTTTTTAGCGATAACTGACGCCAATTGGAAACCGAAAGGGAGTTCGAGAGGTCCTCCACCTGTTGTTTCCATCTCAGCCGAGGTCTCCTCTTTCCTCTGCTGTCGAATTCCGGCGGCGATAGAAAAACATTCTGGGCTGGAGCTTCTTTGCCCATTCGCATGACATGACCCATCAGCGGAGCCTTTGGGCTTTAATTCGCTGGATTATGGTCAGATCTGCGTAAAACTCGTACAACTTAACGTTAAATCTCCCTCGATACTCGCCGTTGGCATCACGGTAAGCCATACCTTCATTCACCAAAATTTAATCATTAACCAGTTACCAACTCACCGACATCAACAAGCATCGGTAAATTGGCACCGATTCACTTGAAGCATTCAACAATCCATCCGTAACTTGGCACCGATACACCGTAATCCATCCACCGTACATGAACCTTTCCCAAACGGCAATCGTCCTGTTATCAGAATGTAAACATCAGCCTCCTACCGACATCCACCAACCTTCCAAAGTCCATAGGTAGCTAGGATTTAATAATGCCATTAAGCAATAATTAGTAAAGGAGGTGGAACCTCTACTCGACTGTAAATTGGCTGCGTACCAACCCGCCTATGAAGAAACCCACATCACACACTAAAACTCGATTTATAGAATTTAATGTTTTTTTCAATTGAATGCCGAAGCCTGACAGGATAGCGGGCATCTTTTATGCAAAGAAATGTCTGTACATATAACAAAAAATCCATTCCACAATTTTATCTTGCTAATTCCCAGAAATTACATCCGGATGACTGCTAGTCTGTTGGGCCACGTAGCCATTTTCCATGTTATTTGCGTAGAAGCATCACTATTTAAATCTTAATCTTAATTCTTGCGAAATCTTTTGCATCGCAGGAAAATAAATTTGCGATATTTCGTTACATAGATTTCTTCTTCCTTCGACTTCGATAATTTAAAAGTTACACTACTCGACAAAAAAAAATCTCCAAGAATGAAAATACATTTTCTTAATGTAAAATCTTCTCTTTATTACGAATATCACATCTATTTTTCTGTGACAGACCTAGTTTCCAAGATTACGGGGAAAATATGAAAATATGAAAAATTCTACATAGAAATAATATATCAAATATCGAGGATATGAAAATCTCGGAAAATTTCTTTGGGCTCATTCCATTTCAAGACAACCGGTCCGCGCGGGACATGATTTTTGATTTCGATGAAATTTTAATATGTTGTTCTTTGGTCAAAATAAAGAAACACGTTCTTTTTTTTCCTGAAAAAAATTTTTTTTCGGATTTATCGGCCGTTGAAATCGTTAAAATGCAATGAACATTTTTTTCGCCCATTTTTTCAACTCGCAATAACGTTGTCAAAAATTAACCGATTCTCCTAATTTTTTTTAAGGGAAACGTCCGTCTGGGGCGCAAGCACTATTGGACACTCCTGTATTCTAAGATCTTACAGCTTTCTCCCTCTGAGCACAGATCGGTGTGCGACCACAACAGTCGGAGATTGTTGTTTTAGAATAAACATTCCCAGCAGGGAAGACTGGGAGAACATAGATCGGTGTCCCGCTACTAATGGCGGCACTTTTATATACACCGACGGCTCGAAGTTAGACGGCAGAGTCGGAGGAGGGGTTTACTCAAGGGATTTGGACCTAGAACTCTCCTTTCGACTACCTGATCACTGCAGCGTCTTCCAGGCTGAAGTTTCAGCAATCATGGACGCCGTGACTTGGATAGGTGAACGCACCATCGGACAGGATATCTGTATTTTCAGCGACAGCCAAGCGGCCATCAAATCCCTTGGCTCTTACTCGTTCAACTCTGAACTGACGCTCAGCTGTCGTCGATCTCTTCAAGAGATGGCCCAACAGAACCGCGTGAACCTCACATGCGTCCCGGGACACAGGGACATTGAGGGAAACTGTAGGGCAGACGAACTTGCCAGGCAGGGCACGACCAAGCAGATTCTTCAAGATAAAGAGCGCATAGGTATGCCGTTTGCCACGTGCAAGCTAATGCTGAAGGAGCATACACTCCGCGAAGCCAACGAAAGATGGCTACAAGCCCCAGGGTGCCGGATATCCAAGCAAACCTGGCCAAAATGCGATCTTAAAAGATCTAGACACATATACGCCCTAAAAAGGAAGGAAATCTCCATATTAATAGGTGTTTTAACCGGGCACTGTCTTATTGGTAGGCACGCAGCAAGGCTAGGCGTTCCCTACCGACGATGCTGCAGGAGTTGCAAAGATGATGAGGAAGAGGAAACGGTGGAGCACCTCATCTGCAACTGCCCGGCCTTAAGCGGAGCGAGAAGGCGCTCTCTGGGAGTTCCCTTCCTGGTTAGCTTAAGCCAGGTCGCGGAGCTAGACATAAAGGACTTGATGGCCTTCATCAAGTTATCAAAATGGTTCGAGGAGGGGTAGCGGTGTCGGTTAGGAGTGTCAGTCCCGGGTTTCGGCTATATGGAGAGTCCCGACAGCACTGGGATTTTCCATATGGCCGGGCCCCGGGACTGACTTTCCTAGTGTTTGGTGGTATCACAACGGGCCTTTTATTACTGGCCTAGGTGTGCCTTTGCGGCAGCCACTTCTACCTACCTACCTACCTAATTTTTTTTTAAATGTTCTATATTACTATTACTTTTATATAAATTTATAAAAAAATATTATATAGGTAAAAATTTATGACTTTTTTCAAAAAATTAATATCTCAGAAATTGTAATTTTTTGTTTGTTTAAACTTTTTCTATATCGAGTGAACAGTTTATGTTTCAACTTGGCTAAATATTAACTAGCCAAAATTCGTTGCTTTCGAGATACGCATTTTTGAGTATTAAACTTTTTTCCATATACTTTGCATCAATATATGGAGGGGAAAATGTTAAATATTCAAAAATTCATATCTAGAAAACAACAAATTTTGACTAATAGGCATTTAGCCAAGTAGAAATATAAACTGTTCACTCAATATAGAAAAAGTTTAAACAAACAAAAAATTACAGTTTCCGAGATATTAATTTTTGAAAAAAGTCATAAATTTTTACTAAATACTAAAAAAAATTGTCTTTTTTTAACTACATATATGCTATTGTTTATGAATTTCTATTCAAGTAAAAGTAAAAAGGAACATTTCAAAGAAAAAATCATGAGAATCGGTTAATTTTTGACAAAGATAATATGCATTTCATCAATATATTGGTGTAAAAAATGTTTAATATTCAAAAGTTCATATCTTGAAAACAACGAGTTTTGGCTAATAGGCGTTTAGCCAAGTTAAAATATAAACTGTTGACTCAATATAGAAAAAATTTCAAAACAAAAAAATTACCTTTTTTGAGATATTAATTTGTGAAAAAAGTCATAAATTTTTACTAAATACTGAAAAAAAAAATAAATTTTTACCTATATAATATTTTTTTATAAATTTATATAAAAGTAATAGTAATAACGAACATTTAAAAAAAATTAGGAGAATCGGTTAATTTTTGACAAAGTTATTGCGAGTTGAAAAAATGGGCGAAAAAAATGTTCATTGCATTTTAACGATTTCAACGGCCGATAAATCCGAAAAAAATTTTTTTTCAGGAAAAGAAAAAGACACTTGTTACTTTATTTTGACCAAAGAACAACATATTAAAATTTCATCGAAATCAAAAATCATGTCCCGCGCGGACCGGTTGTCTTGAAATGGAATGAGCCTTTGGTAAATACAAAAATTTTTGATTGAGAAATTTCAATTTAACAGGGCTTTTAAGTCAAGGGAACATCACAATATTGTACTAGCATGCCTAAACTTTTTGTAATTTAATTACCTACAACATAAGAGGGCTAACTTTTTTCGTCGATAGACCTTTTTCTGATTTTTAAGTGATTAAATTTTTGAATGCATAGTGGCCAAAATACTGAATATACCCTGCAGCGAAAGCTACTAGTTGAAAACTACTTTACAAATAGTTGGTGCACCGGGCTCAACTAGTCACTGTTTTGTCTTTTTTCCATATACATAAGCAACTGGTATTTTTTACGTGTTGATGTCCTACGAAATGTCAATTGTCAGATTTCGAACAGAACATACCATTAATCTACTATTCATGATATACTAGATTTATACTAGTTGTAAAATACCAGTCCCATACTAGTTCAACCTGGACTAGTATGAGTTCCATAAAATGAACTAGTCCCTATACTAGTCCAAAAAGCATTGAACCTGGACTAGTATGATTTCAACCAGAATTTTCATGACTTACCCTTTATTTTATCACTTGCCTTTATTTTCATGTTTATTCTTAAAAATGCAGCGACTATTTGTATTTACCCTATCACGAAAAAGCATCTGTGAATTATCACAGCAAAAAGGAAAAAACGAAACAAATTAATTTTGTATTTTTTAAGTGGTATGATTTCATCAAGAAAAATTTAGTTGTATAACTACTAGTATGGAATGGGTATTTCCTGACTAGTATGAATTCAGCCAGAAAATTCTTTTTGTATACTAGTACTTTTCTGACTAGTTTGAAGTTTCGCTGCAGGGTACTTAAAAAGATGCAGGAAAAAAAGTTTATGGGAATTAGTATAATGTGTAATAGAACAGTTTAAATCGAATAAATGAAAAATACAAATTTTTGACGTACTTATATGAAG
The DNA here is from genome assembly GCA_964058755.1 of Campiglossa producta. Lineage (NCBI taxonomy): Eukaryota > Metazoa > Arthropoda > Insecta > Diptera > Tephritidae > Campiglossa > Campiglossa producta. Next base: position 27,605,669 of record CAXKVI010000003.1, read on the forward strand.
TAGTGTTTTGCAAAAATGAGAATATTCATATTTTTACCGATATCTCGGAAACCAAATCCTCCACAGGAAAATGGAAGTGATATTCGGAATAAGTTTTATTTTATTCTTGGAAACTAAAGTTGTTCAAAATATGTTGATTGGTGTTATATTATGTGCTTTTTATTTGTAAAATATCGAACCACATTAACGCTTCAACAGCTCACAAATTTATTATACTTTACACTGTCCTTGAATCATACAATTAGAATTCATACTAAGTATTGCCACAAGCAAATTCAGGTATTTTTAGGATGTGTCTATTATGCTAATTGAAGGTTTTTTGTAACTGAGAGAGTTCGCACATAGCCATTCAAAAATATGCCTAAAGTTATTTATGGGCAGTCTGTCAGATTAACATACTTTTTAAAATATACATGTTTATCAACTTGAAAGCCTTTTTAGCTTAAATTCATTTTCGTGCGCACGTTTTTCGCAAAAAATGTGCTTTGTTATCCGCTTAATATTGTTCTTATCAGTTTATTTTGTACTTATATAAACCTTTGATATTTGTTAGTGTGTGTGTGTGGGTATTATCTTGCTGCCACTCAATGTCGCCTTTTATTATTGTTGACTGCTTATTGGTCTTTATTGCTACTTTTCAAAAGCTGTTTTATATCCTAATGACATTCGCATTGATGCTAATATCTTCTGACGCTTAACTCGCACAATCAAAGTTCAAACTAAATGCATTCAAGGCAACACTAAATAATTAAATTAGCAGTCTTCTGAAGGTAACTCAGAGTCTTACTATCCCCGACCTTTCTTTATGCTCGTTTTTGCCTTAAGCCTTTGGTACATCCGCGTCTTACTGGTAATAATCGTTTCCCTCGCATACTCTTTATTTTCGATTTTATCTTTGCACCATCATCTTCCTGCCACACTTCCGTTACTTATCACTTTGTAGACGTCTGTTGTTAATGACAATTAACTGTTTAAAAATATTTGTCAAAGTAGGGTCAGAACATCCGCATCCTCTGAAAAGGGAATTAGGATACAAACATTTAGTCTGTGCAGGCTAATATAATCAGGATAAAGCTTTATTTTTTAGGCCATGAAGACGTTATTGTTATAGTTTTTGTGACAATTTAAGTACCTACACTGCTCGAGGCAGGTCAATCCCAGGCAGCTAGTGATACAATTTACCCAAATTCACTTGGCCTCTCGAACAATGAAATTGTTTTTGCGCTTCTGAGAGCGCTATGGTTGCACTGACCAATCAGTGGAAGTCGTTCGATATGCTTAGTCGCTCGATAGCAACCACAGCGTATGTTAATTGGTGCGATGACTGCTCTTTCAATTATACAGCCTCACTTCAAATTCTGCCGGGTGCTGATCTATATTATTCATTGATAAGCTCTGCCTAAAATTGTCAAAGCGCAGGCGCTGTCTGCACATGTTAGTGGATAGCTGGATCGCGACGAATTTATTAGTTCAAGTTTTATGACAAGAAACTAGTTGCGAAACCTTCTACGTTAATATAACCTCAAAGAAAGTGTTTAACTATATCGGCGTAGCCTTAGAACGACCTATTGTGATACAGAGGGTGTGAATATCCACCACCTGCATTACTAAAAGTCATTCTAGTAGTAGGTCCGTATTCACCACTTCAGCTGGTCGGGGTCATATTCAAATGTGTCGGTTTTCGCCGTAGAGTTTCGGTTATAAACTGGGCTTTTCAACCAATCAAAAGGCTTCATTCCTTTATTTCAACCAATTAGGAGTCTTCCTTTCAACCCATCACATTTTCGGCCCAAAAGTCACTATAAAGTGCCTATTGGGCCCCTCCAATGACAACACCATGTTAAAGATCTGGGTCGTTTTCATACTAATGAACCTGAACTGAAATAGGGCAATTGTGTTTGTGATCGGTATGTGATATGTCACGTACCAGTTGTTGTGCCCTCAGGGATAGAAGGCGGTAGCAAAATTTTGGGTTTCCAGCTCAACTCGAGTTAGGCTACTCTTGCACTACACAAATACATACATATGTGGCAAAATGTGATATTCTAAACACTTTATGCATTAGCTTTTTTTCGAGTTCACAAGTGTTACTTAAGCTGAATTCATCAACACGCTGCGTTTACTTATTAAATGACAAAAATATGCAATATTGTGAATGTAAATTTATACAAGCGAAAACTGGTAGAGGGAAAGTGAAACATGAGAGAATTCTCGCTTCCCGCTATTAAGTCACAGCTACCATTTCAAGACATGCATGGAAGAAGGGGGTATGTCGCATTCTCACTCAATTTCTGTTCTTGGCAGTGGTGAATAGATTTTATGCATATCTATATTTCTGTCTTATCAGAACTTGGCTATCGTGAAAATTGTAGAAGATAATTTATGGATGAAGGGGGTATGCACACAACTTTTCAATATGAATTGTGGAAGAAGGGGGTATGTTCCGTTTTTTTCATATAAAGTACTAAACATGAACTTATGGTTTTTATTGCATTTTATGCAACGTCTTTTATGGCTTTGCATAATTTTTTTGTCAGTTTTCCATAAACATTTGAAAAAACCTCAAATGCTAAAGCAAAACTTTAAAGTCAATTTTCTCGTTTCACTCAAAATGCGACATACCCCCTTCATCCATGCATGTCTTCATTTGGTCTCCATGTTTGAGTTTAAAATGTACATATATTTGAAAATGCATGTGTGTATGAAAAGTAAATCTACTCAACAATGCTTACTAAATGAATAAGAACCACTTTTCCCGGATTATCCAATATAGAATCTTCTCTACTAAATCAATCTTTCATCTATGGAGATTGATGATGAGTTAAACATCATCTTCGTTAGCTTTAGTTAATAAAATTCGCTAAACGATAAACTAAATGATGAGTATAAAAAACAGATGGTACCGGACTAGTTGAGGTATACAAAAACTAGTTCTTATGTACATTGTTCTAAATATTTTCATGCGCATAGCTGAATTCTCTTGGGGAAGTATTTAAGTCAAACTGCTAGGGAGGAAATTAATTTGAATGGCAGATTGGTGGCTCCAGATGACGATTTATGCTTATATGCATTCAAATATGCATATATGCAAACATATATTTCACTAAATACTTATGAATGATGTTGCCAATTGGTGCAAAAATACAATATCTGTGGTCATAAGCAATAACAGCCGAAGTCGACTTAAGTTGAAATTTTTGCCGGTGATTTTGAGTAGCAACATCGAGACATTTTTCAAGAGTTTCATTGGTCTTTTTTTACTTTCTTTACAAACAATTAAATCCAATACGTTTGCCTTAGTTATAAAACAGTTTTGTTACAAAAATTCGCCAGCAAAAATTTCAACTGGTCTAATTTCTAAAATCGTCTTAGGCTGTTATTGCTTATAACCACAGATATATGTACAGAGAAAAAATAGTTTTATCAAATTAAGGAGGTTTTTGAGATACTTTAAACTTACACTTTGGCATTTCGGGTTTTAGATTCAAAACATTTGAAACAAGATTGTGCTTTTACCAAACAGTTTTTTATTTAAAAAAATTAGAGTAAACGCGGAGACTTTTACTGATTTCAATTCAGAATTGTATAAGAAAAAAAGCAAAATTAAAAAAAAAAAATGACTTAAAATCTAAGAACATATCAGAAATAGGTATCCTATAATTATGAAATGACTAAAACTATGTAATTTGGAAGGATGATTCCTTCTATTATGTTTATTATCATGTTTTAAAAGTGGGCGTCGCACCGTGGGGGTATTTTTCAAAATTCGACTGGTCAAAACTTTAAAACTGATTAAAGTAGAAAGGTGAATTTCAGCAGGTTTCCTGGTGGTATAGAAATTTTTACTTATAAAACTGGTCGAAATTTAATTTTATTTCATTTCCTTTCATTTCATTTTATTTTATCTTATTTAATTTAATTTAATATTATTTTATTTTATTTTACTTTATTTTATTTATTTTATTTTATTTTATTTTATTTTATTTTATTTTATTTTATTTTTTTATTTTATTTTATTTTATTTTATTTTATTTTATTTTATTTTATTTTATTTTATTTTATTTTATTTTATTTTATTTTATTTTATTTTATTTTATTTTATTTTATTTTATTTTATTTTATTTTATTTTATTTTATTTTATTTTATTTTATTTTATTTTATTTTATTTTATTTTATTTTATTTTATTTTATTTTATTTTATTTTATTTTATTTTATTTTATTTTATTTTATTTTATTTTATTTTATTTTATTTTATTTTATTTTATTTTATTTTATTTTATTTTATTTTATTTTATTTTATTTTATTTTATTTTATTTTATTTTATTTTATTTTATTTTATTTTATTTTATTTTATTTTATTTTATTTTATTTTATTTTATTTTATTTTATTTTATTTTATTTTATTTTATTTTATTTTATTTTATTTTATTTTATTTTATTTTATTTTACTTCATATTATTTTATTTTTTTTTATTTTATGACTTTTGAGAAAGGGTTACTGTTCCCGTATAATACTTAACCACACCGTTAAATAAATATAGTTTAAAAAAACTAAAACTCACGCTTTTAGAGTGTATTGAACTAAAAAGTTGAAAATAATTTTAAAAACCCTACACAGTAGTATTGTGGAAAAAGCGTGGTCCGCTTTGTTCCATAATCTTCGTTTTTTATTTAAATTATTTTTACCTTTTTAGTGCAATATCCTTTAAAAGAGCTTGTTTTCGCTTTTTAAACTATATTTATTTTTTACTTTTTAGTTAAATGTGTTATGAAGTAATCGATAAATATATCGCAATATACCGCAGTGCAAACGAAACCTCTGGGCCTCCACTTTCGTTTGATACCCATATTGTAGGGAAATTTTAAGGTATTTGGCCTCACATTTTGACAATAACTCAGTTATCGATAAATTTATCGAAATATGTCGATGTCCAAATGAAACCTGGGGCCTTCACCTTCCGTTTGATACCCATATTGTAGGGAATTTTTTAGGTTTAGGGCAATCATATTTTGACCGATAACTCAGTTAACGATAAATTTATCGAAATATGTCGATGTCCAAATGAGACGTGGGGCCTTCACCTTTCGTTTGATACCTATATTGTAGGGAATTTTTTAGGATTTTGGGCAATCATATTTTGACCGATAACTCAGTTAACGATAAATTTATCGAAATATGTCGATGTCCAAATGAGTCGTGGGGCCTTCACCTTTCGTTTGATACCCATATTGTAGGGAATTTGTTAGGATTTTGGGCAATCATATTTTGACCGATAACTCAGTTAACGATAAATTTATCGAAATATGTCGATGTCCAAATGAGTCGTGGGGCCTTCACCTTTCGTTTGATACCCATATTGTAGGGAATTTTTTAGGATTTCTGGCAATCATATTTTGACCGATAACTCAGTTATCGATACATTTATCGAAATATGTCGATGTCCAAATGAAACCTGGGGCCTTCACCTTTCGCTTCATACCCATATTGTAGGGAATTTTTTAGGTTTTTGGGCAACCTCATTTTGACCGATAACTCAGTTATCGATAAATTTATCGAAATATATCGAAATCCAAATGAATCCTGGGCCTTTCCCTTTCGTTTGATACCTATATTGTAGGGAATTTTTTAGGATTTTGGGCAATCATATTTTGACCGATAACTCAGTTAACGATAAATTTATCGAAATATGTCGATGTCCAAATGAGTCGTGGGGCCTTCACCTTTCGTTTGATTCCCATATTGTAGGGAATTTTTTAGGATTTCTGGCAATCATATTTTGACCGATAACTCAGTTAACGATAAATTTATCGAAATATATCGAAGTTCAAATGAAACCTGGGTCCTTCCCCTTTCGTTTGATACCCATATTGTAGGGAAATTTTAAGGTTTTCGGGCAACCACATTTTGACCGACAACTCAGTTATCGATAAATTTATCGAAATATATCGAAGTCCAAATGATACCTGGGGCCTTCACCTTTCGCTTCATACCCATATTGTAGGGAATTTTTTAGGTTTTCGGGCAACCACATTTTGACCGATAACTCAGTTATCGATACATTTATCGAAATATGTCGATGTCCAAATGAAACCTGGGGCCTTCACCTTTCGTTTCATACCCATATTGTAGGGAATTTTTTAGGATTTCTGGCAATCATATTTTGACCGATAACTCAGTTATCGATAAATTTATCGAAATATATCGAAGTTCAAATGAAACCTGGGGCCTTCCCCTTTCGTTTGATACCCATATTGTAGGGAAATTTTAAGGTTTTCGGGCAACCACATTTTGACCGACAACTCAGTTATCGATAAATTTATCGAAATATATCGAAGTCCAAATGATACCTGGGGCCTTCACCTTTCGCTTCATACCCATATTGTAGGGAATTTTTTAGGTTTTTGGGCAACCTCATTTTGACCGATAACTCAGTTATCGATAAATTTATCGAAATATATCGAAATCCAAATGAATCCTGGGCCTTTCTTTTTCGTTTGATACCTATATTGTAGGGAATTTTTTAGGATTTTGGGCAATCATATTTTGACCGATAACTCAGTTAACGATAAATTTATCGAAATATATCGAAGTTCAAATGAAACCTGGGGCCTTCCCCTTTCGTTTGATGCCCATATTTTAGGGACATTTTACGGTTTTTGAGCCACTGGGGCTTAGACCGAACGAGAGTCACATACATACAAGCAAGCAAACAAAAAAACAAGCAAACATACAAGTGAACCTAATAAAAGCGTGGTAAAAAGCGCACTGGCAACATCAAAACGTAAGTATCAAATACTTGCGATTTCATGAAACCGAAAAAAAACAGAAGTATGTTTTGCATGCGATAAGCTTTGTTTTGTGGACATACTGATCTTTGAGCGAGTTATGTGGGTAAATGTATATCTATTTCATTTTGTTTAAATTTGCATATTCAAAATGATTGATATTTGTATGTAGATATATACTAGGTACATGTGCTTGTGGCAGCATATTTTGCTCTTGGCCTAAAAAAGTCTGTGTATACATTTCTATGTCCATATATGTATGTATTTGTATCCCGCAAGGCATTTAGCACAAGCGTATTCCATGTCAGAAACACAAACATACTGGCATGCATAGTATCCTTGTAGCGACAGCCTGTGCACTTTATGTGAGGAATTAATTGAAACATTTATGCAAACAATCTACATACAAAACAAGAAAGGAATATTGTTAAATACAATAGTGTTGTAGTAGACATATGTCCGTGAGCGATTTTTCATTTAAACTTTTAACGTTTTAAAAGGTAAACGATGTGCTTTGAGCTATCGTAAATAAAGTGAACAAATTTTCGTAATTTTCGCACTTTTGCAATAGTCTACTGGGCTGATTTCGTTGCTTATGTACCTAGGCTGATATTAGATTGCTACATAAGCTGCCCATAGATTAGTATCATGAAAATAATATTTTGAGTAAACCCCAAAATTTTCAGAAATAAGATCATTTGGGTGTGCCATATCGAGCTATAACAGCCCAATCAAAAAATATTTTCCATAAGCTTTCAACAGTATAAACCAAACGATACTACTTGACTTGACAAAATCGAAAATTCATCTTCATCACATGGCATTAGCAATTGAATACCCATAAACTGAACAATTACTCTGCTCGCTCCCGATAAAGCCAATGGAAGTTCGGTATTTGAAAGAAGTTTATTTAAAGTAGATATAATTTTTTTCTGTCACAACAATAAGTATCTTTCGAAATAAGATAAAAAAAAAATAAATAAATAGCAACATCTTGTCTTATTCTAAGCTGGTAGCATTGTCAACTTTAAGCGTTCTTACGCTAACTCGCTTGCTGTTGTATTTTTAACTCGTTTATGCGATAGTGAAAAGCTGGGAAATGAAACACGTGACACATTGCGCGCTTTACTTGCTGGTGATGCTGCTGCTATTTACTTCCTACACTTTCCTACGCTGCGACAGGTTGTTACTTTTAAAATTAGTGCAACGCAACATGTCACGCTAGAATCCTTTTTCAAATGGTGGAGTGGATGCTCCGCAAAATAAAAATGGAACAAGTTCAAGCACTACGCTAAGAAACTTAACCTAAATTTGAATTGAATTGATTGTGTTGTTTGGCTTAGCGTAATGGCAATATTCACAGTACGTACATATATGTACTACATATGTATCTCTACGAAGCTATTCTCTAGGGACTCCAGGAAAAATTGAGAATAAGTGATAAGGGGGCGTGACGCCTTCTTAAAATGGCAAAGTATACCTTTAGGAGTATTCAGGCTACATAACTGAAGTTCCGTACGCAGACGTACGCGTTAATCTCCATCAACTTCAGAGAAACGCAGCATAAGGAACAAGTGGGCGTGGCACCTCCCATAGAAAGATAGTGAAAGTATTTATGGTGCACTACTAGAACTTGATTCAAAGATATTCGAAAGTAATTTCGTGGCACCTTCCTTAAAAAGACAGAGCATACCCCTGGAAGTTTTCACGCCGGAGAAACGCAGGTTAAGGAATAAATGAGAGTATTCATGGTGCCAACTGGAATTCGATTAGAAGATAAAACAAGTAGGGAAATCTAAGCTCGGATAAACCGAACATTTAATACCCAGCGGTAGTTTTCATATGATTTTCGAAATATTCCATTTCGGAAGTGGGCGTGGTTGGGAAGTGATTTCGTCAAATTACATCAGGTATACTCCCTATTATGCTAGTATACCTAGTACCAGTTTCATCCTTCTACCGTAATCAGTTTAAAAGTTATAACCCGTGAAATTTTCAAATATGCCTTGCTGAAAAGTGGGCGGTGCCACGCCTACTTTTAAAATTTATCAAAAATCATAATAGAATGACTAGGGGGCTCATCCTACAAAACTTTATCATTTTAGCCATTTCCATTACCAAATTATATCAATTCGATATCGAGAAATAGCGTGGTTGGAAAGCGAGGATTACGGCCAGTCGAATTTTCAAAAATGCTTCCCTTAAAAGCGGGCGCTGCCACGCCTTCTCTAAAAAATGTATCAAAAAATCATTTTATAATGACCAGGGGATTCACCTATAAAATTATATCATTTTAGCCATTTCCTTTACCGAAATATGTCAATTTGGGTGATTTTCGAAATTTTCGATATCGAAGGTGGGCATGGTTGGTGGGCGATTTTATCCAATTTCATCAGGTATACTGCCAACGATACTAGTATGCTTTGTGCCAAATTCCATCGTTCTATCGTAATCAGTTTAAAGCTACGCTCATACTGCAACCGACTTTTTCATCCGACATCATCAGAGAAATTCGAACGCGTTCTATTTTATCGCGCGTCCAAAGTTTGTTTACATTCGGGTGAAATCGTGTGAAATCGGGTAGCTCATTCAAAACACATGTGTGCGGATGTGTATTTGCTGCCGCGCGGCAAAAGTCGGTTGCAGTGTGAGCGTAGCCTAAAAGTTACGGCCAGTCAAATTTTGAAAAATGCCTCCTTTGAAAGTGGGCGGTGCCACGCCCACTATAAAAAATTTAGGAAAAATCATAAGAGAATGATTTCACCTATAAAATTATATCATTTTAGCCATTTCTGCTACCGAGATATTTCAATTTGTGTGATTTTCGAAATTTTCGATATGGAAAAAAGGGGCGTGGTTATCATCCGATTTCGCCCATTTTCAATAGCAACCTACCTTTGCCAGAAAGTAACCTGTATACAAAATTTCATGCAAATATCTAAATTTTTACTCAAGTTATCGTGTACACAGACAAACGGACAGACGGACGTACATTCCTTAATGAACTTCTCTTTTCAACCTAAGAAATTTCATATATGGAACTCTATACATCTATCTCGATTATTTTGTGCTGTTACGTAGTACCGTTATGTGAACAAAATTATAATACCCTTGTACTATACCTTTTCCACCCAAAAATGAGAAAACGTAAACTAAAATGAGAAAAAGTTAATTAAAATGAGAAAACATAAATGATAATAAGAAAATAAAAATTATAATGAGAAAAAGTAAATTGTATTGAGAAAACATAAGTTGTAATGAGAATACGTAAACTTGTAATGAGAAATCGTAAATTGGAAATGAGAAAATATAAATTTATGTTGAATGAAAATTTTCCCATTACTAATTTACGATTTCTCATTACAAGTTTACGTATTCTCATTACAACTTATGTTTTCTCAATACAATTTTTTTTTCTCAATACAATTTACTTTTTGCCATTATAATTTATATTTTCTCATTATAATTTTTGTTTTCTCATTTTAATTTACGTTTTCTCATTTTTGGTTGGAAAAGGTGTAGTACTAGTACGCTGGATATAAAATAAACTAATGGCGGCAATATACCAACATAACCTCTAACGAGATTTTTGCCGAGCTTCTCTTCCAACTTGTAGTGTGCTGCTTTGATTTTTATACCTTTCATGAAAAGGAAATGGTATTATAACTTTGGTCCGATGTTTGTAAGTATGAGAAGAAGAAAAGATAGACCCACTAATAAGTATACCGTTATGATGAGGTCGATGAGTTGATTCGATTTAGCCATGTCCGTCTGTCCGTCCGTCCGTCTGTCCGTCTGTTTGTACGCAAACTAGTCCCTCAATTTTAGAGATATCTCGAAAAAATTTGGTATGGAGGCGTTATTTTGTATGAGAATAATCGGCAAGATCGGACCAAAACTAATCATAGCTCCCATACAATCGATTGTTCCGATAAAGGGATTTCGGGCTATAACTTTTGTAATTAAAGAGCTAGTAACGTGAACTTTTGAAAGTTGAGATGGGGTAAATATTTCATATAGCTCCCATACAATCGATTGATCCGATAACCGGATTTTGGGCTATATCTCCTGTAATTATAAAGCTCGGAACGTGAAATTTTGTAAGTATTATTATTTTTATGTGTAAAATATCGATGTTGAAAATCATTGAGATGGGATAAATATTTCACATAGCCCCCATACAATCGATTGTTCCGATAAACGGATTTTGGGCTACAACTCCTGTAATTATATAGGTAGGGTCGTGAAATTTCGTAATTATTGCTCTGTTAGAATGTGGAATGTCGATGTTAAAAATCAATGAGATTGGACCAATAAAACACATCGCCCCCATATAATCGATAGTTCTGATAATTTCGGTATGAGCTAAAGTTAAATTCACACAGGCTGTACTGGGGATCGAACAATGAAAATCCTGACGCTTATTCATGAAAGGTATATAGCCTTCGGCACAGCCGAAGACAGCTTTCCGTACTTGTTTTCCTACAGTTTTTTGTCGACTTCGAATGGCACTTACAAAGCAAATGAGTTTTTGCTGAGAAGCTTCTCATGACAGTAGTACATCCGGAGAGTTTGCCAAACTACTGCCGAGGGACCACCCCGTTTAAAAAAAATATTTTTCTAAAAAATTTTTGATCTTGGTTTTTGCCGGGAACTTAACCGCTACACCACGGCGGCCGCCATAACCATAAACATAAGCAAACTCAAAACTCTCGAAAGATTACCTAAGCCTAAGTTGTAGACCTGAAAATTCCAAAAAAAAAATTTTAATTTTTGATTCTTGTTTCTCTATGTTTTGATAAATTTGGGTTGCGTCTGAACTAGTACTAAAATAAGCTATAGCTAAGTCATTTTCATTTTACAGCCAAAATGGTTATTATGAAAACAAAAAAAAATGTGGACCCCCTCGAAAATACATATTTTCTGGGTACGCGCGTGGCCACAGCACTTAAGCAACAAATATATAATAACGGTTGTAGTGTTAGCATATCTTTCGTGGATGCTTGAAAAAATAAGCAGATAATTAGACGAGAAAACTTTGCCTAAACTCGCTTTTACTCAAAGATCCTATCTTAAAAAAAATTAACAAAACAGAAAATACATTTCAACAGCAAATCGCGCTGCAAATGTTATCCATGAAAATGCTTAAATTTTGAAATTAACATTTTCTTTCATTTTCATTCATATCGTCCACATACACCACAAAACACCGCTGACCCAAAGATTTACTTTCTACTTTACAACCAATTTAAGTTTTCTTTTTCTACGGTTTCCAACGCTATCAATTTAATTACTTCGCATCTTAAAACTTTTCACCTCGCTTACAAACATCCATTTATACATACATATGTTTTAGGGTGATTCAAATAAAAAAATTTTTTTTTTTTTCGGGGTTTACTCTCTGAAACTTTAGGTATTGAGGAGAAAATAATTAATATATTTTTTTCAAGGTTAATTTTCTTTTAACTTTTGAAAATTTTTTCAAAATATTTTTAAATACTCTTAAATTTAAAGCTTTGAAGCTTCCAAAGCCATGTGCGATTATCTTAACTATACCAATCAATATTTAATAGATTTTATACGTGTTACTGTGTATGTGATGTATGTGTGTGCAATAGTACAAAACTCACATGGCTTACCATTTTGGAAGCTTTAAGGCTTCAACTTTAAGAGTATGTAAAAATATTTTGAAACAAATTTCCAAAACTAAAAGAAAATTCACTTTGAAAAAAATGCCATTTTCCCCCATACAAAATTTATGGGAAAGGGCGAAAAAATAGTTAGTTAAAATAAGTTAGAGCGCAAATTTTTTGCAAGGCTTATTTTCTCATCAATACCTAACTTTTTAGGGGGGACCAAGTCGACATTTATGTTGAATCACCCTAATATGTATACAATAGCTAAAGCGCAATAAATTCTTTTGAACCCTTGATACAACCGGATAAAGAAATGCGCTTAAATTCCATCAAACAGACAAAAGCGCATTTGTGTAACAGCTGCGTTTGTATGCCAACTGTTGCAAAAAGAACAAAGTCGTGATTGCGAATGACTGCTAAAAAAATGCTGATAATGGGATAGAGATACTTGTATTAATATGGAGTGAATGCATGTTCCCTGTACTTAACCCTTAGAAAATATAAAACCAAAGAAATGTGAAGGCATTAACGTGAATGATACGTACACAGATTTTCGCTTCATTAGTTATTCCACCAACGTAAAGGCAAAAATTTGCACAATAATACCCAAACTTGTTTTCCTACATTTATTGTTCGATTTGCACACGAAGTATGTGAATCTCCATAAACGTATGCAGACATAGTTGTGATTGAGAAAGAGTACCTTCAAATGTATGTAGTTACATCCGCTATTTTTAAATTGTGTTGAACTTTCTACGTTTCACAGACGCAAGTTGATCTGTGTAGTTATGCTAATATCAATCACTTAAATTTTCAGATGACGATTGCAATTGTACTAAGTAAGCAAGTATTTTGTTTCAGCAGCTCCCTTTCAAAACTTTCTGCTGGCATGACTAGATTTAAAAAAGTGGCCACACAAACAGAGAACGAGGTGTTGTCTGGGAACATCCAGGAGTATCAAACTACGTTTTCATCCAAATCGCGGCAGATTTTACACTTCTGAAGCTCAACAAAAACGACAAATATACCAAACTACAGTTTTTTTATGACACTAGCCACACCACCCTGTATTTGCAATTACAAAAAAAGGTTTGTTAGGAGATTTTCATGCTTAACCCCCATAAGCTGATTCTGTCAAAACAGGCAAATTCATTCCAACGGTATCCCTTTTGGAACAATCTTCTCTCTTAGGTTCATGCTTATCTAACACCAATTCAAGTTTAACATGACTTCGTCGCTCCCAACGAAGACTAGCACGGTTCAGTTAGCGTGGAAGACTATCATAGTTCGTTCTTTGTGGTGAAAACTAACAGACATCGTTCTCTGCGTGGAAGACTAACACGCTTCAGTTCTCTGCGTGGAAGACTAACACACTTCGTTCTCTGCGTGGAAGACTAACACGGTTCAGTTCTATGCGAACTATTCTAGTTTTCCACACAGAGAGCGAATTATGTCAGTTTTCCACGAAAAGAGCGAACCATGCTATTCTTCCTTATTAAAAAAACATAAAAATTGCCAAAAGTCCGCCCCTGAAATTATAGCTTATTTCGGTTTCGGGATTTTTATAGCCAGCGTACTAGTAATTGTATAAGGGTTTCAAAGTTCTTAGGCTGAGAACAGGCGTTGAATTAGTCATGTCCGTCCGTCCGTCGGTCCGTCCGTCCGTCTGTCCGTGTACACGAAAACTTAAGTAAAAATTTACATATTGGCATGAAATTTTGTATATCTACAAGTTACTTTCTGCTCAAGGTAGGTTGCTATTGAAAATGGGCGCAATCAGATGAGAACCACGCCCCCTTTGTCGATATAGGAGGAGCCCCCTAGTCATTATATTGTGACTTTTTGAGAAATTTTTAAAAGTGGACGTTTTCGAAAATTTGACTGGTCATAATTTTTAAACTGATTACGGTATAATCATGAAATTTGGCACAAGATTTAATAGCATTATAGGGAGTATAACTGATGAAATTGGAGGAAATCGCTTCCCGACCACGCCAAAATTTCGAAAATCACATAAATTGACTTAACTCGGTAAGGTAAATAGCTAAAATAGTACAATTTGATAGGTAATTCCCTCTGTCATTCTATTGTGATTTTCTGTTAAGCTTAAAAAAAACTTTAAAACTGATTATAGTAGAATGATAATATTTAGCAGGTTTCGTGGTGGCATAGGAAATATTCCTGATGAAACAGGTAGAAATCGCTGGCTATTTAATTTTCGGTTTACCCGAACTTAGACTTCCTTATATGTTTTTTATACGAACGTGATCTCAAATGGATTTTTCATTGTCACTTTGCTATTTAATATCCGTTTTTCTGTAATTGTTGTATCAAAGTTTTTCCTTTTAATATCATATTGACCTCTAAATTCGTTTCAAGTAGTTTTTTTAACTAAACAAGCTATCCCCCCTTAAGGTATTCTCCGTTTGTTTACCCAAAAGAACGATGCTAAAACTGAAGAAAATGCCATAAGTGCGTAAAATAACACGTTTAAGTGAATGAAATATACCGCATTCATTAGAAAATAGTTCATATAAAATGTGCACATAGCAAACAAAGTCAAATTATTCATAGAGTTTTGACTATATATTCTTGCCATAACTTGTTACCACATATAGAACATTGCAAGTAGCATTTTGAAGAAACTTTATATTAATGCACATTGCACACATGCGCATTTATGAACGCATTTTCTTAACTTCTTCACAAAATATAAACTAAAACCTAATATATTTTACACTAATATAAAGAGTGTTCGCTTCAGGTAATTGACAGTAGTTTCTCCTAACAAAAACTTATTCACTTCTTAAATCTTTGATATTCGTTTATTCTATTAAGTTGTGCGTTATCATGGTAAGGGAAAGTTTTGAGCATAGTTGCCATTGGCTTCATTTTAACCAAATATGGTCCATTGGGTTTACTGTTTTGATATACATGAACGTATTGAGGAAGGGAGGGCAGACTAGGCCTTGTGTTGCACTGCAATTCACAAATCAAGTGCTATTCTGTTCTCCAAACATCAAAGATCAAAAGGCTGTATTCTTTTGTCATCTCTTATCGAATAGACATATTATAATCAATTTTGGTACATAATAAAATTTGTGGCAACCCTTTTTCTCCATTATACAAACTTAATCTAGAGAATGTCAACGTTTTACTATTCAGTATTTGCTAACAAGTCGAAAACAGGAAAACGTACTCATAGATTCAAGAAGACAAATACATACATCCATTCTTGAAGTTAATCACTCATTTTGAGAAACTTTTTCACCACCGCAAATTTTTCGTTTTTGTCTCAACTCAAATTCCTGACAAAACTTGCCAAAACTTAGAAGTTTGAGTGCACTGAGCTGCGCATCATTAAGCGACCTTAAGTATTTATCATGAGGATTATTTTATATCTTAAGTCTTAACTCACAAACAAATCTAGGAACAATGCGTGTATGTAGGTTTAAACTTTAAAGCATTGTTTGTTCCTTGGAATAGGTAAAATACTCAAATATTCTAAATTGTTAAAGTTCAAATTTCAAAAAGTCAAATGTGCAGAATACCACAAATTCATGCAGGAATTATTGTGAAATGAAAGAATTCTCTAGAAACTGAGAGGAAAGATAAAGGCATATCACTCGCATTTCAAATTCGGTAATGAAAATGTATAGTATACATTGTATATTAGAGTGGGCTTAATTTTTTTCTTTTTTGCAAACAGGCTGTACCGTATTAAAACAACAAAAGAAGCGTATTTTGTTCATTTCTTTCATTGCACAAAGAAAAAACATAAAATACAAAAAAGAAGAACTAAATTAAAACATTAGAAGAAGCTCTAAAATATGAACTTTTGAAATGGTCATATTTTGGGATGTTGATATTATCGCGAGTGCACTGTAATACCTAAAATCGATAATACCATAGTCGAAGATATCAAATATAAATTTTGGTTCTGATTGGAGACCCTTAAGCCTTAAGCCTCTGAAATAGAAATACTTAGTATTTTGTTCTGGGTTGAGGGTAAAAAAGTCGAATATGAAGTTTTCCTGCAAATCAAATGTTTCCTGGAACCGCCAGGTGGAAAAAAGGAACACCGCCTGCAGAGAGTCTTACTGGGTTAGGGGAAAAAAATTCACTATCGAAACACTCAGAAAATTTTTGTTCTTGATTAATTTGAGGGTAAAGATCTACTTTTTGATGTGTAAAACTCTTTGTGCTGGGGGACCTCCTAGAAAGTTACGCTGAAGGGTGTAGTGTGTAGTGTGTAGGGTATACTGTGGAGGCTGTAGGTTGTAGGCTGTATGCTGTAGTGTGTTGACTGTAGGGTGTAGGCAGTAGTTTGTAGGCTGTAGGATGTAGGATGTAGGCTGCAGGGTTTAGGCCACAAAACGCAAATTATGAATAGGCAAAATAAATACTGTGAAACAGTTATAGGGTGTTGGATAAGAGTAGGATAGTAGATAGCTGTACCCATTGTGTCGAATCGACCCGGGCCATTTTCTTACCGTGTCTGACATTTAGGCAGGGCTACTACAACAACAACAACAACAACAACAACAACAAGTAGGAGTTCATACAGTGAAATGACAGTGTGGGCACACGAAGAGCGTATATTGACAATAGTGTATTCCTATTTCAGTTAGTCAGTATTTGTATTTATTTGGTAAATTTATCCTGGCACAACAATTTGATAAAATTATTTTATACTTAGAGCCATCAAAAATGTGTTGGGTGGCCATGCTCTTTATTTTTGACGTATCTCCCTCAAATCCGTTAAGAGGCTGTCGGCTTTAAAGTGTAGGCTGTAGGTTGTAGGCTGTAGTATGTAGGGTGTAGGTTGTAAGGTGTAGGCTGTAGTGTGTAGCTTGTAGGATGTAGGCTACCGGCTGTAGGTTGTATTGTGTAGGCTGTAGGGTGTTGGCTATAGTGTGTAGGTTGTAGACTGAAGGGTGTAGTGTGTAGGCTGAACGATTGAGTTGTCGGAAATGCTTTTATTAAAGTTTGAAGCCGCACTAAATATTCAAGTAATTTCCGCGTCACAATCTGCAAATTTTTCCAAACAAATAGCTGTCACTGCCACAAAAGGGATTCAAAAGCTTTCGAAGGAGCTTTTAGAGCTCATTTCATGCAGAGTCAACGCTCAATCGCATAAAATGAAAATTACGTTACATTCGATTTTAATTTGATTTAGTGATGACCGTCTGTAGACGGTGTTAGTGGCTTAAGGGTTAAGTGCATAGCACGAGGATCAAAGTACAGATTGTCCTATGGAAACTAAAACAATAAAACTGATGAGCTATCCTGAACTTTGAACCCCGTGCGACACGCCTGAATGGTCTCCGATTGGAACCAAAATTTATATGTGATATCTTCGACTATGGTATTATCGATTTTAGGTCTTAGATAAAAAGAAATAAAAAACTTTTTAGTTTCCATAGGACTACCGGAACTTTGAGGCCAATATGCAACGCTTTCCCTGAATAAAACTGTCAGAGACTTACGGAAATAGAAATTAGACTAAGTCGGTTTCTGTATGAAAAATAGCAAACAAGGAACTCCGAGTTCGCCTATCAAGCCCTTTCTTCCCGAATTTAAATTTTTCTTACTAGGTAAAAAAGAAAATTAAAACTCACAGAAAAAGAAGAATCAAACAATTAAGCTGAGTAGAAACTCAAAGTAGTTTTGAAACCGTAGGAAGGAATAAGCGAAGCATTAAGAATAATGAAAGTAAACTTAAATAAAGAACCAACTTAGCATAGCAATAAGTACATGGTAAGCATTGTTCAGTGATCATCAGACAAGCTCAACACCTCACTTTTGTTCATCACCTCAATTGCAGTGCATATCGCCACGTTAGCTATGAGTTTCGACTTACGTATCAAATTTAGTGTCTGTATATGTGTAAATTTAAAACACTGAAATTACAATCTTCTTCCTCCTCTCCTTAAAACTTACTTTCACAAAATTTAGCAATAACTCATTATCCAAACTTTGGTAACACTTTACGACTTGTCAGCTTTTGTATTCGAAGGCTTTTTTGTTTTACTCTTACCATGGCACGTTGTTGACGTAGCTTACGTTGAAATGGAAAATTTGTTCTCGCATAAAT
>CAXKVI010000003.1:27626690-27635652 GCA_964058755.1 Campiglossa producta
ATAAAATAAAATAAAATAAAATAAAATAAAATAAAATAAAATAAAAAAATTAAATTAAATTAAATAAACTTAAATTAAATTAAATTAAATTCAATAAATTAAAATAAAATTAAGCTAAATAAAACTTTATTAAATCAAATTGAATTAAATTAAATATTGGATTATATTTAGTAAAATTACCACCTGTTGTTTCCATCTCAGTCGAGGCCTCCCCCTTGCTCTGCTGCCGAATTCAGGTGGTGATAGGAAAACCTTCTGTGCTGGAGCTTTTTTGTCCATTCGCATAACATGGCCCAGCCAGCGGAGCTTTTGGGCTTTAATTCGCTGGACTATGGTCAGATCTGCGTAAAGCTCGTACATCATCATCATCATCATTTATTGGCGCTTAACCGCCTAAGCGATTTTGGCCGTTTCGTATCAAAGCACGCCAGTCATTCCTTTTTAGCGATAACCGACGCCAATTGGAAACCCCAAGGGAGTTCAAGTCATCCTCCACCTGTTGTTTCCATCTCAGTCGAGGCCTCCCCCTTCCTCTGCTGCCGAATTCAGGCGACGATAGGAAAACCTTCTGTGCTGGAGCTTCTTTGTCCATTCGCATAACATGGCCCAGCCAGCGGAGTCTTTGGGCTTTAATTCGCTGGACTATGGTCAGATCTGCGTAGAGCTCGTACAGCTCATCGTTAAATTTCCTTCGATACTCGCCGTTGGCATCACGGGAAGGACCATAAATCTTCCGGAGAACTTTTCTCTCAAATACTCCAAGGGCCATCTCATCTTCTCTTGACATTGTCCATGAATCTGAGCCATACATCAGGACAGGTATGATGAGAGACTTATAGAGCGTGATCTTTGTTCTTCGAGAGAGGACTTTACTTCTCAATTGCCTACTCAGTCCAAAGTAGCACTTGTTGGCAAGAGTGATTCTCCGCTGGATTTCTAGACTGATATTATTTTCGGTGTTGATACTGGTTCCCAAATAGACGAAGTCTCTCACAGTTTCAAATTTGTAACTATCAACAGTGACATGGCTGCCAAGGCGCAGGTGCGCCGATTCTTTCTTTGATGACAGCAAATACTTCGTCTTGTCCTCGTTCACGGCAAGACCCACTTTTTTCGCTTCCTTATCCAGTCCAGAGAAGGCAGCGCTTACGGCGCGGCTGTTAAGGCCAATGATATCAATATCATCGGCATACGCCAGCAATTGCACGCTCTTGTAAAATATTGTACCATTGCGGTTTAGCTCTGCTGCTCGAATTATCTTCTCCAGCATCAGATTGAAGAAATCGCACGAAAGGGAGTCGCCCTGTCTGAAGCCTCGTTTGGTTTCAAATGGCTCAGAGAGGTCCTTCCTGATTCTGACGGAGCTGTTGGTATTGCTCAACGTCATTTGGCAAAGCCGTATAAGCTTTGCAGGGAAGTCAAATTCAGGCATGGCTGCATACAGGCAACTCCTTTTTGCGCTGTCAAACGTGGCTTTAAAATCGACAAAGAGATGGTGTATGTCGATTAATTAAATTATATTAAACTGTTAAATTAAGGTAAATAAAATTTTATCAAACTACAGATTTAAATTTCCGTTATTTTAGCGGTCCAATTTATTTCAAGCTAGAATATAAAACTAGCATCTTCAATTTCGAGTGCTTTAAAGTGTCCTTCAGAAGTAGCAACCATAGCTAATGATGATTTCAGCACTTCTTATTTAAATAGTTGCATTGCAGTACTTACTGTAATTGTATGTAGGTATGTAAAAATATTAAATTTTTGCAAGTATTTGCAATTGTGTTTTTTTTTTCTTATTTTCATTCATTTATATACCCTCAAAGCCCTCATAGCTTTACTTCCTGGTTTCTCTTGCGTCATAGCACTTGCATCATGTTGGAACATAGCTAATTAAAAATGTTGCGTTCCTTTGTCCTCTAGCAACGGCAATACATAATGAAATTTCTGTCAAATGGACTAATGCAAAGAAGTAGACAAGCAAGTAGCTAACTCTAGAACATTGTTACGCTGTAGCCAAAAGACACACAAACGGAAATGCAAATTTATTATTAAAGAGTTGGTGACATAAAGAAAAGGCGCGAGTCGCACTGCAGCACCACCACATAGCCACAGATAAGACACCCCAATACTGCCGCGAAAATATAAATGTACCAACTGTGACAAAAGTGTTGGGATGATTAAACTTGTTGTGCAGCAATGAAAGAGACTAAGAACTGACTGGGAACTTAAATGAGGGGCGGAAAGTAGAAGAAGTGTAAATGTTGAATGCATTGGCTAAATGGATCCTTGTTTCAAAATATACTGAAATGATTTTAATTATATAAAACTGAGGGCTCAAACAATAATTAATATCTTTTGATTTCATTCTATTTCATTTAATTTTAGTTTTATTTTATATTATTTTATTTATTTTTTATTCTATTTTATTTTTTTTGCAATGCAATTTTTATATGTGAAATATCGACGTTGAAAAATCATTGAGAAGGGATAAATATTTCACATAGCCCCATACAATTGATTGTTCCGATAAACGGATTTTGGTAGATAACTCCTGTAATTAGATAGGTAGGAACTTGAAATTTTGTAAATATTGCTCTTTTAGAATCTGGAATGTCGATGGCCAAAATCAATGAGATTGGACCAATATAACACATCGCCCCCATAAAATCGGTAGTTCCGATAATTTTCGTATGCGGATCGAACAGTGAAAATCGTGACGCTTATTCATGAAAGGTATATGGCCTTCGGCACAGCCGAAGACAGCTTTCCTTACTTGTTTTAATGTAATTTTATTTTTGTTTTTTTATTTTTATCTTATTTTGTGTTAATTTTTTTTTATTTTTCACACTTAATATTTTTTTTAAATGAACCATGTTAAACTAACAAGAAAGATCCCGTTAAATTAACATGAGATAATGAGGCAGATAGTGTTTTTTTAACAGGAAGACATGGTCTTATAAAAGAACTGTACACTGAACCAAAAACGTACATGTTTTTTACGAACAAAGTTTCATAGAAGTTCGCGCTGGTTTTTCTTAAAATACAAGAAAAAATTCATAGAATCTAAGAAAATTTTCTTACAATTTATGAATGAATACATGCTTTCTGTGGATTTGTTTACATCTTTTACGAAAAAGTACTTATATTCTAGGAAATGTTCGTAAATTTCTACGAAAAAGTTCTTTGGAGAGGTTTTAACGAACAATTCTTAAAATCTATGTACTTTTTCATTGGATACATAAACTTTTTAGGTTCAGTGTATCTAAATTTAACAGGATGTCATGTTAATTGAACAGGGAGTCATGTTGATTTAACACGAAGTCAAGTTTTTCAGCATGAGCTTATGGTAAAATAACATGAGCGATAGTGTTAAAAAATAATAACATGAAAAAGTGTTATAAAGGTGTTGATTTTACACGAAAATTTTTCGATGTGTTTGCTAACATTTGCCAAAAATATGATACCGTTGTACAATGTAGCATTTGGTCCTCATTATACTTATCATACTCAATTGCAATTTTGCCTTTTACTAAACAAACCCCCGAATGACGTCGTCTGCGCCTAAGTATTAATGTTTTCACAGTAACAATTTTCAGTTATTTTAGCTGTTGTAAATTGTTGATTTTGCGGTTTTCAAATTTACAAAAGTATGTTAGTCCACAACCAAAGCGGATACATCGTTCGTACTAAAGAGAAGCGAGCAAAGGCGAATCGACAAGAGTAACGGCCTCCATTTAATAGAAGGAATAACCATAGCCAGTAGGGGAGTACAGAAGCAGACAATTGTAAATACCAATCAAATAGTACGAATGCATACAAAATACCGTCAACCTCCTTCACTTACTCCACCTAAAGAATGGGAGAAGAGCGTGATGTCCCTACACAGCAAGTAAAATGTTTGATGCATTTAATTGTTAACCATTTTTCATTTCCTTTATTTTTTTTATTGTTGCGTATTGTGTCGCATTGTGAGTGGTTTTAATAGTTTTTCATTTTATTTTACTTTTTCGCCTTTATTTAACTGAATGAAAAAGTTGGCAAACAAACAGAACAAGCAGCGATATGTTGGAAGAAAATGGTGAAGTAAATGAGCGCTGGCGGTAGTTTGAAGGACTTAGTGATTGTTTTCTGAAACAATAGAACATTTACCAGACGATCAGGAAGTTGTTTGGACATTCGCCGATTATGTACTTGTACTAAATTCAGCGTATTCAATTAAAATTAAATCACAGGTTTTGATTTTTGAAGAAGAATATGCTTGAACCGAAGAGTTTTTGAAGTTAACTTCTTAGTCGGTGATGTAGAGTTTTTATGGAGAGTGAAGTTTGGTGTTGGCAGTTCGGACGGTTCTAAGGGTTGCCTCCTATCTACATTTGTTTTTAAATATTCAGCAAGTTATGCCAATATGGGTTTCAAATGAAAAGATTTTTCGGCCGTATTCCAACGTACATATTTTCAGGCACTGTTATCCCAGGGGCTGAAAAATAACCCTATTTTACTTGTTCCTTCGCACATCGACCCATATCTCGGTGATGGGTGAATCGAATTTGGCATATACATATGTATAAAGCATGCTTTGTTGGTGACATGTCATAGTCCCAAGTGACAAAATCCCAAGTAAACAAATTGGGGTTATGGCACTCCCCTTGCAAAGCCATAATCCCAATTTATTTACTTGGGACTATGACACTGTAGGCTGGGTGTCAAAATCCCAAATAAAATTAGACAAAATCCCATGTACGAAAATTGGGATTATGACACACCCTTGCAGTGTCATAATTCCAAGTAAAAATGTGATGTGATCCAAAGCTAAGCGCTTGTCTCCAAGAGAGAAATAAGATATGTTTTAATTCCAAGTTTTCATTTCATATTATTATTTTGAAACATTATTTCAAAAATATTTAAAAACCCGCCGCAAGCGCAAATTTGGAATAAAAAATCGCGCGGTTTTTAATTAAATTTTTATTTTATGTTACACAGTGCTACAGCCATTTTACCCTTTTGAAGCGACCTAGTAGAGATCGTTCATCTGGTCGAGTTGTACACGAAACGCCCTTTAAAAAATTTGTAACACCGCCAAAATATGGTTTTAAGACGAAAAAAACGGGTTTTCAGTTTCTTCGTAAAAAATAATTCATTAAAAAACCTATTTTCAACCAATTTTTTTGAACGGTTTTGGGTAGAGAATTGCTGACAATTTCGAAATATATATAGTGTTCTATTCATTTTATAAAGTATGATATTTTTTTGAAGCCAGAAGTTGAATTTTTAGGAAATTTCATCCGATTTTCCGGTCAAAACCTAATTTATTTTGGTACTAATTAACAATGAATGATATTTTTTGGTTATATTTCATCGAGGGACAACTACTACTTAATTATGCCAATTTTATTTTTTTGGAAATGACTTCAAGTTTTCAATATATGCAGCATAAACCAAAATCTAATATTTTGTTCTCAAGCGCCCTTCAGGAGTACTGTGTGTATTTAGGCAGGTCGAGCTCGAAATCGTATTTTAGGGATGAAAATAAGATTTTTTGGCGAAGGAAGCATACCTCTAATACCAATTCTGATGTGCCTACTCTTTACTTTTGACTTTGAGCACCAAAGTTTGAAAAATCCTAAGTTGACCCAATTAGGGTGCCCCAATTGTAACCAAATGTATGACCGACCGCTACTAACATTGAAGGGCCAACTCACCCATGCCAGTGACACACCCCCCAAAAACACAACCTAGGAACCGGACGAAAATTCAATTAAATTTTATTTGATATGGGTCGTTTTGAAATCAAATTTAGAAAATTTTAGATATGTTGAGGCTGTTTTGTATCAAATTCTGAAATAGAACGTTATTGAACAAAATACAAAATTAATGAATTCTGGCAAAATCAAATGTATCGTCACACAATCGCTATGGATGGCATATAAACCACCACTTAACATGAAAAAATTAATGGCGAAAGGGTAGGTGTAAATTGACAAGTTAAAATTACAACCATTCGCACGTCATCGGATAAAACGACTGACAGCATTGTTTTATGACAAACAAATTATTGGCTTACCAACGATATTTCTTCTCAAACGAACACCAACAGTTTTAACTGCCATCTCATCATTTTGTCGTATGCCAAAGGACAAACATAAATTTTGATGTCGGAAAATGAGAATTTCTTTATTAAAGGAAATCGTAAATAATTTTATATCGCTAAAAATTACTATTAACAGCAACGGAACACAAAACGAAAAAAAAAATTAAGCAAACAAAGCTATCTAACAGCAATAAAATAGTATGACAAATGACTTGACTGGCGGCTTTGAACGCAATGACCCCTGTTATTGTTTCAGCTCAGACGGCGCTATAAATAATATATGACACGTAAAATATGAATTCCGTTTTGCAAAACGACTACTTATATACAGCGTATATACCTTAGATATATATACATTCAAATATATAAACATACATATTTATTTGTACAAATTGCATATCTAGAGTTTGACAACGGTTGCATTTTTCCTGATTTATTGCAATTTTAGCTTTCTACACGACCTAAGCTGAGGAATATAAACTGACTTTAGAAAGATTGCTGCACAAGCAATCGATTTCCAAAAACCGATTTAAATGATTAATGAAGTTGCAAAAGATTTCAAACACCAAATCCTTACTAAAACAAAACGAAGAAAATAAAGAGCTGATTAGAAAAATTGAGCGTAAGTAAGCTGAATCGTTGATGATAGTTGATAAAGTATACGGATAGATGTGGGAGCTACACAAATATTTGCTGTTAAAAAGTTATGCAGTAACCTTGATGCCAAGCAACAGCGCTCCCTCAAAGATATGTACATAAGACTGTCCCAAAATTTCAAAGTTGTTTTATTTAAACGCATATCCCCTAATTTTGACCTTTATGCATCAAAAACTATCCTCACAAAGTTTTATGCAATTCGGACTATGGCAACCCGTTGCAGTTGAAATTATCAGTAAAATCGTACTAAATTCCACTGCGTTTTGCTAATTTAATGATTTATTTACTCGTATTTCTCATATTGCTGTATCCTTACCCTTTAAAGCAGGGCCCGGCAGATGCATTTCTACTGTGAATTGTTATTTGTTTTTTCTCCGTGGCTCACTCGCAAGCACCAAAGTGAGCGACTAGGCATAACCAACGACGTCCATTGATTGGTCAGTGCGATCATAGCGCTCGCACAAGCGCACAAACAATTTCATTGGTTCTCAGATTTACGGACAATTGTCCCACTATCTGCCGGGGCTTGCTTTAAAGACTTCGTAATAAGTAAAACGGTTTTTTTTTTACCAGATGTTCAGAACATCCTTTAAGGGATCGAACATTGTAGCGCCTTCCGAAAAATTTCAACAAAATGTGGATATGTGACTCTCAATTTGAAGAATAATTGTAATATAGGCTAAATATAATTTTTTTTGAATTATTCTTCAAGGACATGGAAGTAATGACCTTAAATTAAAAAAAAAAAAGTTAAGAAAATGTGTATACCAATATTTAAGGATCTCCTGTGGACAAGACATACCCAAAAAATTAATTTTAAAATATTGGTATGAAATCAAAGGGTTTCATGAGAGCCTGAAATTAGTGTAAAGTTTATCTCGATATCTCAATCTGTTCATCAATTGGGAAATAAAAATAAAATTAATACAATTTACCTGCTCTTTTTATATATGTACAAGTATGAAAAGAACAGGTAAACTGCCGGTTAAATAGATATATTATTTCACATCAGTCACAGAGGGTTAAGGACCTTTCGTTTGTTCTCTCTCTATGCAACAACACTTGGAATTGTATGCTATGACTAAAAGCTTACTTTTCCGCTCACAAATTGAGTGGAATGATGAAATCCTGCTTCAAGAATACTAAATTGATGAACAAAATGCTGTCATGCATTTCAAAGTAGTCGAGTGTGTCCTTATACATAGCTGAAGTCCTGCATACTCCCAAATTGTACTTCACATATATGTGCATGTGTGTATGATTGCAATTTGGTTGGAATTTTTAGTAGAAATTTGAGGGTAGTGCCAGTTGCTTTGATGACTAATAAACTTTAGTGCTGTGAATTCTTATAAGGCCACCTACAGCAGTGTGGGTCGAGGTGGATTATGAAAGGGTCACTGAATAGTAGTATATTTTACAATGACTCCAGGCCTACACATTGTAGAATAATTAAAAACTGAATTTGTGAAGATGTGTTCGTATTCGAGTCCACTGCATATAGGCTTGATAAGGGAATAGAAATTATTTTTAACACACGACTGGCGGGCTAATGTAGTTCCGAATAGCTCAGAGAAAGGGTGAATATTTCAGTGAGAAGTTGGACTTGCTTATATTGAATTTAGTCTAAGAATTTTAAGTTTAATTCTGCTCTCATTTTGGAGTCGAGGTTAGTTAATTTTAGTTATTATGTAATTAGAAAACAATATTTAAAAACAACCATAGTTTGTTTTTGTTTTGCTAATTTTAAATCGGTATAGCAAGTAATACAGGCAGACACTTTTGGTCCTTTAGATTTCACATCGGATAAGTTGTCAGAAATATCTTACCGCATAAAGTTTTATCATTTTCATCATTCTCCTCTAATAGGTTTTGCATTATTATACTTTCACTTATTCATTTCTTAGCCATGTTAAGTAAAAACGACTTCAGGCGCGTGTATTGTTTTCGACGATGAGAGGCAACTAAAGAAAATGCTTGCTATAAACAATCGCCAAGGGGCGGTCGAAAAGACGTCGCGCGACCTCTTGAAGGTTAACTCACTACACTGGTAGTAGAATAAAAACATACACTTTTAGGGAACTGTTGGACGTGTAACTTATAACATTCCTTAACTCGATAACTCAACCGACCGATTTATTGACCAATATTGCGACCCTAAATTAGACGTTTTTGTTAAATTTATCTATTTGACTTACAGATTCTAGTTCATGAAAAGTT
>CAXKVI010000003.1:27635852-27678352 GCA_964058755.1 Campiglossa producta
CAACTTTTTTTTCGACCCGGTCTATTGACTAGTATACCAATTGGTATGGTGCTGATGCAGAAGAGGACAATTGCTATTCTTTTCCTCTTGTAACTGCTTCTTTTTTACCTTGTAATTCACATATGCTGTTTCGTGTTTGGGTAAATACAAATAGTCGCTGCTTTCTAAAGAATAAACTGGTATATTGCTGATGTAGAAGCTGACTATGATACTGGTGCATAGACCGACCCGTATACCAACTGAAATGAATGTCAAATACGTGGACTAGTATGACTAGTGGTACTATCGATAGGATCAGATCTGAATGGGCATAATGAATAGTATGTCCTGGCACACAGACTGCGTAGTATGTCAACTGGTATGATTCTGATGTATATATGAACTAGTATGTGAACTGGTAAGATTCTGATGCATATATGAACTAGTATGTCAAATGGTATAATTTTGATGCAAATATGAACTAGTATGTCAACTGGTATGATTCTGATGCATAAATGAACTACTATGTCAACTAGTATGATTCTGACGCATATATGAACTAGTATGACAACTGGAATGATTTTGATACATATAAGAACTGGTATGTCAAGTGGTATATCCCTGATGCAGAGGCTGACTACTCAGCCAATTGGTATGGTGCTGATGCAGAGGAGGACAATTGCCATCTCGTAGGACATCGCCGTGTTAAAAATACCACTTGCTAATATGGAAAAATTACAGAACTCGGACTAGTTGAGGGCGATTGGCTGACTAGTATTTGATTAGTATTAAACTAGTTAAGTTGACTGCAGGGATATAATAAAAAATAAAGAGATAACACGACATGGTGACCTGACAATTACATAGGAAACCGGCGCGAGGACTACATACAGACGACATGAACGACTACGAAGAAGGACAACATGAAGGACTACATGAGTGACGACATGGAGGAACATGTACACTACACATGACCACGCGACGGACTGCCACTGATACAACTCGCTTGTTCACTATAATACTAGGGGGTAGGATAGATGTTAAAGGAATCGACGCCGCTCGGTGGTCCACGGGTGGGGGGGCTCGCCACGCGACAGGAGGGGGTAAATCTCATGTAATTCTCCTGTGGTCAGCCTATCCTGGCACGTGGCGAACCACCCACCCGGGGACCTCCGAGCTGCATCGATTCCTGTTATCTAACTATCTTCTTTAATTGGGTTGGCATTTAGCTCTCTCTATATTGTCTCACGCCGCATAGGTGCTGCACGTATATGTCCCGGGACCACCGCACCGTATCGCTAATCATGAGACGTCTCATAAGGTTCGCGTAATGACGCGAGACTCCGAGCCGCCTCAAGACCCTATCGTTAGCGGAGCTCCATCCGCCGAGGGCACCCACTAGGAAGGCATCCACCCTTAACTCGTAGCCTCGCTGCGTCAGCTGGTCAGCTAACACTCGGTATTATACTCCTGGACATTGTTGTGACGCCGTTGAATAGTTACTGAATGGCACCAACAATGGTTCAGGACGTGTGGGAGCTTTTTTCCGCATCGTCGGCACCTTTTATCGTTGTCCCTCAGCCAGCGCTTTGTCGCAGTCAGGGGTAGCACCCCCAGCCGTGCTCGATATACGAAGCGCCAGTCGCAGAATCTGGTGAAGCTGCCGGATCGAAGGAAGTGGTTAGAGTATGAGTTGACTTTGGTAACCTTATATACCTTTCCTTGGTCCGGCTTCTGCAGCAGCGTTTCCTCGTAAAATCGCACCACGGCTCTCACTGTTATCACCTGGCTCGATCACCGCGAAGGATGTCTCGTTTGGTTGGCCGCATTGTAGCCAGAACTCCCCCTCGCGTGTGGCCCATATCCACCGTATTTGGAGCTTGGACCGCAGCCAGGTGGTCGCCGTACCTGACCCTGGACTAGTAGTTGGAAAGGCAGCTTGAGCGGGGCAGGACAAGGTCACTCGAAAGACATTTAGCCATATCTATGTACGAGGCTGGCTTCTTTTGCCTCTCTGCTGTGGCTTTTCTTAGCGACGCCACTAACAGGCTGCTCACGGCGGAGTCCTTTGAACCGAGCATTTTGAACCCGTTGGCCACCGTCAGGACGTCGGTAAGGTCGGCTAGAGAAAGTAAGCCTCTAGCTAGTCTTTTAATGATCTTGTCCACCTCTCTCAAGCTTGCCAAGGGGCCAGGCCTGACTGGTCGAGGGCCCGTACGTCGCGCACCAGGGCTGCTATTGAGGTCAGCGGGGTCTGGCGGACCTGAAACCCGGTAGGGATACCTAAATGTTGGTAGTATTCCCCAGGTTCCAGCACCCTTACGGTTTGGCCCTGCACTCGGAAGTCTGTCCTGGCAGTGTCTTGCCCGCTAGCCAAATGGTGTAGCGTGGCACATTTGGCTGCGTTGAAGTGCAGGCCAACCGCTTGGGGCCCCTTTCTGCGGCTTCCAGGAGTTTCCGCATTCCCTGGGGGGAGTCCGCCACCAGCACCAAGTCATCGGCGTAAGCCAGGTTGCTGATTAGACCGGGTCGAAAAAAAAAAGTTTGCAATTACCACCCCCTACAATGAAAGTGGACCCTGCGGTGAATTTGGGATGATAAAAATTTTCGTCCTGCGAGAGTCCTAAAAACAGCCAAAATCGATTTTTATTCACAACTTTTTTATTTATAATCCGATTGCAAAGTTTGATATATCGTTGAGATATTTTTTAGTACTACATATCTTCTGAATGTCCTTTTACTCAAAACAGACCCCAAACCGAGTTAGACCGCGTAACTCGATTTCTACCCCCCTATATAAAACTTTTCATCATCATTTATTGGCGCTTAACCGCCTAAGCGATTTTGGCCGTTTCGTATCAAAGCACGCCAGTCATTCCTTTTTAGCGATAACCGACGCCAATTGGAAACCCCAAGGGAGTTCAAGTCATCCTCCACCCTTCCTCTGCGGCGACGATAGGAAAACCTTCTGTGCTGGAGCTTCTTTGTCCATTCGCATAACATGGCCCAGCCAGCGGAGTCTTTGGGCTTTAATTCGCTGGACTATGGTCAGATCTGCGTAGAGCAGCAATTGCACGCTCTTGTAAAAGATTGTACCATTGCGGTTTAGCTCTGCTGCTCGAATTATCTTCTCCAGCATCAGATTGAAGAAATCGCACGAAAGGGAGTCGCCCTGTCTGAAGCCTCGTTTGGTTTCAAATAGCTCAGAGAGGTCCTTCCCGATTCTGACGGAACTGCTGGTATTGCTCAACGTCATTTGGCAAAGCCGTATAAGCTTTGCAGGGAAGTCAAATTCAGACATGGCGGCATACAGGCAACTCTTTTTACGCTGTCAAAAGCGGCTTTAAATAGACAAAGAGATGGTGAGTGTCGATTCTCTTATCATGGGTCTTCTCCAGGATTTGGCGTATCGTGAAAATCTGGTCGATGGTAGACTTACCAGGTCTAAACCCACACTGATAAGGTCCAATCAGTTTGTCTACGATGGGCTTCAGCCTTTCACACAACACGCTAGAAAGAACCTTATATGCGATATTAAGAAGACTAATTCCGCGGTAGTTGGTGCGGTTAGCGGGATCGCCTTTCTTGTGGATTGGGCAGAGCACACTTAAATTCCAATCTGGAGGCATGCACTCGTCTGACCATATTCTGCATAAGAGCTGATGCATGCTTTTTACCAGCTCTTCGCCTCCGTGTTTGAACAGCTCGGCGGGTAGTCCGTCTTTTCCAGGCGCTTTGTTGTTTTTGAGCCGGGATATAGCTATCCTCACTTCATCATAGTCAGGTGGTGGGACGACTTTTCCATCGTCAGGGATTGGGGTATCGGGTTCGACGTCTCCCTCGCAATTTAGCAGTGAGGAGAAGTGCTCCCTCCATAATTTAAGTACACTCTGAACGTCGGTTACCAGGTCGCCATTATTGTCCTTACAGGAACTTGCCCCGGTCTTAAAACCTTCCGTCATCCGCCGGATCTTTTCATAGAATTTTCGGGCATCATTCCTGTCAGCCAGCATCTCAAGCTCCTCACACTCACGCCTTTCGGCCTCACGTTTCTTTTTTCTGAAAAGGCGTCTCTCTTCCTTCTTTGCCTCACGATAGCGTTGCCATACACTGCGGGTTGCGCCCGTTCGCAACGTCTCCCTGTAGGCAGCGTCCTTTTTGTCCGAGGCAGTGCTGCATTCCTCATCGTACCAGTTGTTTTTGCGGGCTCGCTGGAACCCTATAGTGGCCTCAGCGGCAGTACGTAATGAGTGAGAGATATGCTTCCATTGCTCGGTTGCATCGTTAGGTCGAGGATTGCTCTCCGATAGCAGGTGTGAGAGTCGAGTGGAGAAATTGTCAGCTGTCTGTGTCGTGCGCAGCTTCTCGACGTCAAACTTTCCTTCCGTTACTGTGCGCACTTTCTTTGCTACACAGAGGCGTGTGCGTATCTTGGCTGCAACAAGATAATGGTCCGAGTCGATATTGGGACCACGAAGGGTACGCACGTCCAGAACGGTGGAGCTATGTCTGCCGTCGATCATGACATGATCAATCTGGTTTCTTGTTCTTTGATCAGGAGACAGCCATGTGGCTTGGTGTATTCGTTTATGCTGGAACCTGGTACTACTGATGACCATATTGCGAGCAGCGGCGAAATCAATCAACCTAGTGCCGTTGGGGGATGTTATATCATGGAGACTAAATTTTCCAACTGTTGGACCAAAGACTCCTTCCTTGCCCACCTTCGCATTAAAGTCGCCGAGCACGATTTTGATATCATGTTGGGGGCAGCGATCATAAGTCTGTTCAAGTTTATCGTAGAAGGAGTCCTTCTCTGCGTCGTCCGTCTCCTCAGTCGGCGCATAGGCGCAGATAAATGTTATGTTGAAAAATTTCGCTTTGATGCGGATCGCAGCGAGACGCTCGTCCACGGGGGTGAACGCTAGTACTTGGCGGCGAAGTCTCTTTCCCACCACGAATCCTACACCACGCGCTTTGCCGCGTGTCTGGCCACTGTAGTATACGTCACAAGGTCCGATGGTCGTCTTTCCCTGTCCCGTCCATCGCATTTCCTGCAGGGCGGTGATGTCAGCCTTTGCGTTAACGAGGACATCAACCAGTCGGGCAGCGGTACCATCCCTTGAAAGGGTCCGGACATTCCAGGTACATGCCCTAATATCCTTCTCGTAGTCCTTATTTCGTTTTGCCAGGTCGTCAACATTAAAGGGGGTTCTCATCCGAGGCTTTTCTTTGCTTTTCATTGGAATAAAGTTTTTCCGTGGCGGGTCCCAAACCCAGCGCACAACCCGTCTCCGGGATTTTGATAAAAATATTCACACATTTATATAGCGAGCCGCTTGCTACAAGACAGACACCCGCTTGCAGCCGCACCATGTGGTGAACAGACGCTGCGAAAAAGACCTCGGTGAGCCCTTAAACCAAGTATGTCAGAGTGGCCCCACCGGGGCTCCCTCTCTTTCTGCCGCGAGCCTAGGTAGCTCACGTTGCCCAGAGTGCACGAACGAGGACGCAAGAGTCGGGATTGAGCAAGGTCACTCAGCAACCACACCCCATTACACCATTATGTAGTGTATATATAGTGAAAATCAACAAGATCGGGCAAATGTAACATATAGCCCCCATACAACCGATTGTTCAGATATAAGGTTTTTTGACCAAAACTTCTGCAATTAAAAAGTTAGGAACGTAAAATTTTGCAACTCGAGTACTTTCTATTTATGTAGTGTATATATAGTGAAAAACAACAAGATCGGGCAAATGTAACATATAGCCCCCATACAACCGATTGTTCAGATATAAGGTTTTTTCGCCAAAACTTCTGCAATTAAAAAGTTAAGAACGTAAAATTTTGCATCTCGAGTACTTTCTATTTATGTAGTGTATATAGTGAAAATCAACAAGATCGGGAAAATGTAACATATAGCCCCCATACAACCGATTGTTCAGATATAAGCTTTTTTCGCCAAAACTTCTGCAAATAAAAAGTTAGGAACATAAAATTTTGCAACTTGAGTACTTTCAATTTATGTAGTGTGTAGAGGAAAATCAAGAAGATCGGGTAAATATAACATATATGTAGCCCCATACAACCGGTTGTTCCGATATAAGGTTTTTTGGCCAATACTTCCGCATTTAAAAAGTTAGGAACGTAAAATATTGCACCTTTAGTACTTTCTACATATGTAAGGTGTATAGTGTAAGTCAGTACAATTGAACACGTATAATATATTGCCATACAATCGATTGTTCCGATAACTCGGATCCTATTATTTTGTAAGTTTTTTTTAAATTATAACAAAGATGTGTAATGTGTATATTAAATATAGTTAAATTGAAACAGGCTGTACTGGGGATCGAACAGTGAAAATCGTGACGCTTATTCATGAAAGGTACATAGCCTTCGGCACAGCCGAAGACAGCTTTCCTTACTTGTTTTTAGGAAATTTTGCGTTGTAGTAATGTTTTGAACCATGTGTCAAGTTTCCTGGCTCGAAGATACACAAAAATCGAACATCCGAAACGGAATGAGATATCGAAAAAAAACTTGCACTACGTTAAATCAATTTCGAGGGTATATCCTGTCCATCTCCTGTGCATCCTTATATATTTGTATGTTCATTTTCAGGACTTTTATTAGATTATAACTTTTTATAACACATTGAGCTTTTAGAAAGTTGAAGGATAGTAATTTCAAAGGACATTTTTTCCATGCCCTTAAAGGATAATTAAAAAAAGTTATTTTTAGCATATATTCAAATGATCCTTTAAATTAGTAACCAAATATCGTTGCTCGCTTGAAAGAAGCATGAATGTGCCAAAATTCAAATTTTGGGATATCGTATTTTAAATTTTGTTCCTTTCGCAAAATTTTAAATTTTATTTTTTAGACATAAATATGTTTTTGCAAGTTATATTCTCATTATATATACTCTTTCAAATCTGGAAAATTGTTACATTGATGCCTCTGGCAAGCGAACGACGATATGTTGATGAAATTTTTGTTTAAAGTATATCTGAAGCATCTGGTACAGAAAAGGACGTGTGGCACTCGGGGACTGCCGCGGCAAAGCTATTGCATATCACTTTTTATCAACTTATGCATATGTTGATGAAATTTTTTCTTTAAAGTATATCTGAAGCATCTGGTACAGAAAAAAAGGACGTGTGGCACTCGGGGACTTCCGCGGCAAAGCTATTGCATATCACATTTTATCAACTTATGCAATTATAATATTTATGAAAACTCAGTGAGCATATTTATGACTCTAGAGCAGTACAGCCTTAACCTGCTAACAGTATAGCCTATACAGCTCCAATTTTATTTATTAGTAGTATAGCCTAAATGTAGGCAACGCTTACAGACCCAATTTTAATGTAATGTAATGTACAGCTCCAATTTTATGTAATCGGCCTGTTGCTAACATTAGTACTACGTCATACGCCTAAATGTAGGCAACGCTTATATTTATTTTTGTCAAGTTATGTTGCTAACGCCGAACATTTTAACATTGAAAAAAGTCCGTTACTACGATCTCTTTTAACATTAATATTTTTTTCATTTCACTCCCACCGCCAAGGCCTGCGATAAAATCTATGCAATAGCTTAAAAAAAATACCTACAAAAATGAATCACGCAGAGCGGTTAAAGCCCATCGCACAACAACAAATTATGAATGCAGCAAATACAATGAGCACATCTATTTATGTTTGCCCACGCTGCATGTCTAAAGCTATTACAGATCCCACATACGGTTGTTCGCATATGAATTGGGTAATAGTGCTGGGGCCAAAGACATTGCTGACGTGGCACAAGTGTTGGGAATTGATATGAAAAAGTAAAAAATGGTAGCGCTAATACATGAGGTGCTTTATTTTTGTTTGTAGCTCTCCGTTGCTTGGACTATTTTAGTACAAACATCATCTACGACCCGGCCCATAGCTCCTGTCAGTGAGGTGCCAAACGAATTTTTTTTTACTTTTAAAGTTTGGATGTCAAAAGAGAGGAATTGTCAGGAAGGTTTAACTTAATTAAAAAATACCTGAGTAGTTTGTTTAATTTTTCAAGAGATTTTGAAATTTCAAAGTATTGGCGCAGGGTGTAGGTATGCAGAGATGATGTGATTTTTATTAAAAGTGCTACCATGCTTTTGAAAACTCTGTTTTTTCTTGTATGGGCAATTTATTCCTTTTGAACGTTGAGATGCCACTTTTCCCTTTACCTGATTTTTGAAATTGATATTGAAAAAAGTGCCTATCCACCTGTTTCAAATGAGTTTTTCCTGTATAAAGTGTTTGATTTTTAAACTAGAAATGTCAAATGTGAGCGCTTTGCCTATACATAGTTATGAATGCAGGTAGAATTTTATTTTGAAAAAGGATGCCACCTGTTTAAAAAAATAGTTTTTTACATATAAAAAGTTAAATTTTTAACGTTGAGAAATGAAATTAAAAAGTTTCACCTATAGATGTGAATGGAAGTACAATTTAATTGTTTAAGAGGACGCCTCCTGTTTAGAAACTAGTTTTTTTCTATATAGAGTGTTAATTTTCATTGAAATGAGTTACCACCGTGTGAAATATTTTTTCCGCAGTTTATTTGTTTTTTATTTTAATTTTAATTGCTTTGTGAAAGGCCTAACCCTGAAAATAATTTAGGTATTATTATTTTTATAATAGTTGTTACCACCTTTTCAAAAATTTGGAATAATTCTCGATTTTTCAAAAACCCTTCTTGTGCATATTTTCTTTCCTAATGAATATGAGCATTTCACGCCGTATAGCTATGTACGTTTCACCTAAATCTTTCAGGTGGATTATGCAGAGGTTTCGCTGAAAAATTAAAATACATTCGTCAAAGTAGTTTTTCGCCAACATTAAACTGCACTTAAGTTTCATTTCACGCAAGTGTCAGTCGCGACACGCACAAATATTCATTATCTTTGCATACAATGTAATATTTATAGAGAGCTTTGTATACATAAATCTGTTTGCAAGTGTTGCGCGGTGTACATACCAACTGCAGCAAATTTCATTACAAGAACTATTAATTAATTGCCCAGCCATGTGAGCGATGTAGCAAAGGTCGAGCAACCGTATGCACATGTGCAGGAACATTCACACGGCATTTCGTTAAACACTGCGAGCTATGTCGCCAACAGCCAACAGAGGTGTGATGCAGTGCCAAGCTTTTTCCTAGAAAATGCTGACTGTTGCGAGTATGCAAGCCAGTTAAGTACAATGCTAAGAGAAATTATTGCCAATATTTCGTTCGTCAGCGAGCTTTCCAGTTTCACTTAAATTATCCAATTAATTGGATGTCTGCGGCGAGGGAATTCATTGCGGTTTTTCGTTGTTGATAAAGGTCCAAATATTCGTTCATAAATATATGTACCAGTGAGTTAGTGCTGTGAAATGTTTCACTTTGAACTCAATTGCGATCCACTTGTGGCAAGTGTGTGCATTAAAATATTGAGCCTCGATGAAGAGAGATTGAAATTGTTGTTATTTCTGGCATTGCAATTTTTCTTTTGCTCTGTAAGCAATCTTTTGTTTACTTTTTTCGACTTTTTTGAAATTTCAGTGCCCTTTGGTTAGTTAAAAACATAAAAGGCTTTGATTTAAAAAATTACAAGTTTCAAGATTTTGCGTTGGTTACCACAACCACTACTGACTGCATCCCCTAGTAGGGCATAGGGCCTCCTGCGTTGGTTAACTGTTGTTATTGTAACTATACTTCGCCTGCCTGGGCAAAATATTCACTTATATAAAAGTTACGTAACGGGCCATACAGAGGTGTACGGATGTTGACAATACTTTGGCGGATATGAATCCGGTACGTTCTGGTACTTGTGATACTAGCCCCACACTCTCTCGAAACGATTTCTTGTAGTGGAAATATACAGGGTGGTCTCTTATTACCACAGGACCGATTTATGAACGGCTTTGAATCGATACAGGTAAGATGCCTTGGGAAGAGCTCACTGAACACTGAGTTAATTTTGTTACTCAGACAAATCGCTGACCTTTTTCGCACTAAGACCATATTTTAGAGCAGCAGCACACCGACCAACGTGTCGTATGAGTAACATTTTAGAAATGTAAACTTCTATAGAGAGAGAAAAATGCTACAACAACTATAAGAAAATTGTGTTTCTTTTAGGATTTACTTGTGTCATTTTATGGTACATTTGGGGCCTATTCGGGATCGTTTGTGCCTTGTTTGCGGTACTTTTTTTGGTATAATTTCTATAGAGAGAGAAAAATGCTACAACAACTATAAGAAAATTGTGTTTCTTTTAGGATTTACTTGTGTCATTTTATGGTACATTTGGGGCCTATTCGGGATCGTTTGTGCCTTGTTTGCGGTACTTTTTTTGGTATAATTTCTCCAGCATTATGAGGATTTTTTTTCGGGATCAATGGAATTGTTTTCAGCATCACTTCGGTACCATTTCGGCTATGTTGAGAAAAATTTCGGGATCACTTTGGACATTTTCAGGACCCTTTTTGTATTCTTTTCAAGATAATATCAAACCCGATTTCATAGATATCATTTTTGAATTTTTGCGCTCTCATTTCAAAAACATTTCGGAATTTTTGCGTGATAATTTCTGGACCATTTTGGTACTTCCTCGGGATCTTTGCTGGATTGTTTCAGTCATTTTTGCGAAATAGTTTCAGGAACAGTTCCGAACCATTTAAGGACATATACGGGATTATATCTTTACTGTCTTTGGAATATTTCGGCATAATTTACATACAATTTCGGAACCTTTTGAGGTCTACTTTCTGATTTTTGCGAGATCATTTCGGGGTTGTTTGCCGCATAGTTTTGAGATTGTTTTCAACATCGTTTTGGAACCATTTCGGCTATGTTATAAATTTTGGGTTGTTTTCGGGACCACTTTGGGACGTTTTTGGGATACATTCGTGACCATTTCAAGACTTTGCCTGGATCATTTCGGAACCATTTTGGCATCAATTTGGCATTGTTTTCTGTACTGCTTCGTGAATTTTTCGGAATCATTTCTGCATTTTTTTCGGTATCATTTTGAGACTG
The DNA here is from genome assembly GCA_964058755.1 of Campiglossa producta. NCBI lineage: Eukaryota > Metazoa > Arthropoda > Insecta > Diptera > Tephritidae > Campiglossa > Campiglossa producta. The sequence goes on from CAXKVI010000003.1 coordinate 27,646,894, forward strand.
TTTTCGAAATTATTTAATGAAATTTCGACATCATTTCAGGATCGTTTCCGCTACTCTTTCGAAGCTTATTTGCGGTCATTTTAGGATTAATAACGGATTGTTTGCGGACTTTTCCCTGTTCATTTGATACCATTTCTGGTCCAGTTATTTTATATTCGAAAAAGACTTCATTACCCCGTTTTGTAACTCTTTTCTATCCGAAGTAGTCGATTTGACGTCACAATGACGTCCCTCTCATATTTCTAGTTTCTGTAAGAAATTAAAATTTTTCGATTTGTTTTTTTCACTTGCTTGTTACGTAATGACAATTATTTTCCTATCTCGAGCTCAAGGCCATGAGCTCGAAAAATAAAAATAATTACCTTTTCAAGGCCGAAGAAACAATTTTCTAAACTTAAAATCAATACATAGTCGATTTCTTACAGAAAGGGACTTAAATTATAATTAATTTACGTACCGTTAAAGGATGTATGTATGTTCTTCCTAACCAAGAGGCAACCTATAATAAAAAGAAAAGAGTGTAAATAATTTTAGAAATATTTTTTTTATTTTCATACATATATGTACATAGTCGTTCCAAAAAGAGTTTCTGTCGAAACACAACGACGGTAACAGACAGCTAATTATAAAAGAGATTTTAGTTTTTTACTACAAGTCGGTGCAGAAGTTTACTGCCAAATCAAATCGGAAACAATTTAGTTACAATGCCGTTTGGAAAATTGGGTTATCCAATGAACAACACATTTGATATATGTATGTATGTATGTATGACTGATTATCATACACTCAGATATGTTTTCTTTTCCAGGTAGCTTACAACTTTCTCAAGTCGTAAAACATTATTTAACTGCTTTAAGATTGATAGCAAATTGTGTTAAATTTATGATCGATTTAATCATTTCATGTCTGTCAGTAGGCAATCAAGGGAAGTGTAGAACAAATCCCATGTTATACACGCACATCTATTTATAAGCAATTCTGAAAATAGCTTTTATCAAACTTCAAACACACATACGTATGTACACAAAGTTGTTGAAAAGGTCATACAAAATATATAGTCGAATTAAGCACTTTATAATAGACAGTTAGACAGCGATGTTTGTATGTGTGCGTTGAATCTCTGAACGAAGTTTTAAATTGTCATTTTTACTAGAATTTGAATTTATAAATGTTTTGAGTTGAATTGGTCACACTCCGTTTTCCAATTTTGTGTTCCGGATTTTATCCAATATAATTGGCTTCGGAGAAATATGTCTGTCATTCAATATTAAAAAGATTTCAAAATAAAAACGTGTTACATGTTCACAATTCTTTGAATGCCAATCTCGACAAATTATTTTATTTGAACAACCCTTGACTTTATATTTAACAAGTATATCTACAATTGAAGGATTTGTTCAGTAACATGTTTGAATTTTTTAGTACATACGTATAAAAAAATTAATCTACTCTTATAGATCTTCAAATATTCGGTGAATCACCAGAAAGTTGAATTTATTGCGAATGCTAGTTAATATTTAAACTACTAAAATTGTGAATTCCAATTTTTTACCACGCTTTTATTAGGTTCACTTGTATGTTTGCTTGTTTGTTTGTTTGTTTGTTTCTTTGTTTGTTTGCTTGTATGTATGTGACTATCGTACGGTCTAAGCCCCAGTGGCCCAAAAACCGTAAAATGTCCCTACAATATGGGTACCAAACGAAAGGGGAAGGCCCCAGGGTTCATTTGGACTTCGATATATTTCGATAAATTTATCGATAACTGAGTTATCGGTCAAAATGTGGTTGCCCGAAAACCTCAAAATTTCCCTACAATATGGGTATCAAACGAAAGGCGAAGGTCCAAGGTTTCATTTGGACAGCGACATATTTCGATAAATTTATCGATAACTGAGTTATCGGTCAAAATGTGAATGCCAAAAAACCTTAATATTTCCCTACAATATGGGTTCCGAACGAAAGGGGAAGGTCCCAGGTTTCATTTGGACAGTGACATATTTCGATAAATTTATCGATAGCTGAGTTATCGGTCAAAATGTGGTTGCCCGAAAACCTCAAAATTTCCCTACAATATGGGTATCAAACGAAAGGGGAAGGCCCCAGGGTTCATTTGGACTTCGATATATTTCAATAAATTTATCGATAACTGAGTTATCGGTCAAAATGTGGTTGCCCGAAAACCTCAAAATTTCCTTACAATATGGGTATCAAACGAAAGGGGAAGGCCACAGGGTTCATTTGGACTTCGATATATTTCGATAAATTTATCGATAACTGAGTTATCGGTCAAAATGTGGTTGCCCGAAAACCTCAAAATTTCCCTACAATATGGGTATCAAACGAAAGGGGAAGGTCCCAGGTTTCATTTGGACAGCGACATATTTCGATAAATTTATCGATAACTGAGTTATCGGTCAAAATGTGAATGCCCAAAAACCTTAATATTTCCCTACAATATGGGTTCCGAACGAAAGGGGAAGGTCCAAGGTTTCATTTGGACAGCGACATATTTCGATAAATTTATCGATAACTGAGTCATCGGTCAAAATGAGAATGCCCAAAAACCTTAATATTTCCCTACAATATGGGTTCCGAACGAAAGGGGAAGGTCCCAGGTTTCATTTGGACAGTGACATATTTCGATAAATTTATCGATAGCTGAGTTATCGGTCAAAATGTGAATGCCCAAAAACCTTAATATTTTCCTACAATATGGGTACCAAACGAAAGAGGAAGGCCCCAGGGTTCATTTGGACTTCGATATATTTCGATAAATTTATCGATAACTGAGTTATCGGTCAAAATGTGGTTGCCCGAAAACCTCAAAATTTCCCTACAATATGGGTATCAAACGAAAGGGGAAGGTCCAAGGTTTCATTTGGACAGCGACATATTTCGATAAATTTATCGATAACTGAGTTATCGGTCAAAATGTGAATGCCAAAAAACCTTAATATTTCCCTACAATATGGGTTCCGAACGAAAGGGAAGGTCCCAGGTTTCATTTGGACAGTGACATATTTCGATAAATTTATCGATAGCTGAGTTATCGGTCAAAATGTGGTTGCCCGAAAACCTCAAAATTTCCCTACAATATGGGTATCAAACGAAAGGGGAAGGCCCCAGGGTTCATTTGGACTTCGATATATTTCAATAAATTTATCGATAACTGAGTTATCGGTCAAAATGTGGTTGCCCGAAAACCTCAAAATTTCCCTACAATATGGGTATCAAACGAAAGGGGAAGGTCCCAGGTTTCATTTGGACAGTGACATATTTCGATAAATTTATCGATAACTGAGTTATCGGTCAAAATGTGAATGCCCAAAAACCTTAATATTTCCCTACAATATGGGTACCAAACGAAAGGGGAAGGTCCCAGGTTTCATTTGGACAGTGACATATTTCGATAAATTTATCGATAGCTGAGTTATCGGTCAAAATGTGGTTGCCCGGAAACCTCAAAATTTCCCTACAATATGGGTATCAAACGAAAGGGGAAGGTCCCAGGTTTCATTTGGACAGCGACATATTTCGATAAATTGATCGATAACTGAGTTATCGGTCAAAATGTGAATGCCCAAAAACCTTAATATTTCCCTACAATATGGGTTCCAAACGAAAGGGGAAGGTCCCAGGTTTCATTTGGACAGCGACATATTTCGAAAAAATTATCGTTAACTGAGTTATCGGTCAAAATGTGAATGCCCAAAAACTTAATATTTCCCTACAATATGGGTTCCAAACGAAAGGAGAAGGTCCCAGGTTTCATTTGGACAGTGACATATTTCGATAAATTTATCGATAACTGAGTTATCGGTCAAAATGTGAATGCCCAAAAACCTTAATATTTTCCTACAATATGGGTACCAAACGAAAGGGGAAGGCCCCAGGGTTCATTTGGACTTCGATATATTTCGATAAATTTATCGATAACTGAGTTATCGGTCAAAATGTGGTTGCCCGAAAACCTCAAAATTTCCCTACAATATGGGTATCAAACGAAAGGGGAAGGTCCAAGGTTTCATTTGGACAGCGACATATTTCGATAAATTTATCGCTAGCTGAGTTATCGGTCAAAATGTGGTTGCCCGGAAACCTCAAAATTTCCCTACAATATGGGTATCAAACGAAAGGGGAAGGTCCCAGGTTTCATTTGGACAGCGACATATTTCGAAAAATTTATCGTTAACTGAGTTATCGGTCAAAATGTGAATGCCCAAAAACTTAATATTTCCCTACAATATGGGTTCCAAACGAAAGGAGAAGGTCCCAGGTTTCATTTGGACAGTGACATATTTCGATAAATTTATCGATAACTGAGTTATCGGTCAAAATGTGAATGCCCAAAAACCTTAATATTTTCCTACAATATGGGTACCAAACGAAAGGGGAAGGCCCCAGGGTTCATTTGGACTTCGATATATTTCGATAAATTTATCGATAACTGAGTTATCGGTCAAAATGTGGTTGCCCGAAAACCTCAAAATTTCCCTACAATATGGGTATCAAACGAAAGGGGAAGGTCCAAGGTTTCATTTGGACAGCGACATATTTCGATAAATTTATCGATAGCTGAGTTATCGGTCAAAATGTGGTTGCCCGGAAACCTCAAAATTTCCCTACAATATGGGTATCAAACGAAAGGGGAAGGTCCCAGGTTTCATTTGGACAGCGACATATTTCGAAAAATTTATCGTTAACTGAGTTATCGGTCAAAATGTGAATGCCCAAAAACTTAATATTTCCCTACAATATGGGTTCCAAACGAAAGGAGAAGGTCCCAGGTTTCATTTGGACAGTGACATATTTCGATAAATTTATCGATAACTGAGTTATCGGTCAAAATGTGAATGCCCAAAAACCTTAATATTTCCCTACAATATGGGTACCAAACGAAAGGGGAAGGTCCCAGGTTTCATTTTGACAGTGACATATTTCGATAAATTTATCGATAGCTGAGTTATCGGTCAAAATGTGGTTGCCCGGAAACCTCAAAATTTCCCTACAATATGGGTATCAAACGAAAGGGGAAGGTCCCAGGTTTCATTTGGACAGCGACATATTTCGAAAAATTTATCGTTAACTGAGTTATCGGTCAAAATGTGAATGCCTATCTAAGCTGGAGTTAAATGGTGGGCGGCGAGCAGTTTACTATTATTGTTGTTGTGATATTATATGGTTGAGGGAGTTGGCCGGGGTTGCCGGTTCGAATCCCACCTCAACCAAAGCCTTTTTAATTTTATTTATTTTGTTATTTTTATATTCCATCAAGTCTCATGGACTGTGTTTAGTTCTTTTAAATTATTGGTATGTACCATCAAGTCTAGCGGACTGTGTTTTGGTAATTACACTCTGTATGTATTAATTGGGGCGAGCACTTTGGCTCTGAGAATGCATCGTTGGCTATTCTCACTTCCTTAGAAAACCCCTCAAAATTGTTGGTGGCGAGCACTTGGGCTCTGAGGCATTGGCGGCTATTGGCTTACCCCATTTTGCTTGTGAAAAACCACCTTTTGTGACTGCGACTATAAGCTATGTATTCCGAATATTCCATAAATTATCTGCGAATTACAATAATATGTAATGCAGATGAAATAAACGAAACCATGTTATGTCGCTTAAACATACTCCCCGCCCTAGACGGCTTAGTCGTCTAGTAAAGAGCCATAGGTGCTGGTTCGATCCGGCTCGAAGGACCATATCTAAGCTGGAGTTAAATGGTGGGCGGCGAGCAGTTTACTATTATTGTTGTTGTGATATTATATGGTTGAGGGAGTTGGCCGGGGTTGCCGGTTCGAATCCCACCTCAACCAAAGCCTTTTTAATTTTATTTATTTTGTTATTTTTATATTCCATCAAGTCTCATGGACTGTGTTTGGTTCTTTTAAATTATTGGTATGTACCATCAAGTCTAGCGGACTGTGTTTTGGTAATTACACTCTGTATGTATTAATTGGGGCGAGCACTTTGGCTCTGAGAATGCATCGTTGGCTATTCTCACTTCCTTAGAAAACCCCTCAAAATTGTTGGTGGCGAGCACTTGGGCTCTGAGGCATTGGCGGCTATTGGCTTACCCCATTTTGCTTGTGAAAAACCACCTTTTGTGACTGCGACTATAAGCTATGTATTCCGAATATTCCATAAATTATCTGCGAATTACAATAATATGTAATGCAGATGAAATAAACGAAACCATGTTATGTCGCTTAAACAATGCCCAAAAACTTAATATTTCCCTACAATATGGGTTCCAAACGAAAGGAGAAGGTCCCAGGTTTCATTTGGACAGTGACATATTTAGATAAATTTATCGATAACTGAGTTATCGGTCAAAATGTGAATGCCCAAAAACCTTAATATTTTCCTACAATATGGGTACCAAACGAAAGGGGAAGGCCCCAGGGTTCATTTGGACTTCGATATATTTCGATAAATTTATCGATAACTGAGTTATCGGTCAAAATGTGGTTGCCCGAAAACCTCAAAATTTCCCTACAATATGGGTATCAAACGAAAGGGGAAGGTCCAAGGTTTCATTTGGACAGCGACATATTTCGATAAATTTATCGATAGCTGAGTTATCGGTCAAAATGTGGTTGCCCGGAAACCTCAAAATTTCCCTACAATATGGGTATCAAACGAAAGGGGAAGGTCCCAGGTTTCATTTGGACAGCGACATATTTCGAAAAATTTATCGTTAACTGAGTTATCGGTCAAAATGTGAATGCCCAAAAACTTAATATTTCCCTACAATATGGGTTCCAAACGAAAGGAGAAGGTCCCAGGTTTCATTTGGACAGTGACATATTTCGATAAATTTATCGATAACTGAGTTATCGGTCAAAATGTGAATGCCAAAAAACCTTAATATTTCCCTACAATATGGGTTCCGAACGAAAGGGGAAGGTCCCAGGTTTCATTTGGACAGTGACATATTTCGATAAATTTATCGATAGCTGAGTTATCGGTCAAAATGTGGTTGCCCGAAAACCTCAAAATTTCCCTACAATATGGGTATCAAACGAAAGGGGAAGGCCCCAGGGTTCATTTGGACTTCGATATATTTCAATAAATTTATCGATAACTGAGTTATCGGTCAAAATGTGGTTGCCCGAAAACCTCAAAATTTCCCTACAATATGGGTATCAAACGAAAGGGGAAGGCCCCAGGGTTCATTTGGACTTCGATATATTTCGATAAATTTATCGATAACTGAGTTATCGGTCAAAATGTGGTTGCCCGAAAACCTCAAAATTTCCCTACAATATGGGTATCAAACGAAAGGGGAAGGTCCCAGGTTTCATTTGGACAGCGACATATTTCGATAAATTGATCGATAACTGAGTTATCGGTCAAAATGTGAATGCCCAAAAACCTTAATATTTCCCTACAATATGGGTTCCAAACGAAAGGGGAAGGTCCCAGGTTTCATTTGGACAGTGACATATTTCGATAAATTTATCGATAACTGAGTTATCGGTCAAAATGTGAATGCCCAAAAACCTTAATATTTCCCTACAATATGGGTACCAAACGAAAGAGGAAGGTCCCAGGTTTCATTTGGACAGTGACATATTTCGATAAATTTATCGATAACTGAGTTATCGGTCAAAATGTGGTTGCCCGAAAACCTCAAAATTTCCCTACAATATGGGTATCAAACGAAAGGGGAAGGTCCAAGGTTTCATTTGGACAGCGACATATTTCGATAAATTTATCGATAGCTGAGTTATCGGTCAAAATGTGGGGAAACCTCAAAATTTCCCTACAATATGGGTATCAAACGAAAGGGGAAGGTCCCAGGTTTCATTTGGACAGCGACATATTTCGAAAAATTTATCGTTAACTGAGTTATCGGTCAAAATGTGAATGCCCAAAAACTTAATATTTCCCTACAATATGGGTTCCAAACGAAAGGAGAAGGTCCCAGGTTTCATTTGGACAGTGACATATTTCGATAAATTTATCGATAACTGAGTTATCGGTCAAAATGTGAATGCCCAAAAACCTTAATATTTCCCTACAATATGGGTACCAAACGAAAGGGGAAGGTCCCAGGTTTCATTTTGACAGTGACATATTTCGATAAATTTATCGATAGCTGAGTTATCGGTCAAAATGTGGTTGCCCGGAAACCTCAAAATTTCCCTACAATATGGGTATCAAACGAAAGGGGAAGGTCCCAGGTTTCATTTGGACAGCGACATATTTCGAAAAATTTATCGTTAACTGAGTTATCGGTCAAAATGTGAATGCCCAAAAACTTAATATTTCCCTACAATATGGGTTCCAAACGAAAGGAGAAGGTCCCAGGTTTCATTTGGACAGTGACATATTTCGATAAATTTATCGATAACTGAGTTATCGGTCAAAATGTGAATGCCCAAAAACCTTAATATTTTCCTACAATATGGGTACCAAACGAAAGGGGAAGGCCCCAGGGTTCATTTGGACTTCGATATATTTCGATAAATTTATCGATAACTGAGTTATCGGTCAAAATGTGGTTGCCTGAAAACCTCAAAATTTCCCTACAATATGGGTATCAAACGAAAGGGGAAGGTCCAAGGTTTCATTTGGACAGCGACATATTTCGATAAATTTATCGATAACTGAGTTATCGGTCAAAATGTGAATGCCCAAAAACCTTAATATTTCCCTACAATATGGGTACCAAACGAAAGGGGAATGTCCCAGGTTTCGGTTGGACATCGACATATTTCAATAAATTTATCGATAACTGAGTTATCGGTCAAAATGTGGTTGCCCGAAAACCTCAAAATTTCCCTACAATATGGGTATCAAACGAAAGGGGAAGGCCCCAGGGTTTATTTGGACTTCGATATATTTCGATAAATTTATCGATAACTGAGTTATCGGTCAAAATGTGAATGCCCAAAAACCTTAATATTTCCCTACAATATGGGTACCAAAAGAAAGGCTAAGGTCCCAGGTTTCGGTTGGACATCGACATATTTCAATAAATTTATCGATAACTGAGTTATCGGTCAAAAGGTGGTTGCCCAAAAACCTAAAAAATTCCTTACAATATGGGTATCAAACGAAATGGGAAGACCCCAGGTTTCATTTGGACCTCGATATATTTCGATAAATTTATCGATAACTGAGTTATCGGTCAAAATGTGGTTGCCCGAAAACCTTAAAATTTCCCTACAATATAGGTATCAAACGAAAGGGGAAGGTCCCAGGTTTCATTTGGACAGCGACATATTTCGATAAATTTATCGATAACTGAGTTATCGGTCAAAATGTGAATGCTCAAAAACCTTAATATTTCCCTAGAATATGGGTACCAAGCGAAAGGGGAAGGTCCCAGGTTTCATTTGGACAGTGACATATTTCGATAAATTTATCGATAACTGAGTTATCGGTCAAAACGTGAATGCCCAAAAACCTTAATATTTTCCTACAATATGGGTACCAAACGAAAGGGGAAGGTCCCAGGTTTCATTTGGACATCGACATATTTCGATAAATTTATCGATAGCTGAGTTATCGGTCAAAATGTGGTTGCCCGGAAACCCCAAAATTTCCCTACAATATGGGTACCAAACGAGAGGGGAAGGCCCCAGGGTTCATTTGGTTTTCGATATATTTCGAAAAATTTATCGATAACTGAGTTATCGCTCAATATATGATTGCCCAAAAACCTAAAAAATTCCTTACAATATGGGTATCAAACGAAAATGGAAGACCCCAGGTTTCATTTGGACCTCGATATATTTCGATAAATTTATCGATAACTGAGTTATCGGTCAAAATCTGGTTGCCCGAAAACCTCAAAATTTCCCTACAATATGGGTATCAAACGAAAGGGGAAAGTCCCAGGTTTCATTTGGACAGCGACATATTTCGATAAATTTATCGATAACTAAGTTATCGGTCAAAATGTGAATGCCCAAAAACCTTAATATTTTCCTACAATATGGGTACCAAACGAAAGGGGAAGGTCCCAGGATTCATTAGGACAGTGACATATTTTGATAAATTTATCGATAACTGAGTTATCGGTCAAAATATGAATGCCCGAAAACCTCAAAATTTCCCTACAATATGGGTATCAAACGAAAGGGGAAGGTCCCAGGTTTCATTTGGACAGCGAGATATTTCGATAAATTTATCGATAACTGAGTTATACGGTCATGTGGACAAAATCATAATACCCTTGTCTAGTATGCTGGGTATAAAAATTTAAAAAATGTACATTAAAAATTTTGAAGAATTACACAGAATTAATGGTAAAAATTACGAGAAAAATATAGTAAAAATTACACAAAAAATATAGTAAAAACAAGTAAGGATAGCTGTCTTCGGCTGTTCCGAAGGCTATATACCTTTCATGAAAAAGCGTCACAATTTTTACTGTTCGATCCCCGGCACAGCCTGTGTGAATTTTACTTTAGCTCATACTGAAGTTATCGGAATTATCGATTATATGGGGGCGATGTGTTTTATTGGATCAATCTCACTGATTTTTAACCTCGGCATTCCAAATTCTAAAAGAGCAATAGTTAGGAAATTTCACGTTCCTACACTCAGGGAAAAGCACCGTCCTAAAATGCAGCACGACAGGTTTCAATTTTAGATTTTCGTGTTCTTGATTTTTCGGCCTTAAAAAAGAACACTTGGACTTGAAAATATACCACCCTGTCTTAAAATAACAACCAGGTTCTTGAAATGCGAACGAAGTTATCGGAAATAGAACGGTCGGTGTTGTCATCAGTACGATGTTGTCGAAAATAGAACGGCCGGTATTATCATCAGAACACATAACGAGAACGTTACAACATCGTTGCATACTTTTAGGCATTTAGTCTGTAAACAACTTTAACAGAACAAATCCAACAGTGAAGATACTGTCATTGCTGTCATAAAACATAGCTGCAATTAAACGCCGGCAAACATAAGGACGCGATGGCCTGATGGTAAACCCCTCCGTTCAGCAGTCAAAGCAGTGTGAGCTCGACTCCGGGTGGAGGCAAACCACAAAACATAGTGAGAAATAATTTGTAATTCAGAAGAACTCTGAAAAATAATTTTTTTAGATGTTTTGTTTACTTTGACCCAAAATGTTCCTAAAATGAGCCCAATACGTTCTCAGAATAAGTTAAAAATGTTCATAAATCAAGTCCAAACTGTTCATGGAACGCAAAACATGTTCATGAAAAATCCGTTCTCAAAGTAAGACCATCGTTCACGAGTTAAGTCAAAACGTTACTGACAGACTTTTGTGCACGAATGTTCTCAGTTTTGGACTTGTTTCGTTCGTTTTAGAACGATTTTTTTTTTGAGTGTACCTATCTAATTACGTTCCTACCTGTTTAATTACATGAGTTATAGCCAAAAATTCGTTTATCGGAACAATCGATTGTATGGGAGCTATATGTAATATCGGTCCGATCTTTCTGGTTCCGACAATTGATTTCTATTTTAGAAAATGATGGCCGCATACCAAATTTCAGCCAAATATCTCAAAAACTGAGTTACTAATTTGCGTTCAAACAGACAGACAGACAGGCGGACATACGGACAGACGGACATGGCTAAATCAACTCATCTCGTCATCCTGATCATTTCGGTGTACTTTTTGATTTTTCCATCTCTTCTTATTCTCATACTTTCAAACATCGGACCAATATTATAATACCATTTCATCTTCATGAAATGTATAATTACGCAAAAAATACAGTAAAAATGTGTATGAACAGAAAATTATAGTTGTATATTAGTTTGTTTTCTGACTAGTTGACGTTTCAATGCAGGGTACTTCCATGTTTTACGGGCTTCGTTGCTACGTAGAAGTACATACATACATATGTATATTTTTGAAAATTAGATTGTCCCTTGATTGTCAATAAATTTGTGCTGTGTTATAAAACTACGTGGGAAAATAGCCTTTGGCAAACTCACATCAAGTTAACATACATTTGAATTACTGCCAGGAAACTTGTGAAAGTATGTGTTCGTGTATACGTGTTTTTGTAACAATAACATCAAATACATTTTTGCAAGCTTTCGCACTTGTTGTTTCAATGCTAGCTTTGTTGCAAGGAAAATACTTTCGATCCTGTGGATACCTAAGCAACCTGTATTAGAAACAATACCCGGGAATTGGTATGTAAATTTACTTTGAAGTAAAAGTCATTTCTGAAAGCTTTCAATATTATGATGTTGTCTACACTGGACAGAGTTTGAATAATAAACAAAGATCAACATACTTTCTTACAAACAAATACATAGAAAGGTGAGATACCGTAAATTAGTTAACAGTTTATGTTCGAATATAGTTAAGTTAAATAGGTACAATGATTAAACTGAAAAAATTGATAAAGAGCTTTGTTTGGCACAGGAGAAAAGTAAATGCCGAAGGCTATATACCTTTCATGAATAAGCTTCACGATTTTCACTGTTCGATACCCAGTACAGCCTGTGTGAATTTAACCTTAACTCATACCGAAATTATCGTAACTATCGATTATATGGGGGCGATGTGTTATTTTGGTCCAATCTCATTGATTTTGGCCATCGAAATTCCACATTCTAAAAGAGCAACAGTTACAAAATTTCACGTTCCTGCCAATCTAATTACAGGGTTATCTACCAAAACCCGTTTATCGGAACAATCGTTTGTATGGGGGCTATGTGAAATATTTATCCCATCTCAATGATTTTTAACATCGATATTTCACATACAAAAATAGCTGTTTAATTACATGAGTTATCTCAAAAACTGATTGACTAGTTTGCGATAAAACAGACAGACATACAGACAGACAGACGGACATGGCTAAATCAACTACTCTCGTCTCCTGGTCATTTCTGTATACTTATTGATGGGTCCATCTCTTCTTCTTCTCATACTTACAAACATCGGACCAAAGTTATAATACCATTTCATCTTCATGAAAGGTATAAAAAATTTGAATAAAATCGAGTAAAATAAAATAATTCGAAACTAATTCATTATCGTGAAAGCACAATTTCAAATTTACCTTTCCATTATTGCTTTAACGAGCTGTGTTATTTTAGTATTTCAATAATGATAATAATTAACTAGTATTTAATTTTGTGTGCATTCATTGCTTTTCTGTTATGTGCTAATTATTTCTGACAGCATGCGTTAATATTTTAACATTAAATTCTTTTGAATTTAGTCAATATCAATTACGTGCTAAAATGACCAATAAAACGAGCGAGAGATATTGGCAAGTGTTATTTTTTAAATTAAATTCAACTTCAATTATTGGTGTACAATGATTGCCAAATCAAAGCGGCGTGAAAAGAACACAAACCAAGCGTTTCCGATTTGTTCATATACATATTCAAATATACATACATGTAGCACTTTTTGGAGATACAAAATAATGCCAACAAATAGTTTTAGTTTTTAACCTACATTCCAGGTCTCACTCAATGTATTTTTGTTGTTGCTATTTGCATATAATTATGTGATAAAATTTTATATAACACTAAAAATTTATTTATGCCTCATATACTGACCAAATCGGTCGCATTGCTTGTGGTTTGTTCTGCTCATTAGTATCATTGCCCGTTTGGCCCATTTGGTCATTTTCCGGTTTAGACAATTTCAGCAGAGCACAGAACACTATTTACGAGTTGCAATAGCGATTATGTTAGTTATTGATATTTTGGTAACTTGGTATGCATGGATGCTCTTCGTACATGGAAGTGCTGCTGCTGATTTTGGTGTAAAATAGCTGCCTGGCATTTTTCCAAGTGAGCGTAAAATTAACCCAGCGAATTGCGCTCGGGGAATGGTGCAAATAATTGGTCAACCAGGAAATGTTTGCCGGTATCTTTGGTATTGTTGCAAAACAACAGAAAATTATAGAATTTGTGATTTTTTATTTTTTTTCCAAAATATTTATTCATATGGACTATAACATCGTTTAAAATTTTGTGGTTTTGTGGTATTTTCTTTATGAAGCGCATGCTTTGTATATACTTAGCAGAGAGAATATTTTGCAATAGAAAGTTTAGAATACGAAAAAATGTAGAATGGCCAAGTAGCCAATAATAAAGATCAATAAAATCTAGGAATCAAATTTGTATTTAAAACATCTCGCGATGGCATGGAATGGTAATGGTATGGTAAGAAGTATTAATTAATGTTCTCCAAGCACACGAATATACATTATTAAGCATAGAAACATTACGCATAAGCTAAATCTGGTTTGCTTAAATATGAACTTGTGTACAAGTAAAAGTGAGATATGTATATTGGCTTATCAGCTTTTTATTTTATTACAGATGTTATGTAGAAAAAACGACTGACCGGCACCTACTCAAGCAAAGGAGAAATGATTATTAAATCAACGTTTCAGCACAAAAATAGACAAAACAGTAAGCGCCAAACAAAAACGACAAAAAAAACCAATTTTCCAAAATAAATTACCGCAGTCGCTGACATTAATATTGATGACCCAAAACCATCAAAACAAAATGGGTCATAGCAAAATTGTATATTTTGTCAATTGAAAGAGTTAAGCCGTTACCATCAACTACAATACATTTTGAAGTTTACTGCAATCAGTCAGATGAAAGTTAAAGATTAAATTTGGAGGACTAGCGATGTAGAGGCATAGAAGCTCGTAATTGGGGCGTATGGTACTGCTTCACGTGTATTAATGTTTCATGAATTACATAAAATATAAAATGCTTCAACATATACAACAAAAATAAAGAAATACTTAGATGTGGAAAACGATATTTTTACTTCAGCACTATCTCCATCAAAACTGGAATGGTTTCGGCTGTGCTTAGGGCTTCATACTATAGCGAGTGAAAATCACACCATTTCGAAAAATGTATAAATAGCAGCCTGTTTCATATTTTTTCACCTTTCACTCACTCAATTATATGGGTTCTGTTATAGATGGCGCTATAGTTTAAATGAAAACTATTAACAACTCTTAAATGTGTATATTTTACGAATAGTGTGTTCCTATTTTACCCCACACCACTCTATTATGGCAAAGTCGCTCCTAACACGGCCCTCCTGAATCGATTTTAACTTCCAAGTCCGAGGTCAAAACTACTGGCTTTACTTTATGATAATATACGCTTAATATACATGATTCACCCAAAAATTAAAATAATCTAGCGTTTTTAATTTCTTGTCACATATTGGAAAATACTACATATTCTGAAAGAGGAGTAAAACCTCCATCAGCTCCATGTTTTACTTTTAAAATATCTTGCCACTGACACTTGCGAAATGCAATTGAAAGTGCATTTTTTGTTGCTCATACGCCCCGTGCTGTTAAAGACATTTAAAAATAAGAAGAAGAAATTTTTCGAGTATGCAGTTTTATAGATCATTTAATTTTAGTCTAACAATTACCTACGACATATCGTTGATTTTTTACGAATTTTTTTCCTAAGGTGTCTCGGTTTTTTTTTTTGTAAAAAAAGTGGTAATATGCAGTTTTTGAGTCGAAATGGTCAAAAAAAGAGACAAAAGCAGTATTCTGTTCATGGACTTAAATTAAGAAAAGCTTGCAGATTATTACTAAAAAACTTTGAGGATGTAACTTACCCCGATTCTGTGTGAGGGGGGAGTCCACCCCCCCCTCTTAAAAAACCGTTGAGTGAACCAAACCAATTTTCTGAGTATGAGGGTTTTTAGAGGATCCTCCGTAGAATCTTTACCTATTCTTAGAATTTTTATATCAAGCTTAGTTCTCTCACAATCCGCGTTTAAAGCTCAAATGACCTATTTTTTGGACCTCTGTAACTCTGCAATTAGAAACAATATTTGGATAAAAGTACATGATTCTGAAAGCCTTAACCTTTCTCTTCATCATACAATAGCGTTTTACTATCGTCGATTCATAGCAGATTTTGTTGCACAACTTTTGACGAAAATCGACTTTTTGCCAATTTTGCGAAGGTCCATAAGTCGAAAAGTAAATGCGATATAAGTCCTTCGAAGACTGAATATGATAGAATAAACATTTTTCTTTACTATCCCAGCTCAAAAGTTAGGTGTCAGCTACTAATAAGAAGTTATTCAAGTTTACTTAGATGATCCCAAATAAATTTTTTGTTTTATTTCCTAGGAAATTCACAAGTAGAAAAAAATTTTTTTTAGTAATAATCTGCAAGCTTTTCTTATTTTAAGTCTATGAACAGAATTCCGCTTTTGTCTCTTTTTTTGACCATTTCGACTCAAAGCTGCATATTACCACTTAAAAAAAAAAAAACCGAGACACCTTAGGAAAAAAATTGGTAAAAAATCAACGATATGTCGTAGGTACTTAAAACTTGCACTTTGTTAGACTAAAATTAAATGGTCTATAAAACTGCATACTCGAAAAATTTCTTCTTCTTATTTTTAAATGTCTTTAACAGCACGGGGCGTATCAGCAACAAAAAATGCACTTTCAATTGCATTTCGCAAGTGTCAGTGGCAAGATATTTTAAAAGTAAAACATGGAGCTGATGGAGGTTTTACTCCTCTTTCAGAATATGTAGTATTTTCCAATATGTGACAAGAAATGAAGTTTTCCGAAGCACTTCAAAAAAACGCGGTTATTTCGCGGTTTTCTCAAAAACGGCTCGCTAGATTATTTTAATTTTTGGGTGAATCATGTTTATTAAGCGTATACTATCATAAAGTAAAGCCAGAAGTTTTGACCTCGGACTTTGAGGTTAAAATCGATTCAGGCGGGCCGTGTTAAGCTATGAATTTTTGTATAAAATTTGGTTTGCGACATAATGGCAACTTAGCGAGCTTTTTTCAAGTGGCATTTGTAGCAATATCAGCTTATCGTAAAAATCGATATCACAAATTCTGCATTTTTGGGTTCGTTTCGGTACTTTCAGCGATAATTTCTGAACTTTTTTTTTGATCATTTCGGGATGGTTCTCGGCATCATTTCTGGAAATAATCTCAGTACTTTTTCTGGATATATTTCGGATGTTTTTGGGATCATTTCGGGATGGTTTTCGATACTATTTTGAAACCATTTCGTGACTATTTTGGGATCATTTCTTGACTCTGTTGTGAGTATTTCGGAATGATTTTCGGGACTTTTTTGGGACCATTTCGGGACTTTGTGGGATAATTTAAGTACTTTTTGGGATGTGTTTCGGACATTTTTAGGTTAATTTCGGATGGTTCCTGAAAACTCCATAAATGATCTTAAAAAAGATTAGGAAATGATCCCCAAAAAGTCTGGACCACATTCCGGAAAAGTACTGAAATTATCCCAAAAAAGTCCAGAAATAGTGCCAAAAAAGTTCCAATTGTATATTTAATTATTGCATGCCTATTAAGGCGCCTCACGCTCCATACAAAAAAAAATGGACACCCTGTTTCCATCGGAATTATAAACTTCAATGTATTCTAAGACCTTGGTCAAAATATTTCGAAAAAATATTAAGATTTACTGGAGCTAGACCGCGTTAAAAAAACGCTAAAAATATCCTTTTTTATGTATAAAAAGAGTATGAAAATATATTTTTTAATAAAAAGCACCTGAGATGATGAATTAGCTGGAGTACAAAAGGTAAGCATAAAAAAGTTTGAAAATTTTATAAACGTAATCCAAATATTGAGATGTATGATGCTGTTTTTGGTCATATTTCGAGGGGTAGGTTTGTGGAAAACTTTAATAACTCAGCCAATTATTGACGTATTTGGACGATTAGGGTATCATTTGAAAGGTATTTTCGAGACGATGTCATTTCTGCAAAATTTAACCCTTTTTGGTCCAATTTTTTCACATTGCGAATATTAGCACACAGTTATACAGTTACCAAATGGTGGACTGGAAAAACTTTTTTTGTCGATCCACCCTAATGTACATGCGAAGTTAAATGAATATCATTAATGTGTTTACTCGAGAATACACTTGCGAAAAAACATTTTTAATATGCCCTGTTATGAGCCGATATAAGCAACATGAAGGAAAACTAAATTAATTTAATTAAACAACAACAAAAAAGGAAGAAACATATATGCTGGGAAAAATTCACGGCCTCTTCAGATATCGCACACTAAATCAAAAACAGTCACAACTCAAAATCAGTGTAACTTTCAGTTAATTGGTTTTTAAAAACTTGACATCACTGTGCTTTTTAAAGAGTAACGATAATAGTCAAAAGAATAAAATTGTATGTACTGGCTGCACTTCTTTTTATTAGGCAATCTATACCCGGAAACCGGCCTAAAAAAATTTTGAGTTGTGACGGTTTTCGATTTAGAGTGCGATATGTCTGCTATGGATACTTCATATGATGATAACGTACTTATATAAATATACGAGAGGATTAGCAAAAGCGTGTATGTATGTATGCATGTATCTGTTCATTATATCAGTTCCTATAATGACGCAATTGTCAATTTCCAAGTTTCTAGATGCTTGCGAAATTGTTCCAATTGTCCATAACTTATGCGCTTACAAATATTGATACTTGCTTCACCAAACCTAAACATATTACAATTGCGTCATTATTGAACCAGGGAAGCGATATAACTTAAAGTGGCATATTATTGTGCTGAAGTGAAATTCTATAGCTAGTCACCAGATATAAAGCCATTTACCACCATAATCTCTTGCTTTTCTTTAGGCCTTTTAGATCATATCAGAATTAGGAAGCACTTTAGCGTAGTCCCCTAAAACTTAGGGAATGCGTCGACGTTTGAAACAAAAACAAAAAACACATGTCAAGACAAACAAAAAACAATGTCAGCATATTGGTTTTGTGATATTTACCGAGTTCTAACTCAATACACTTGCCGTGGAGTAAGAAGTGTGCTACTTCCTTTTTCTATGATTGATTATATTTGAGCCTATATATTGACGTTTTAACTTCTTCATAGTCCACAAGTGGTACGTATTTTCGCTCATATTGAAGTAGTTGGGGTATTATGTTTCTCAGCTCCCTTGCTCATTAGTAAGAAAAAAAATATTCGACCCTAACTGAAAGTGGCCATTTTTGTAGGTACCTACAGAGACACGCCGCGATCTCATAAACTTTCCTGAACCTTGCTTGCATAGCAAAAGAAAGTTGGCTGCATAGTGAAGGTAGGAGTTAATTCAAATTTAAGATAGGTAACAACAACTTGCTTTGACTTCAGGGTATTTATGTAACTTTGTATGCATGCATGCATATTTCCAGGTACTTCTAAATTGTACATGCACTCGACAAGCGTCTGTGTTTATACGCCTGAAAGCATACTATCACCTGCAGAGATGTTAGAACAATCAGTATGAGGTTCAAAACTATGAGCAAAACTAACAAATTTTGAAATATATTCAAAAGTAGAGCAACTCTGACCAATTGGCAACAGAGTCAGCAAATGCTGCAACAGCAGGTAAGCAAACATTGCAAAATGTGTGAGAGTATGCATACATAGCTCATAGCATAGTGAGTACATCTATGTATGTGTATGTATGAATATTTATATTCTTCTTAATTGATTATACACATATACATAAGTAAACGGAGTTAAATTTATTGTGTCGATTCAACAAAAACAAATTTACCAATAATTATAAAGCCTTCAACTTGTAGCTTAAGAAACCATAGATACAAACACAAAATATAATAGACCAAGATCCCAGAGCCTAAAAGCGTCACTTATTTTATAATGAATGAAGCCAACACCGATCGATAGTCCTCCCGGAATCTAGAAAGAATGTGAAAATTTTAAAGCTGTACCTATGTATGACAAGGACCTAGGAATCGGGGGTCAAATTTGCCAAAAAATGACCCTAACTTCACTTAGGTGTGTGACGTAGATTACCACCCCGCGTCAGTATCAAGTGTTGTTAGACCCGTACCAGTGACAAGGCTCCTGCCAGACACCCCCAGTTCGCGGATTTTCCTATGGAAATTTATTCTGTTTTACTAATTTCACGCATTTGGGCCACTTTGGCTGCATTTAACTACCCAATATTTTGCCACCTACCCTCAAGTAGTATCAGGAATTTTTATACTTCGTCCCATGGCAAAAACTTCAGCCAGACACCTCAAAACTCGGGAAATTTCACTAATTTTTACTGCACTTTCACATGTTTAAGTGGATTTGACAAACTTTGACTACTTTTAAAAAGCAGATCTTCACACATGTGTCGTAGAATGCTATCCTTAAGTAGAATCAAGCATTTCCAGACATCATCCCATGACAAAAACTTCAGCCAGACACCTCAAAGTTCGGGAACTTTTATTTTCCTATTAATTTGCTTTCTCTTGTTTGTCCCACTTTTACAACTTCTAAACGACGGATCTTTTCAGATGTTTCGTAGGACACTATCCTTAAGTAGTTTCAGTCATTTCTAGACTTCACCCCATGGCAAAAACTTAAGCCAGACACCTCACAGCTCGTGATTTTCACTAATTTTTATAGAGATTTCACTTGGTTCAGCAGGTTTCTCCAACTTTGTCCACGTTTAAACGGCGGATCTTTACACATGTGTCGTACAATACTACCCTTAAACAGTATCAGGCATTTCCGGACTTCATTCCATGAAAAAAACTTAAGCCAGACAACCCAAAGCACGGGGACTTTTCATCATTTTTAATGTGCTTTCACATGGTCAAATGGGCTTACCCAACTTTGGCTGCTTTTAAATGGCGGATCGTTACACATGTATCGTATAACACCACTAATTACTAATATCAGGCATTTTTATACTTCGCCCATGTCAAAAACTACAGCCAGACACCTCAAAACTGAGAAATTTTTAAAATTCTTACTGCGTCTTCACATGTTTGACATGGTTGGCCTAACTCTGGCTGCTCTTAAAGGGCAGATATTTTCAATGTGTCATAGAGGACCACCCTTACGCGGTGCCAGGTACTTTTAGACTTCGCCTTATGACAAACACTTTAACCAGACACCTTAAATCTGGGGAGTTTTCATAATTCTTACTGTGCTTTCGATTGCAGGTTTGTCCATCTTGGACTATTTTTAAAAGGCGAATATTTACACATGTGTCGTAGAACGCAACTCTTAAGTGGTATCAGGCATTTGTGGAGATCTTCCCATTACAAAAACTACATCCAAACACCTCAAAGCTCGAGTTTTTTTCGCAATTGATCTCTCCATAGGACATGATCAAGCAAATTAGAACAGTTCAGCCCATACAAAGTGTTCAGATGTGGCATTTGTTGCATTTCAGACAGTGTCACTCTTATGTCGCTACCTTGCAGCGAAAGCAACTAGTTGAAAACTACTTTACAGTCAGTGTTCTGTCTTCTTTCCATATAAGCAACTGGTATTTTTTACGTGTTGATGTCCTACGAGATGTCAATTGTCAGATTTCGACCAGAATATACCAGTTATCTACTAGTCAGGCAATACCAGTTTCATACTAGTTGTAAGATACCAGTTCCATACTAGTTCATTAAGGCGCCTCACGCTCCATACAAAAAAAAATGGACACCCTGTTTCCATCGGAATTATAAACTTCAATGTATTATAAGACCTTGGTCAAAATATTTCGAAAAAATTTTAAGATTTACTGGAGCTAAACCTCGTTAAAAAAACGCTAAAAATATCCTTTTTTATGTATAAAAAGAGTATGAAAATATATTTTTTAATAAAAAGCACCTGAGATGATGAATTAGCTGGAGTACAAAAGGTAAGCATAAAAAAGTTTGAAAATTTTATAAACGCAAAAAAAAAAAAAAAAAAAAAAGAACTAGTATGAAATGTACTAGTCCCATACTAGTCAAAAAGGCTTTTAACCTGGACTAGTATGATTTCAACCAGAATTTTCCTGGCTTACCCTTTATTTTATCATTTGACTTTATTTCTTTATTTTCATGTTTATTCTTAAGAAAGCAGCGGCTATTTGTATTTACCCTATCACGAAAAAGTATCTATGAATTATAAGAGAAAACGAAACGAATGAATTTTGAATTTTTTAACTGGTATAATTTCATCCAGAAAAATCTAGTTGTATACTAGTATGAAATGGATATTTCCTGACTAGTATAAGTTCCACCAGAAAATTATAGTTGTATACTAGTATTTTTCTGACTAGTTTGAGGTTTCGCTGCAGGGTAATAATAGCAAAATTATAACGTATCGTGCCCAGATCATGAAGAAGCCGACACTAAAATCATTTTCCTTTTGTAATTAGATGTTCGGATACTGATATAGCTACAATTATGTTGGGAAATATGCATAATTTAAAGAACGGAGATTCGAAAGTATGGTTATATACAGGCACTGGAAATAGTCAAAGATATGTCGACTTGACAAAAATGTACAATCATTTTGGACCGTTGATATGTAGAAGTTTGCCAGGCTTTCATGCTCTAACCGGATGTGATTACAACCCAGATTTCTTTAAGAAAGGTAAACAAAGGCCATTTAAAATATTATTGAAACAGCTAGAGTATTAAGAAGTTTTTATGAAATTTGGAGAGCCAGAGTCATTTTTAGATCAAAAATGCATCTGCGAGGTTTACAATATTGATGGAGTATATGATGTCGATGGTGCAAGGCTTCAGCTTTTCTTAAATAATTACACAGTTTCGGATGTGACTGAAAAATTCAACCCAAAACATATAGAAAATTTGGATGCAAGCTATTTACCACCATGCAAATCTGAGCTACATCAGCAATTTCTTCGAGCAAACTATATAGCCGGTGTATAGAATAATGCCAATTATAAGCCACCCTTTTTTTTACCCCAGAAGACAATGGATGGGCGCTAGAAGAAAACCACTACGATTTTCATTGGTTTGATGGTGACTAACTACCAAGTTTTGTTAGTGAATCACTGCAAGAACCAGGTATAATATCTTGACTTATTCATATTTTAAATTTTTTTTATTATTTATATTTTAGAAGGTACTAGTACTACAGGAAGGAAATTGGCTGGAAGAGGAGACAGCAAATGATTTTAATGATATTGACGAAGATTATTAGAAGATAATTTAAAATTTCTCTTAATAACTGCACAATAAGCATTTGTTCCTTGAAATTATTTTTTACATTGATCTAATGCATGTACCTAATATCCACCAAAAACTGAAGTCAAGATATTTATTTAATGCATGTACCTAATTACCTACTAATAAGAAAATTTGAATAAATAGTTTTCATTTATAAAGTGAATTATAAGATTGATCGTTTTTTTTATATTTTATATTATTGTATCGTACGCATGGCTGACTGATGGCTGGAGTTGGACAAAACCTGTTAACGGGTTGACATTGGAGTAAGTATGGAAGAAGAATCCCCAGCTTTATGGTGTCTGGTTGAAGTTTCTGCCATAGGGCGAAGTCTAACAATGATTGAAACTACTTAAGGGTAGTGTTCTGCGGCACATGTGTGAAGATCCGCCCTTTACGAACAGCAAAAGTTGGACCAACTCGCTTAAACCTGTGAAGTCGCAGTAAGAATTATGAAAATTCCTCAGTTTTGAGATGTCTGGCTGTAGTTTTTGACATGGGGCGAAGTATAAAAATACCCGCTACTTCTTTGAGGGGGTCTTCTATGACACATGTGAAAAGATCTGCTCTTTAAAAGCAGCCGAAGTTGGACCAACCCGATTAAACATGTGAAAGCGCAGTGAGAACTATGAAAATTCCTCAGCCTTCAGGTGTCTGGCTGAAGCTTTTTTCCATGGGATGAAGTCTAAAAATGCCTGATACTACTTCGAGATAGTGTTCCACGACACATGTGTAAAGATCTGCCTTTCAAAAACAGCCAAAGTTGGACAAACTCGCTTAAACATGTGAATTCACAGCAAGAATTATGAAATTTCCTCAGCTTTGAGGTGTCTGGCTGAAGTTTTTGACATGGGGCGAAGTCAAAAAATATCTGATACCACTTAAGGGTGGTCTTCTATGACACATGTGAAATTATCTGCCCTTTAAAAGTAGCCAAAGTTAGACCAACGCGCTTAAACATGTGAATTCACAGCAAGAATTATGAAATTTCCTCAACTTTGAGGTGTCTGGCTGAAGTTTTTGTCATGGGGCGAAGTCTAAAAATGCCTGATATTAGTAATTAGTGGTGTTATACGATACATGTGTAACGATCCGCCATTTAAAAGCAGCCAAAGTTGGGTAAGCCCATTTGACCATGTGAAAGCACATTAAAAATGATGAAAAGTCCCCGTGCTTTGGGTTGTCTGGCTTAAGTTTTTTTAATGGAATGAAGTCCGGAAATGCCTGATACAGGGTAGTATTATACGACACATGTGTAAAGATCCGCCGTTTAAACGTGGACAAAGTTGGAGAAACCTGCTGAACCAAGTGAAATATCTGTAAAAATTAGTGAAAATCACGAGCTTTGAGGTGTCTGGCTTAAGTTTTTGCCATTGGGTGAAATCTAGAAATGACTGAAACTACTTAAGGGTAGTGCCCTACGAAGCATCTGAAAAAATCCGTCGTTTAGAAGTTGTAAAAGTGGGACAAACAAGAGAAAGCAAATTAATAAGAAAATAAAAGCTCCCGAACTTTGAGGTGTCTGGCTGAAGTTTTTGCCATGGGATGATGTCTGGAAATGCTTGATTCTACTTAAGGATAGCATTCAACGACACATGTGTGAAGATCTGCTATTTAAAAGTAGTCCAAGTTTGTCAAATCCACCTAAACATGTGAAAGCGCAGTAAAAATTAGTGATATTTCCCGAGTTTTGAGGTGTCTGGCTGAAGTTTTTGCCATGGGACGAAGCCTAAAAATTCCTGATACTACCTACCGGTGGCAAAATATTGGGTAGTTAACAGCAGCCATAGTGGCCCAAATGCGTCAAATTGGTAAAACAGAAAAAATTTCTATAGGAAAATCCGCGAACGGGGGGTGTCTGGCTGGAGCCTTGGCACTGGTACGGGTCTAACAACATTTGATACTGACGCGGGGTGGTAATCAACGTCAAATATGTGAAAATCCTCCATTATAAAATAAGTGAAGATAGGGTAATTTTTTGGCGACTTTGACCCCCGATTCCTAGGCGCTTGTCATAGGTCCAGCTTTAAAATTTTCACATTCTTTCTAGATTCGGGTAGGACTATCGATCGGTATTGGTTTCATCCATTATAAAATAAGTGAGGCTTTTAGGCTCTGGGATCTCGCTCTATAATGTTTAGCCAGCCAATCGTGCTTAATACTACTTTATACTGCTACGCTTATATCTCCGGTTCCAGAGTAAACAGAAGTTTTTCAAAATTTAAGTTGTTTTTGAAACGGCATTCAAAACTTCATTTTTACAATGGAGTTCTATGAAAAAATAAAAGTTTGAAATGCTATATTATCTTTAAGAGAAAAGAGGCTGCTAGAGCATGAATCAGAAATTCAAAATGGCCGATGAAGCGTATACTAAAACACATAAATTGTTAAACAGAGTGATATTTTTAATACTATGCATCAATTTTACCATACAGTTAATGATATTGCAAAGAAACGATCATTCAATTAATCTGAAGGTTAAAATAAGATAAAATAAAGTAAAATAAAATAAAATAAATATAGTTTAAAAAAACTAAAACTCACGCTTTTAGAGAGTATTGAACTAAAAAGTTGAAAATAATTTTAAAACCCCTACACAGTAGTATTGTGGAAAAAGCGTGATCCCCTTTGTTCCATAATCTTCGTTTTTTATTTAAATTATTTTTACCTTTTTAGTGCAATATTCTTTAAAAGCGCGTGTTTTCGCTTTTTAAACTATATTTATTTTTACTTTTTAGTTAAATGTGTTATGAAGTAATCGATATATATATCGAAGTATACCGCAGTGCAAACGAAACCTCTGGACATCCACTTTCGTTTGATACGCATATTGTAGGCAATTTTCAATATTATTGGACAACCTCATTTTGACCGATAACTCAGTTATCTATAAATATATCGAAATATTCCAAAGCCCAATAGAAACCTGTAGAACTTTTCTTTTGTTTGCTACCCAGATTGTAGATATTATGACCCATAACTTAGTTATCGATAAATATATCGAAGTCCAAATGCAACCTCCTATCGTTTGACACCCATATTGAAGGCACATTTCAAGGTTTTTGTGACAGTCATATGCCACTATCGGGTAGACTGAAGTAGAGTTACATACAAACAAGCAAACATACATATCCTTCATGTGCCCGGCTTACTACATTTGTAGTAATTTGTGAAAAAAAGTGAGATAAAAAAAAAAATTCCGAAACAACAATGCTGAGTTTTTCAGTAGCTTCTAGTAGCCTAGACCCTACTTGAAAAAAACATCATCTTGCGGCCGGCTTACTACATTTGTAGTCACCATAGAAAATGTATGCAAAATAGTATTACACACAGAAAAATTTCTTACATTTTTAGTAAACATGATTCATGTTAAATCAACATGAACACCTCTTGTACGTAAAACAAAAACAATTTCGGAAAATCAACACGAACATTTAAACATGAAGCGTATGGTTAAAATAACATGAAGTACTTCTGCATAAGAATTACATTAGTGTGTATCCCTTACACTATATTCGGTTTGTTTTAACATGAACAAGTGTTGTTTTCGAGCATCGTCTGTTCCCCATCAAAGCTTGTGAACAGAATTGTTCTCAAAAGAACAGAATTTAAGTCAGTGTGTAGATACCGACTTGATGAAAAGTTGTAGATATTATAAATAATTAATATATTTGGATTTTATAGTTTCTTAACTTGCGATTAAGTTGTGAAGTTTTGCAAAAAGTTTTGGGTAAGTAATTTGTGTTGTTTTTCATATTTTGTAAACGTTTCCTGCTAAAACACGTCCAAAAATGTCGGGGTAGGTTAAAAACAACGCGAACTATACATAAATATTATGGAAACGCTTTAGGATTAGGGATACCGGGTAGAAAAGGCGTCGGTTAATAATTATCCCTACATTAATTGGACGTGTGCTACCAGTTTTACAATCGCTTGGATAATTTAAAGAGCTTTCAATGAAACAATTTTTATTTAATTTTCAGATTGGGGCTTGTTGTTGCTGTTTTCGATGCAGAAGTTGCCAATGATTGCATTAAAATAAGAATATGTATATGTATGTACATATGTGTACTTTTATTATTTAACATTCTGATCGTGTTAATTTAACATGATGATCGTGTTAATTTAACATGATAGATCGTGTTGATTTAACAATAAAAACATGTTGAACTAACATGACAGATCGTGTTAATAAATTATACAAGCATTATATTCTTTCATACCTGAAAATATGTATGTTAAAGGTTTTCGATAAATGAATTAACTAAATAAAAATTATTAAAAAAATCAAAAACAAGGTGTTTTATTTTAAGGGTTAATTTAACAATAAAAACCTGTTAAATTAACATGATAGATCGTGTTAATTTAACAATAAAATCCTGTTAAATTAACATGATAGATAGTGTTGATTTAACATAACATATCGTGTCAATTTCACATGATAGATCGTGTAAATTTAACAGGACGAAAGTGTTATTTCAACATAGTATAGTGTTAATTTGACATGTCTGATCGTGTTGATTTAACAAGAAAAATAATGTTGTATCAACAGGAAATCATGTTGATTCAAACCTTTGTGATCATGTTAAATTCACACTGTTCTTTCATGTTGATTTAACATGTAGGAACAGTGAAACAATAGCTTCATGTTAGAACAACATGAGCGATAGTGTTGAAAAATAATAACCTGAAAAAGTGTTAAAAAAGTGTTGATTCAACATGAAAATTATTCTGTGTGTATATAGTTGACTTGAGCTTGTCGTAACATGCAATTTTGCACGTAGTTTTTGCTGGATCCCGACAGGGTTATAGGCAAAGAAAAAATTTAATAAGCCGGTAAGGTTTTGGAGATATCCTGCAAAATGTGGACCAGGGTAACCTTATAACGGGTTCATACAATATGGGTATCAAATGAAAGGTGTTGACGAGTGATTTAACATGATGTAGGTATTAGTCCCATACGAGACCCCGTTTTCGAAATATTGACCAAAATATGGACCAGGTGCGGCCCTGGACGGTGTTTCTACAAAATGGGTGTAAATTGAAAGACTTTGATTGGAATTTTAACAAGTTATAGTTCTCAGTCCCATGTGAACTCTTATTTTCGAGATTAACACTAAAATGTAGACCATGTGTAGACTTAGAAGGTGTTTTTGGTGTGGACGAGTGCTTTAACATGGTGTAGTTATTGGTTCCATACGGAACCCCGTTTTCGAGGTATTGATCAAAACTCAGTTATCGATAAATTTATCGAAATATGTCCAAAAGAGACCTGGGGCCTTCACCTTTCGTTTGATACCCATATTGTAGGGAAATTTTAAGGTTTTCGGGCAACCACATTTTGACCGATAACTCAGTTATCGACAAATTTATCGAAATATGTCGATGTCCAAATGAAACCTGGGGCCCACCCCTTTCCTTTGATACCCATATTGTAAGGATTTGTTTAGGTTTTTGTCAGTCAATTTCACGGTACTAGTGTGCAAGATAGAAGTAGCTCAAAACTTCCTCTGATTTTTACGAATTTTTTTCGTCGATCGTGTTGAGCAACTTTTTCATACAAAAAAAAAGTAATTTGATAAATTTGGTTCGCGTCTGCACTAGTAATGAAATTAAATTTTAGGTAAGTCATTTCCATTTTTCTTTGAAATATAACATACCAGCCACATATACGTCCATACATACCACTATGGCAAAAATAAATCTTCGCTGTCTACATATAAATTCATATAAAATATTAGTTTTTAATATAGAAGATATGCTAATCCATCTATAGCCCATTTTGGCTCTCATACATAAATGTTTTTGTATGTTTGCCACATACGCAAGAACGAAACGCCTAAGAGAATCTTTTATGATAAGCTCATAGTATAATAAGAAATATTCAGATAACTACACATTTAATCTGCTAAAGTTAACATTATCAAAGTATGTAAATAAGTTAGTAGAGGTTTTATATACTCATATGTATATGCACGCGTTTATCTCTATTTCTTATGCTGCAGGGAAATCAGCACAGTTAAGAAAACATTTTACCTCTATACATAACTAGAACAGATCGGAATTATTCGTTCTGTTTAATTGGAAACCAACAATGTGGAAATTGTCGCTTTTCGTGGCAAAATCGAAATATTTTTTAAATTATTCCAAATCTTCCAGAATATGTAACTTCTTTAAATGTTTGGTTCTGGTTTTTTTCACTGAAAAGGAAATTTCCACACTGGGCGTCAGTGCTTATCATTAATAGGAAAAGGAATGTCATGGAATTAAGGGAGAGGTATAAAAAAATGTAAAATTTAGAAATTAAATTTTTAAATAGGGGTCCACAAATCTTTCGAAGAATTTTTCTCTCGAATGCTCCCAAAGCGGCCACGTCAGATGCTGTCGGTATCCATGCTTCTGCACCATATAGCAGGACGGCTACCATGAGTAACTTATAGAGTGTTGTTTTTGTTCGTCGAGAGAGAACTTTACTTCTCAATTGCCTACTCAGCCCAACGTAGCATTAGTTGGCAAGAGTTATTCTTCGATGGATTTCCGGGCTTACATTGTTGTTGGTATTAATGCTGCTTTCCAGGTATACAAAGTCCCTTACTATCTCGAAATTATTGCTGCAGCTTGTATTATTTTCTCCAATATCAAATTAAAGAAATCGCATGATAGGTGGTCGCCCTGCCTGAAACCTCGCTTAGTTTCGAACGGCTCGGAGAGGTCCTTTCCGACTCTGACCGAGCTGGTGGTGTTGCTCAGCGTCATTTTGCACATGCGTATAAGTTTTGCTGGGAAACCAAAATCAGACACAGCGGCATATATGCAACTCCTGTAATTTGGAACCCGAATGAAAACTGTTGAAACCTGTGTCAACGGGGTCAAATTTCAGTTTACTCTGTGGAAGCATAAAAATAAAAGGGACTTTCTTTTAACTAAATTCCCTGAATACAAAATACTAGTTAAAAAAAAAAAAACTAATGGCGGCGATATACCAACAGGTTATCATAACCTCTAACGAGATTTTTAGCCGAGCTTCTCTTTCCAACTTGTGGTGTGTTGCTTTTTGAGTTTTTCCTACAAGTTGACGGGACCTACAGTTTTTTGCCGACTCCGAACGGCACTTGCAAAGCAAATGAATTTTTTGCTGAGAAGCTTCTCATGGCAGAAATACACACGGAGAGTTTGTCAAACTACTGCCGAGGGACGACCCGTTTAGAAAAATTTTTGATGTTACTTTTGCCGGGCAACGAACCGCCACGACTTGGTGTAGAAGGCCGAACACTTAACCGCTACACCACGGCGGCCGCCATACTAGTTGCTAGCTTACAAATAAGTCAGAAGAGAGTTTAAATTTCACAACGAACCAGTACTAAGCTAGTTTATAACTCATTGCTTTGCCCGCAGGGGTATAATGATAGTATGTTTGATATTTTAAAACAGTCGGAGTCTGCACATGTACTAGATACTGCAAATGTACATACCCACTTCTATCATTTGTATTTTTTTAGAAAATATTTCTATCCTTTTCAAACTGATGAGAGCCGCTGGGTAAAAATACGATATCAGAATTTGCTGGTTGGTTGACAGTTTCTCAGTTTTTACAAACCGAATAAAGTAAAGCTTCAACAGTATATCTACGTTTAAGGTTAGAGGGGACACAAAATGTATATCTTGTAGAATAAAATCAAAAAAGCTGAAAAGTTTGCATCGGTTGATGGGAACGTACATATCGCCAGTGATAGTGCAAAAAGTTCCATGTCAACTTTTAAATATTCGAGTACAATGGCGTAAGTTATTTTTTTTTTTTTTAAGTTAAATTAGCCGTCGACAAATTCCATTGATTGTATTAATCATTTCAAGTTCCACAACAAAACAATGCCATGGAACGTTTTACAGTATCAGCGACGATATGCGGGTATATTTCTACACCTTTTTCAGTTTATATTCAGAAAGTTACAATTTATATTCAGAAAATTACAATTGAAATTCAGAAAGTTCCATTTGATATTCAGAAAATTAAAATTAATATTCAGAAAATTACAACTCATATTCAGAAAATTAAAATTGATATTCAGAAATCCAAATTTATTTGAAAAAATTTTAAATGCGGAGTACAAAGAGATTTTCTGAATATGAATTGTAACTTTCTGAATATCAATTGTAATTTTCTGATTATTAATTTTAATTTTCTGAGTATCAAATGGAACTTTTTGAATATTAATTGTATTTTTCTGAATATCAAATGGAATATGAATTGTAATTTTCTGAATATGAAATGGAAATTCTGAATAATAATTGAAATTTTCTGAATATCAATTGTAAATGCTGAATATCAAGGGTAACTTTCTGAATATAAACTGAAAAAGGTGTAGTTAGGTACTTTTGAGCGTTTCTTTTTCAAGTGATCCAAATTTTATAAAAAATCAACCGTCATGTCACGGATTTTGTTCAAATTCGGCTTACACGTAGGGACTATAAAGTGATTTGACACGTATTTTTTGCT
>CAXKVI010000003.1:27683352-27708352 GCA_964058755.1 Campiglossa producta
TACTTTGGGACCAGTTTCGGACCACTTTGGGTCACTTTCAGACCTCTTATGGACTAGTTTCTAACCACTTTGTTTCATGTTTGGACTACTTACTAAGCACTTTCGGACCAGTTGCAGATTACTTTTGTGTCAAGGTGTTTCGGACACCTTATGGAGAACTTTCGGAACAGGTGCGGGCCACTATGTGACACCACTCATTGACCACTTTTGGACCACTTATCGACCACTTTCGGGGCAGTTGCGGACCGCTTTGTGTCACTTGGGGACCACTCTGTGCTTTACGATATGCAATGCATGCATGTCTTGAAATCAACACCGAATCAATGGTAAATCGAATCAGTTGCCTTTCGAGATAGGTGTAAAGCATAGGTCGGCGCCCCATAAATCTTAACAGGTTGCGTTTATCACACAAATAAACCTTGCAAAAAATTAGCCCTCTAACATAAGTTATTTTCTCATCAATACCTAAAGTTTCAAGGGATAAGACCGAAAAAACCAATTTTTTTTATTTGAATCACCCTAATGTATATGTTTGTATGTATTATGTAAACAAGAAGCTGTTTACAAAATAAAAATGTAAGTTAGGTGAAGAACCATAGCAAATATGTTTAAACTAAATAGAAAACTTTTACCACAAACTTTATTGGCAAGTTAAGTTAAGCGTAATAATTTGTAAAAGCATTTGTGACGGAAAAGTACATGTGTACTTAAATTGCTTTAAAAGTCGTCTAGTAGAAATAAGTGTGAGTAGTTGTTCGTGTAATGCGATGATGGCAAATTGCTCTTGCAATTTGTATGACCTTGTAAACGAAATACATAGAATATATATTTGTATTTTATAGATATGTATTTTTTTGTGCAATAAAAGGAGTTTAAATGTAACAATTTACTTGCATGTGTAACAGTGACGTCTCATGAGACCAGTGAGGCAGTCGCCGCAGGGTAACGAAACTTAGTTAAGTTCCCTGTCCCATTAAAATAAAACAAGTAATAATTTAAATTATATTAAATGAAAATAACTTAAATTATGATAAATTAAATTAAATTAATTTTTTTTATGTTTGTGGAAGGGGGAATGCTTTATGCACTAACCGGGTTTAAGCCCTCGTTACTAGATGCAGCGGGACTCTCCGAGTGTGCGACTCCCTTCTTATCCGGAGGTATACGCACTAAAACCTAACCTCCCACGGCCCGCGCATTCTTCCTTACTTGGGACCGCTTTTAGCATTACTTCAGGTAAGGAAGCGCATTGCTCGCATTCGAAAAAGGTGTGGCGTACGTCGTCTATGGCTCCAACGTAGGTGCAGTTCGGGGTTCGAGCCTTGCCCAATCTGTGGAGGTACTCATGGAAATAATCGTTTCCGGCTAAGAATTGGGTCAGGTAAAAGTCGACTTCTCCATGCTGCTGATTCAGCCATGGTTCCAGTTCGGGGATTAATACCCTGGTACAACTTCCAGCAGTACTGTTGCTCCATTGTAGTTGCCACCGCCGGATCGATTCACTTTGCGCCTGCGTTGCAGCAATGTCTCTACGTACCTCTGCACGAGTGTCATACATAATTTTTATTTCCTCAGAGAGGAGATATATCGGTATGGTCCCCGCAATGACCAGAACAGCAGGGCCCCTCTGCGTGGAACCGCGGTGATAGCGGCCTGGAACTTTCAAAATTTCATTGCAGCCGCCCAGACTTCTGAACCGTACAACAGACGTATAGAATCTGAGGCGGACGCCAGCAACTTTCTTATGCATGGCTTTGGTCCACCTGTGTTTGCCATTAGCCGACTCAGACTTGCGATGGTTTTCACAGCCTTCTGGCAGGAGCTTCTTAAATGCTCCGAGAAGGTCAGCTTGTTGTCCCCTTTCACCCCTAGATATTTTGTAGAGCCATGCGTTTCTATCTGTTGATCCCCAACAGTCATGTTAATGAGCGTGGGGATCCTTATTTTCGTTAGGATCACGATCTCTGTCTTGGTTGTAGCCAGTTGGAGGCCGTGATCATTCATGCACTTGTCTACACTACGCATCACTTGGTTTAGTTTAAGCTGTGCCAGGTCTCAGCTTCGTGTTGCTATTACGGCAGCCACGTCGTCTGCAAAAGCGACTAAAATAGTGCTTTCTGGCATCTGCATTCGAAGATTACTGTCATAATTAGCATTACAAAGGTCAGGGCCGAGCACCGACCCTTGTGCTGCTCCGCCTCTTAACTTCACCTTTCTTTGGCCTTGCGTTGTTTCATAAATTATCCAGCGATTTCTTAAGTAGTCCATCAATATATCTAACAAGTATATCGGGACCTTGAAGGAGCGTTCTAATGCATCAAGCATGTCCTCCCACATGGTAGAGTTATAAGGACGAGCCGTGCTGCTTCCATCTGGCGGGGAAGGCACTTGCCTCTAGACATTTGTTATACATTTTCAACAAAAGCTCTGGAGAACTATTAGCCTCCTTGCTTGCCTCCGCAGGTATTCCATGGGGTCCTGGGGCTTTTCCAGCCTTCATGCTACGCAGGGCTGCTTTGAGCTCTTCTTCATTGAAAGGTACCACGTTTTGGTAATTTCGTGCTACATGTTCCTCTTCTCTAGTGGGTTGCGCGAGCGTTTCCAAGATATTCTTCATGTGAATATAAATAAAATAAAATTAAATTTAATTGAATTAAGTTGCATTAATTAAAATTAAATTAAATTAAATAAAATTAAGTTAAATTAAATTAAATTAAAATAAATAAAATTTTATTTAAACGCGGAGAAAGGTAAAGGCGACGAGTTCGCATTTATGAAAAGCAGTAAACTGCTAAGATCGCCGGTCCTAAAAACACCTGCTAGAGGGGCCACTCCAGTTATGTCCCCACAAGGTGCTGGACCGGCAGGAAACATGCAACTGGGAGGCGGCTCAAATACGCCCGGCCAAACAACACCCGCTGCCACCGGCGGTAGGCCAGATCCCACCCAAAAGAAGGCTACCCCCTTAAAAAGCGCAATGGCGCTATTCAGCCTTAAGGGAAAAACGCGCGACCAGTGCTTGGAACATGCGCTAACGGTGCTGCGCACCATGCAATCGGCCGCACTTAGGCAGAGGACCGTGTCCATGGACATAAAAAACGGCATGGCTCTTCTCGAAGAGGTGTTGAGCTATATGAGCTCATTGAGCCTAAATAAAGATGAGGGTGGCGTACCGGGCCCATCAAACAAGAGGGCTCGGACGAACTCCGACCCTCAGCCTATAGAGTCGGCCAAGAAGAAAAGGGACGAGGAATCGGAGAACACCCCGCCCGAAGAGGCTTGGTCCAAAGTAGAAAGTCGGAGACGGCAAGAGCGTCGGAAGCCAAAAAAGAAAACTCCTGCCAAAACCCCGAAGGTAGTTAAAAAAAAGAAGAGAAGTAGCAGAGCCGTAACCTTCCTGGTGAAGCCGGCCGAAGGTAAAAGCTACGCCGAAGTTCTAGGAGCAATCCGATGTCAGCTCCGGCCTGACGAAACCGGTACGGTGATACGGTCAGTACGCAAGACCAAGGCTGGTAGCGTACTAATCGAAACCGCGCAGTGCAGTGACCAACCGGCCTTTAGAGAAGCCATCGGTAGTGCGGTAGGAGAAGTTGGCGAAGCACAGCAAATCTCTAAGCGTATAAAGCTGGAGGTACTCGGCATGGACTGTCTCACAACAGCTGAGGAAATAGAAGAGGCCGTTCGTAAAGAGATTGGAGAAAGCTCAGGCCAAATCCGTGTCTCTCTTTTCAGAGCAAACCAGAGAGAGCAAAAGAAGGCTGTTGTCTAAGTGGACGAAGGCCCGGGCAGCCAACTGCTCAAAAAAGGAAAAATCCCCATCGGGTGGATCCAATGTAGGATCAGACAGCGTGCGGAAGTGCAACGCTGTTACAAGTGTCTCGGCTACGGACACCGACGGTCTGATTGCAACGGCCCCGACAGGAGGGACGCGTGCTGGAAGTGTGGAAACTCTGGCCACAAAGCATCAGCCTGTACCGAAAAGGCAAAATGCTACTTGTGCACAACGGGAAAACTCGACCATCTTCCCGGGACTGGAGCATGTAGCACATTTAGAGAAGCACTTGCTTCCGCGAAAGCCAAGCTTTCGGTCCAATGACCAGCCTGATTCAAGGAAATCTGAATCGATGCAGGTTAGCTGACGAACTGCTAGACCAGCTGGTGCTTGATCACCAAATTCGCTACGCAATCATCAGCGAACCCTACAAGAGCAGAGACAACTGGTACGTCGATGAATCTGGTGCCGCGGCCATCTGGATAGTGGACGCCAACGTAAACGGCACTAATCCTTCTGCCGGACAAGGCTTCGTCCGTGTGACTGTGGCACAAACCACGCTCGTAAGCTGTTCCTGTCCCCAAACGACCCCATAGAGAGGTTCAGAGAAAAGCTTGAGCTGTTAGAAGACGACATACGGGACCAAACTGGAAACCTGGTCATCGCTGGAGACTTCAACGCTAGAGCAGTAGAATGGGGAATGCCCCAAACTAATACCAGGGGAAAGCTGATCTTAGAAATGGCAGCCCGACTCGGTATGGTAGTTTTGAACACGGGCACGACCCCGACATATCGACGCCCGGGCTTTGGGTATTCCATTCCCGACATAACTCTTGTCTCGGAAAGGCTCTTTCCAAACGCGATTGGGTGGAGAGTGATGGAGGACCTTACTGGCAGCGACCACAACTACATCACCTTTCAACTCAACGATCCTGGTCAGAGACTGGCAGCGAACGCGTCTCACAAAAATCGTAGATGGGATGCATCTAAAGTTGACGCCATCAGGTTCTCCGAAACAGTGCTGGCGAATTCCAGTCGGATAACCGATGGCACTGGCTCGCCACATGCAACGGTCGAAGAGACCATGCAATGCATGCGCCTCGCCTGCAACGCCTCTATGCCACGCATAGGAGCGTGGCGAGGCAAGAAGCAGGTATATTGGTGGAATAGTGAGATCGCGGAGCTGCGAAAAGCATGTCACAGAAAGCGAAGACTGGCGACGCGCGCACGTGGTAGATCCGAGGCTCTTGAAAGAGCGGAGGAATACAAGGGGGCGAAAAAAGCCCTCGGCGTCGCCATAAAACTAAGCAAGCTGAAATGCTGGAAAACGCTCTGTAAAGAAGTCGATCAAGATCCCTGGGGACAAGGGTACAAAATAGTGATGAAGAAACTTCGTCCACCAAACCAGATAATGGACGAGGATCGCATGAAGAATATCGTGGAAACGCTATTCCTCACGCAACCTTCTAGAGAAGAAGAACATGTACCACGAAATGACCGAAACGTGGTACCTTTCAATGAAGAAGAGCTCAAAGTAGCCCTGCGTAGCATGAAGGCTGGAAAAGCCCCAGGACCCGACGGAATACCTGCGGAGGCACTCAGGTTAACTGCTAATAGCTGTCCAGAGCTTTTGCTGCACATGTACAACAAATGTCTGCAGGCAAGTGTCTTCCCCGCCAGATGGAAGACAGCACGGCTCGTCCTTATAAGGGTAAAGGAGACCCAAACTCTCCATCATCCTTTCGCCCACTATGTATGCTCGACACAGCGGGAAAAATGATGGAGAGCCTTATAAAGCAACGCCTAACAGCAGCCATAGAAGAAGAGGGTGGACTCTCACACCGGCAACATGGCTTTCGGAGAGGGCACTCCACAATAGACGCCATAGCCGAAGTCGTAGATGCGGTCCGGAAGGCTGAGACGGCAAGCCATCTAGCAAGGCCGGTAGTACTATTGGTGACGTTAGATGTTAAAAATGCTTTTAACTCTGTCAGGTGGGAGGACATGCTTGACGCATTAGAACGCTCCTTCAAGGTCCCAATATACCTGTTAGATATATTGAGGGACTACTTAAGAAACCGCTGGCTAATTTATGAAACGACGCAGGGTCAAAGAAAGGTGAAGCTAACAGGTGGGGCAGCACAAGGGTCGGTGCTCGGCCCTGACCTGTGGAATGCTACATATGACAGCCTTCTTCGAATGCAGATGCCAGAAAGCACTTTTTTAGTTGCTTTTGCAGACGACGTGGCTGCCGTAATAACAGCACGAAGCTGCGACCTGGCACAGCTTAAACTAAACCAAGTGATGCGTAGTGTAGACAAGTGGATGAATGATCACGGCCTCCAACTGGCTACAGCCAAGACAGAGATCGTGATCCTAACGAAAAGAAGGATCCCCACACTCATTAACATGACTGTTGGGGATCAACAGATAGAAACGCGTCGCTCTACAAAATATTTAGGGGTGAAATTGGACAACAAGCTGACCTTCTCGGAGCATTTAAAAAGCTCCTGCGAGAAGGCTGTGAAAACCATTGCAAGTCTGAGTCGGCTAATGGCCAACACAGGTGGACCAAAGCCATGCATAAGAAAGTTGCTGGCGTCCGCCTCAGATTCTATACTATTGTACGGTGCAGAAGTCTGGGCGGATGCAATGAAAATCCAGAAGTACCAGGCAGCTATTACCGCGGTTCAACGCAGGGGGGCCCTGAGAATCGCCTCAGCATACCGCACGGTCTCCGCAGACGCTGTTCTGGTCATTGCGGGGACCATACCGATATACCTCCTCGCTGAGGAAAGAAAAATTATGTACGACACTCGTGCAGAGATACGTAGAGACGTTGCTGCAACGCAGGCGCGAGGTGAATCGATCCGGCGGTGGCAACTACAATGGAGCAACAGTACTGCTGGAAGGTGGACCAGGGTTTTAATCCCCGAAGTGGAACCATGGCTGAATCGGCCGCATGGAGACGTCGACTTTTACCTGACCCAATTCTTAAGCGGGCACGGTTATTTCCGTGAGTACCTGCACAGAATGGGCAAGGTTCAAACCCCGAACTGCACCTACTGTGGAGCCATAGACGATGTACGCCACACCTTTTTCGAATGCGAGCAATTCACTGAAGAAAGAAGGCGGGTGGAAGAGACAATTGGCGAGCTTTCCCCAGGCAGTGTCATTCGAAAGATGACCTCTGAAAATGCAAGATGGGATATAGTGAGGCGATACGCGAGGAACGTTCTCCTTGCGAAACGGGAAGACGGTTGTCTAGCCAGTTAGCGTGAAGTAGCCACAGGGCTCACGTAGCGCGCTTCCTTACCTGAAGTAATGCTAAGCGCGGTCCCAGGTAAGGAAGAATGCGCGGGCCGTGGGAGGTTAGGTTTTAGTGCGGTATACCTTAACATAGGAAGGGAGTCCCACACTCGGAGAGTCCCGATGCTAGAGCATCTAGTAACGAGGGCTTAACCCCGGTTAGTGCATAAAGCATTTCCTCCTCCCGCGAATACAAAAAAAAAAAAAAAAAAAAAAAAAAAAAAAAATTTTATTTAAACAACATAGAATAAGATTAAATAAATAAAATCAAATAGAATAAATCAAAACAGTGCAACACAAAATGAAATAAAATAAGATAAAAAACAAAATAAAATAAAATAAAATAAAATAAAATAAAATAAAATAAAATAAAATAAAATAAAATAAAATAAAATAAAATAAAATAAAATAAAATAAAATAAAATAAAATAAAATAAAATAAAATAAAATAAAATAAAATAAAATAAAATAAAATAAAATAAAATAAAATAAAATAAAATAAAATAAAATAAAATAAAATAAAATAAAATAAAATAAAATAAAATAAAATAAAATAAAATAAAATAAAATAAAATAAAATCAAATAAAATAAAATAAAATAAAATAAAATAAAATAAAATAAAATAAAATAAAATAAAATAAATAAAATAAAATAAATTTAAATTTAAATTTCTCAAAGAAGCCCTCAACATGTTGTTAAGTTATAAAGGGGCAGCAGTATACATTTTTCCTCAAGAAAAAACCGCCCCTGGCATTTGCAGCGTATACACATTAAACTTAAACGCCCTTTTGTATGTAGTAGAGGTAAAAGCTTGAATGCACTTAATATGTTTGCTTGTGGCCAAATTTGTGGTAAAGTTTTGTAGTGAGTGCATGCTTGATTGCCGCTTGCCAACTATTAACTGCAATGAGTTTGTAAATTTTTAAAAGTGCTCAATGTCTCGAGAAAAAGTAAACTTGCAAGTCACTTAACTTGATTCTTATGACAAAAGTAAAGAAATAAAACTTTGATGAAAAAAAAAAAACTAAACAGCTTAAGACAGCCAGAACTTAATAACACACTTTAATTGCGGCAATCTCTGGTCATATTACTAGTTGTTACAAAATGCATGTTGACATACTCTTCTAGTATAATTGATAAGTATTTCATTAATGGAAAATATCCACCGATTTAAAATAAAATAAAATAAAATAAATAAATAAAATAAAATAAAATAAAATAAAATAAAATAAAATAAAATAAAATAAAATAAAATAAAATAAAATAAAATAAAATAAAATAAAATAAAATAAAATAAAATAAAATAAAATAAAATAAAATAAAATAAAATAAAATAAAATAAAATAAAATAAAATAAAATAAAATAAAATAAAATAAAATAAAATAAAATAAAATAAAATAAAATAAAATAAAATAAAATAAAATAAAATAAAATAAAATAAAATAAAATAAAATAAAATAAAATAAAATAAAATAAAATAAAATAAAATAAAAAAAAAATAAAATAAAATAAAATAAAATAAAATAAAAAAAATAAAATAAAATAAAATAAAATAAAATAAAATAAAATAAAATAAAATAAAATAAAATAAAATAAAATAAAATAAAATAAAATAAAATAAAATAAAATAAAATAAAATAAAATAAAATAAAATAAAATAAAATAAAATAAAATAAAATAAAATAAAATAAAATAAAATAAAATAAAATAATATAAAAATAAAATAAAAATAAAAAAAATAAAATAAAATAAAATAAGATAAAATATAAAAAAAAAATAATAAAATAAAGTAAAATACAATAATTTAAAATACAATAATTATTTTTTAGCTAGTTGATTTTCCAGGATAGAGCTAATATGAAAAATATTTGGGGGCTCACGTGACAAATTGAATTTCATGAGAGGAACAAAAGCGCCTGGTCCTTTAAATTCACTTTAAAGCAATCGAGTTGAAACCATGCAAATTTCCCTTTTTCAGCCTTCAGCTTAATCAATTTTTGCTCTTTTGACGTTGATATCATTTCTTTAGCACTACGAATGTCAAAGAAATTTCAAGCACCTGAAAAACGCTAAATAAGTACTATGGCTGGGTGTGCTGCGCCAATACATCACTATGATGTATGCGCATATGTTTGTCCTCACGTTTTTGTACACTTGAATAGGATTTGCATGCGTTACTGGGCTGTTTTTTCTGTTTGCCTTCCAGTTGTCGACTCTCGTTCACAGCTATCAATTTCGGCCGTTTTATGCCCGGTTTTTCGGACGGATGTGTCACTGATGCGCGCCATAAATTCCCCAACCAAGTTGAAGCACATGTTGTTTTATGACTTGTTATTGTTTTGTTGTTGCGCTTACTGTTACAGTTACTATTAGGTACATACATATATCTAATGCTGTCTTTGCATTTTGTATTACGATTGGGCAAGAGCTTGATGCGGCTCCGCTTCTACAATATGAATGATTCTTTACTACACCACCGCTCTCTGGATCTATCTATGTTTACGGGCATATTCCCCCTTCGGCATTTATTTGCTATACGCTTCGTTGCGGCTTGTTAAGCGACATACGATGCGCATCATAAATACCAATCGGGGAGCTGCAGTACGAGCTACAACAAAAACAAAACAACTTGATTTCTAACTCCCCCATCTGTGTCGCCAATTTTCTATTAACTGGTTGGCAGTTTATCCGCCTCTATGCTGTCGCTTATAGTTCGATGTTGAATGACAAACGGCAGATGGTTGTTGGTTGATATGGCGCGAATGTAATGGTGTGGGCGTTGGCGGGAACCATGAGCGCTATTGTTTCATTTTTGGATGCGCAATATTTAGTGACATTTTCTAATTTTAGTAGAATTTTCAATAGCTCAGTTCGACTATTGTTAGTTTTTGGGGTTTTTATACCCAGTAGTGGGAAGGATTGGTTTTACCATTTAAAATAAAATAAAATAAAATAAAATACAATAATTATTTTTTAGCTAGTTGATTTTCCAGGATAGAGCTAACATGAAAAATGTTTGGGGGCTCAC
The DNA here is from genome assembly GCA_964058755.1 of Campiglossa producta. Classification (NCBI taxonomy): domain Eukaryota; kingdom Metazoa; phylum Arthropoda; class Insecta; order Diptera; family Tephritidae; genus Campiglossa; species Campiglossa producta. Next base: position 27,693,464 of record CAXKVI010000003.1, read on the forward strand.
GTGACAAATTGAATTTCATAAGAGGAACAAAAGCGCCTGGTCCTTTAAATTCACTTTAAAGCCATCGAATTGAAGCCACGCAAGTTTCCCTTTTTCAGCCCTCAGCTTAATCAATTTTTGCTCTTTTGACGTTGATATAAAAAAAAAATTAAAATTAAAATTAAAATTAAAATTAAAATTAAAATTAAAATTAAAATTAAAATTAAAATTAAAATTAAAATTAAAATTAAAATTAAAATTAAAATTAAAATTAAAATTAAAATTAAAATTAAAATTAAAATTAAAATTAAAATTAAAATTAAAATTAAAATTAAAATTAAAATTAAAATTAAAATTAAAATTAAAATTAAAATTAAAATTAAAATTAAAATTAAAATTAAAATTAAAATTAAAATTAAAATTAAAATTAAAATTAAAATTAAAATTAAAATAAAAATTAAAATTAAAATTAAAATTAAAATTAAAATTAAAATTAAAATTAAAATTAAAATTAAAATTAAAATTAAAATTAAAATTAAAATTAAAATTAAAATTAAAATTAAAATTAAAATTAAAATTAAAATTAAAATTAAAATTAAAATTAAAATTAAAATTAAAATTAAAATTAAAATTAAAATTAAAATTAAAATTAAAATTAAAATTAAAATTAAATTAAAATTAAAATTAAAATTAAAATTAAAATTAAAATTAAAATTAAAATTAAAATTAAAATTAAAATTAAAATTAAAATTAAAATTAAAATTAAAATTAAAATTAAAATTAAAATTAAAATTAAAATTAAAATTAAAATTAAAATTAAAATTAAAATTAAAATTAAAATTAAAATTAAAATTAAAATTAAAATTAAAATTAAAATTAAAATTAAAATTAAAATTAAAATTAAAATTAAAATTAAAATTAAAATTAAAATTAAAATTAAAATTAAAATTAAAATTAAAATTAAAATTAAAATTAAAATTAAAATTAAAATTAAAATTAAAATTAAAATTAAAATTAAAATTAAAATTAAAATTAAAATTAAAATTAAAATTAAAATTAAAATTAAAATTAAAATTAAAATTAAAATTAAAATTAAAATTAAAATTAAAATTAAAATTAAAATTAAAATTAAAATTAAAATTAAAATTAAAATTAAAATTAAAATTAAAATTAAAATTAAAATTAAAATTAAAATTAAAATTAAAATTAAAATTAAAATTAAAATTAAAATTAAAATTAAAATTAAAATTAAAATTAAAATTAAAATTAAAATTAAAATTAAAATTAAAATTAAAATTAAAATTAAAATTAAAATTAAAATTAAAATTAAAATTAAAATTAAAATTAAAATTAAAATTAAAATTAAAATTAAAATTAAAATTAAAATTAAAATTAAAATTAAAATTAAAATTAAAATTAAAATTAAAATTAAAATTAAAATTAAAATTAAAATAAAATTTTATTTTATTTTATTTTTTTTTTTTTTTTTTTGCTTTTTTATTTTTTTTTTTTTATAAATAAAACAAAATCAATAGGGTGACTATTACTAGCGGTTATTAAAATTACGGTTCCATCATACTTTTTTTCTTGATATGGTTTACTGTGTGGTAGTTTTGAAAGCTTATTCTTCCTAGTTGCTGTTTTAGAACTTCGTATCGTATTTTATATTTCTTTATGCTTCGCTGATCTGTCCGCATGCAAACAAGCCACGCAAACACGCAAAGGTACACATACATATACTCACATACACACCATCATATCAAGTAATCTCTTGTTATCATTTTACTCTTGTTGTTGTAATTGTTATTCGTGAATTAACACTGTCACTATGTAGAGCATCTAATCCCTGAGGCGCGCTTTGTGTAACATCAACAGCGACATGCGAGGGGTTTTATGGGTTATTTTGTAGTTGAGGTTGTCAATTGTTTGTGTCGCTCAATGGAATTTACGCGCTTAGCGGATTTATTCTCTTCGGCAGGTTGTTTGGTGTGCATGTTTCTGGGTTATTGCGCAAAATTGTTTCATCGCGCAAACAAAACAAAAACCAAGTTTTTGGTGAAAATTGATTTGAAAAGTGTGTCTGTTGCTTTGGAAGAATTTAGCAGTAGGATTTTCACACAATAAATGTTAGAATGTGTGCAAGTTAATCGGCAATGTCTGTTTTGTAGACAAAAATTAACTTGCGTTACTCGCGAAACTTTTATTTGCACAGCGAGTTGTGATGAGGTTTAATCAAACTGGGTGAAAGGAATGGCCTCACCCACACAACAATCTCTTTCAAAGTTAACAGAGCGACTAAAAAAGTGGTTGTATGATTGAAATTGGGTAAAGCAATATGGAGCAAATACAAGTTTGGTAAGTTTTGTGGTGTGGCGGTAGTGGACTACTATACCAATATGTATCTATACCGTGTACTCATTCAGATAAAAGTGATATCACAAATTTGACATAGTTCATAAAATCTATTATATATAAATGCGCAAACATAACTGGTTCATCCCTTTTTTGCAATAACCACAATTCTAAGGTATATAAAATTTGGTATGTATCGATATGTTTTGCCGAGCAGGGTGGCCGAAAACAAACCAAAAATTAAAAAAAATTAATTATAATATGATTTGAAAATCACACCACTACAAGTGCTATACACGCATTCGCTTTATAGAGCCGCTATTATGGGTGTATGTAGGTATGACCACTTGCATTGTGGTGTTTGCATTCATTGCAGTAGGGTGAGTTGTTTTGTTGGCAGCAATAAGATAACATGAGCCAGCGCGTCAACTTTATTGAGCTTAGGTACAAACAGTGTTTAGAAAAACAAAATCTGTGCTTGGGGATTCATAGAAGCAAATGCTTTTGAAAAAAAGCACAAATAAGCTAGATCATGCACAAGGCCCTTCGTGGCTAGACTTAGTGAAATAAAATAAAATGGAAAATTGATAAAATTAAAAAAAAGTAAAATCAGAAATAGAAAAGTGATTTAAAGTAAAAAAATAAAATTTGTTGGAAATGAAAGGAAAGGGAATAATATAAAATAAATAAAAATAAACAAAATGAAATAAATAAAATAGTAAATAAAGAAAATAATAGGAAAGGAAAGGAATGGATATAAGGAAAATAAAGGTAAGTTAAGGTAACGAACGGAAAATATGACAGAGAAATCAAAGGGAAAGGAAAGGAATTGAAAAGAAAAAAGGAAGGGTAGAAAGGAAATGTAATGTAGGTAAAGCAGTGGAAAAGAGAAGCAAAAGGAGAAAAACAAAGAAAGGAAAGAAGGAAAAAAAGAAGGGAAAGAAAAGGTAGCGAGGAAGAAGGTATGGAAAATAAATGAAAATAAAAAGAAAGAAAAATAAAGGAAAGAAAGGTAATGAAAAGCTAAAAAAAATAAATTAAGGAAATGAATGAAAGAAAAAGAAAAGCAAAGGAGTTGCGGAAAGGAACAAAAGAAAATAAGGAAACGGTAGGAAAGGAAAGGTAATGAAACGAAATGTCAGGAAGGGAAATTTAAGAAAAAAGTGAAAGAAAAAAAGGTAAGAAAAAAATAAAAGAAAAGAAATGAAATGAAAAAAAAAATGAATAAAATGAAAGGCAACTAAAGCAACGGAAACGAAAGGAAAGGGAAGAAAAAGAAAATAAAAGGGAAAAGGAATGCAATGGAAATAAAAGAAACGAAAATAAAGAAAAATAAAAGAAAAGAACAGAGAAGAACAAAAAAGAAAGAAAGAAAGAAGGGAAATAAAATGAAATGAAAGAAGAGAAAAGGAAAGAAAAGGAAAGAAGAGAAAAGGAAAGAAAAGGAAAAGAACGGAGAAGATAAGGAAAGGAAAAAAAAGGGAAGAGAAGGAAAGAAAAGCAAAAGAAATAAATTGAGATGAAAGGAGAGGAAGGGAAAGGAAATAAAAGCAAATGATAGCAAAGGAAAGGAAAAGAAAGAAATACGTATGAAAACGACCTAAGAAGAATAAATAATTATCAACATTGAAACTATATTACTGAATGGTGTAAAGAGGGAGGAAAAGGCAAAATGAATAGGAATGTATAGAAACCAAAAATATACAAAATATGGAAAAGAAAGGAAAATTTAAGAAATAACAAAAAGGTAGGAAGATAAAATAAGGTTTTGTGGTTGAATTTCAACCACTGGGCGAACTCTAGTCATAATAAAATGACTAGGATAAGTCATTTTTTTATGATTTTATGCTACAATTTTCAAATTGGGCAGGGTACGGCTTGATCATATATTTTAAACTGATTACGGTAGAATTATGAAATTTGGCACAAGGTATACTAGAATTATAGGGAGTATACCTGATAAAATTGGCTGTCCGACCATGCTCACTTTCGATATGGAAAACTTAGCAAATCACGTAAATTGACATAATTCGGCAAGGTAAATAGCTAAATTAGAATAATTTGGTAGGTTAATTCTCCTGGTCATTCTATCGTGATTTTTTGTTAAACTTTTAAAGTAGGAGTGGCACCGTGCATATTTAAGAGCGCTATTTTTGAAAATTCGACTGGTCATAACTTAAAAACTGATTATAGTAGAATGATGAGATTTAGCAGGCTTCATGGTGGTATAGGAAATATTCCTGTTGAAACTGGTAGAAATCGCTGGTTATTTAATGTTCGGTTTACTCGAACTTAGACTTCCTTACTTGTCTTTCTGTCTAAAAAATTTAAATTCATTTAATAAAATTTTGCTTTTTCTGAGCTACAAAACTGTTCCCAAAACTTCATGGATTTCAAAAATTAGTAGATTTCCGACCATGAAAAACTTTGTTATGGTCACATCAATGGAAAAAGTTTGTAAGACCTTTTTTGTAAAGCGTTCATTTCCCTGCAAACACTAGGGTAAAAGTTGGCTGTAGGATTTTTGGGTGAGAAGATGTAGCCGCTCGCTTGCAAGAATCTTGAATGTGCTAAAATTTAAATTTTGGGAAATCTTCTTTGAAAGTTTATTCCTCTCACAAAATTTTAAATTTTAGTCTTTGACATAAATATGTTTATATTATACTCTTATACACATTCATCTTTTAAAAATTTCCAAAGAAATTTTTTAAAAATTTGGTGAAACGAACTGAATTTTAAAACTGTTTAAATATTTGTTTTGCAAGAAACATGAATGTGTTGCCACTCAACAACAGACGACATTGCGTATGCGTAACAATTTTGTTACACATTCATGTTTCTGGCCAAACGAAAATTTTAAAAACTTTCAAAATTCAGTTTTTAAACAATTTTGTTGCGCCAATTTTCAGAGAATGAACTACACATTCATGATCAGGACTATTAACTCAAATCTGGAAAATTGCCACATTCATGCAGCAGCGAGCGGCGATATGTTTTTTTAGGTACATAGAAGCTTTTCAAAAAACAAAAAAGACGATAAGGCTTGTTTTCCCATTAAGATAAGAAACTCATATTTGATCATTATACTCCATTTATGGCCAGAAAGTCGAATTTCTGTATGCCCTTCGAAAAAACGAAAATCGATTTTTTTTGGCCCAACCTAATATCGGTCCTCGTGACGTATACTATAGTGGCCAGGCACGCGGCAAAGCGCGTGGTGTAGGATTCGTGGTGGGAAAGAGACTTCGCCGCCAAGTATTAGCGTTCACTCCTGTGGACGAGCGTCTCACTGCGCCAACATGATATCAAAGTCGTGCTCGGCGACTTTAATGCCAAGGTGGGCGAGGAAGGAGTCTTTGGTCCTACAGTTGGAAAATTCAGTCTCCACGATATAACATCCCCCGACGGCACTAGGTTGATTGACTTCGCCGCTGCTCGCAATATGGTCGTCAGTAGTACCAGGTTCCAGCATAAGCGAATACAACAAGCCACATGGCTGTCCCCTGATCAAAGAACTAGAAACCAGATTGATCATGTATTGATTGACGGCAGACATAGCTCCACCGTTCTGGACGTGCGTACACTGCGTGGTCCCAATATTGACTCTGACCATTATCTTGTCGCAGCCAAGATACGCACGCGCCTCTGTGCAGCGAAGAAAGTGCGCACAGTAACGGAAGGAAAGTTTGGCGTCGAGAAGCTTTGCATGACACAGACAGCTGATAATTTCTCCACTCGACTCTCACACCTGCTATCAGAGGGCAATCCTCGACCTAACGATGTAACCGAGCAATGGAAGCATATCTCTTAGTAATTGCGTACCGCCGCTGAGGCCACTATAGGGCTGCAGCGAGCCCGCAAGAACAACTGGTACGATGAGGAATGTAGCACTGCCTCGGACAAAAAGTACGCTGCATGCAGGGAGACGTTGCGAACGGGCGCAACCCGCAGTGTATGGCAACGCTATAGTGAGGCGAGAAAGGAAGAAAGGCGCCTTTTCAGAAAAAAGAAACGTGAAGCCGAAAGGCGTGAGTGAGAGGAGCTTGAGATGCTGGCTGACAGGAATGATGCCCGAAAATTCTATGCAAAGATCCACCCAGAAAACTGAAGTGTGTTAGTCTTCGACGCAGAAAACTGAAGTGTGCTAGTCTTCCAAGCAGAGAACGAAGTGTGTTAGTCTTCGACGCTGAAAACAGAAGTGTGTTAGTCTTCCACGCAGAGAACAAAGTGTGTTAGTCTTCGACGCAGAGAATGAACCGTGTTAGTCTTCCACGCTAACTGAACCGTATTACTCTTCGTTGGGAGCGACGATATATGTATGTATATTTAAATTTTTTGTATAACTTCATGAACATGAAATGGTATTATAACTTTGGTCCGATGTTTGTAAGTATGAGAAGAAGAAGAGATAGACCCACTAATAAGTATACCGTTATGATCAGGACGATGAGCTGATTCGATTTAGCCATGTCCGTCTGTCCGTCCGTCCATCTGTTTGTACGCAAACTAGTCCCTCAATTTTAGAGATATCTCGATGAAATTTGGTATGGAGGCGTTATTTTATATGAGAATAATCATTCGTCGGAACCAGCAAGATCGGACCAAAACTACTCATAGCTCCCATACAATCGATTGTTCCGATAAACGGATTTCGGGCTATAACTTCTGTAATAAAAGAGCTAGTAACGTGAAATTTTGTAAGTATTGCTGTTTTTATATGCGAAATATCGATGTTGAAAATCATTGAGATGGGATAAATATTTCATATAGGTCCCATACAATTGATTGTTCCGATAAAGGGATTTGGGCTATAACTCCTGTAATTATATAGGTAGGGTCGTAAAATTTCGTAACTATTGCTCTGTTAGAATGTGAAATGTCGATGTTAAAAATCAATGAGATTGGACCAATAAAACACATCGCCCCCATATAATCGATAGTTCCGATAATTTCGGTATGAGCTAGAGTTAAATTCACACAGGCTGTACTGGGGATCGAACAGTGAAAATCGTGACGCTTATTCATGAAAGGTATATAGCCTTCGGCACAGCCGAATACAGCTTTCCTTACTTGTTTTTTTTTTTTTTCAAAAGATAATAATACATTCCCAAATTGACGCGTTTGTTGATGCTGGCCACTGACTTAAATTCAAATAAAAAAGTTTCATTTTTTTAATAACATTGCAAATTTTTGTTGTAGCTGTAAAAATATTATTAAAAATTCTTGTACACATCATAAAACTAATTTAATACTTTTGCATAAATTTAATATATTTGCTACGACAATAAGTTCTCATAACTTTTGCAAGTTGTTTACATTTGCTGTGCCATGCGTTGGAATAAGATGAATGTTGTACATGAAGGGCAAGTAAGCAAGCAATGTACAGAGACTGGACTGAAACACTACAAAATAATCTCAGTGCATACATACATACACATGTGAATTTTAAGATTAGTTACATATAGACATAGAAAAGTATGCATATATATACTAACTTTTTCGACTTTGTATTGAACTTTTGCATATCATCTAGTAAGATCCAGCAAATTACATTGCCCGCTGGGCAAAAATATCTTGAAAGTAATTTTTCAGCTACCAAAACGAATAAGAAGTGCATTGCCTTCAACATTTGCAGTCAGCACTTGAACACTTTCGAACAAAAGTGGTTATATAAAATGTGTATTATACTTTTGCATATTTAGATAACTTTGTTCTGTGTATGTATGTGTTTAAAAGGGAGGCTAGTTGTGTGATTTTTACAAATATGCATATGAACTTTCAGTCGTTACTCACTGCTTAGGTATGGGCAATGCAGATTACTTACTCACTTATGAAGGCAGCAGACTAGAAGTACTAGAATCTGTTGAGAAACTGCAAGTTGATAAACTATACTTATGTATTTGTGATGTTAGTTTTCCGGATAGTTTTTCAAAAATATATGAAGCTCATATGTATGTTAGTTTGTGTATTTGTTCGGCTAGCTTGTGCTTCATAAAAATTCAAAAACTTTATGGCAGATCCCCGAAATTGCATTAAAAAGTATGTGAAAAGCTGAGAGGGCGGCACATATTTGTATTACATAATAACATATACATATGCACATAAGAGGGTCCTTTGTTCAACAATTACTTATTGTTGGTTGAATGAAAAGCTTCTTCTGTCGATTTGCCTTCCAAAAGGGGAATATGGCAGGCACTATATACTGTTTTGTGTGAAAAGCGGTTTCGAAATGTAGCACAGTGCGATGCAACACAATCTAATTAAGCACTAATTTTTTTTTTTGCACCGTTCCGGGGGTATTCTAATCCATAGATATTATACTGTTATGATATTGTACATTTTTTAACCCCAAATCTTTAAGCTTACAAAAATCAAATGCTTATGCGCATACATAAACACTTATTTGGAGTTGGACACTTATGCAATTGCACATAACTACGAACAAGTTGTTAAAGTTTTCTTTCATAAAGAGGGTTGCCATGTCCATATGCTCATACACATATCGTCGCTCGATTGCCAGAGGCATGAATGTTCCAATTTTGCAGATTTGAGTTAATAGGCCCACGTGATTAACCTCTCTTTTCTGTACGATTCACGAGAAATCTGAGTGGCCAAACTACAAAGAAACCACGGAGATTTGCTATGCCATTTTCATGAATGTGTAGTTCAATCTCTGAAAAGTATGCCAAGAAAAACAAATGTGCTACACTTCATGTTTCTGGCGCAACAAAAATGTATAAAAACAGAATTTTTAAATTTTTTTTAAATTTTCGATTTTCCAGAAACATGAATGCGTAGCAAAATTATTACGTATACGTCACGGGGTCATGCAACACATTCATGTTTCTGACAAACCAAAAATTTTCAAAAATTTAAAAATTCAGTTTTTAAAGAGTATAATAAGAATAACCTGCGAAAACATTTATATCAAAATTTAAAATTTTGCGGTAGGAATAAACTCGGAAATACGATTACCCAATATTTTAGTTTTGGCACATTCATGCTTCTGGCACGATATGTTTCATACACTCTTGGCAAAGCAATGAATTGCCTTCTTTGCAAAATGCGAATAAGATATGCAAATGTGTGCTATGAAGTTGAATTCATCTTTGCAGCAGTAAAAATTTCACTTTTGTTGCACTATTCTTAAGCTCTTCGCAGCAAATGTTAAAAGTGCATACACAAATATATATTTACATATAAGTAGACAATAGATGCATCAGCTGCGGCACATCAATACATATATAAGTACAGACTTGAAGTTAACTAATAACTACAGTAGCGTTAAGAGAGTGCTAGATAACAATAAGTAAGAATGTAAATAAATAAATACTTACGGAAGCTTTAGGGATGTTAAGGATGATATATTCTTTACTGGGAGTTCGAGTTAGCGAATAATAATATCAATAATATTGAGTCAATATCATCAGCGTAAGCCACCAGCTACAGATTCCTTTAAAATATGAGGCCAGAGTTATGTAGCACAGCTATTTATTTCAATTTTAATTAAAAAAGAATATCAAATGACGACTCTTAGAAGAGCGTCAGCAAATATAGCCAGACAAACATTGAAGTTGACGACCTGGTGCGCCAGCGAAAGCTTGGCGCAGAACTGAATATAAAGAGCTAGAAGACGCACGATACACGTGGAATGATGCAACGAGAACATCATCAAGAAAATACGATTCAAGTCGATGGTCGATGCTCTATGCTCCTATAGAAGTTAATGAAAATGATGAGGTTTGGACTATTTGCTTCAACCTAAAATTTAATAAATCTCTTTGTTTGGAGATGTATCTCCCAAAATTGGGCTGAATAATGAATTGAGATCGTCCTCTTTCGACGAACAAAATCCCATTATGCATATCTTTCTTCATGCCTAACTTGACTTAAGTATTTCGGCATTGTAGACTGTGTCACAGGAACATAAAATTACCCTTACAGTAATTCCCAATGGTCCACGATTCATAATATATAGTTCATAATTTACGATTCACAGTTTATATTTTTTAATTCATAATTCTTAATTTATGATTGATAAACTATAATTTTTAATTCATAATTCTTTATTCATAAATCTTAATTCATTATACATAATTCATAATTTATAGTTCATAAAACGTAAATTATTAAATCATAAGTCTTTACGTATGATTCGTAATTCTTTATTGAATATTCATATTTCTTAATTCGTAATTCATAGTTCATAATTGATTAAAAAATATAATAAGTCATAAATCATAATACGTAACTCATGGTTCATTCTTCATAATTCATAAATCAAAGTCCAAAACTCATAATTTATAAATCAAAATTCATAATTCATTATAATTATTTCATCATTTTTAGTAGTTTGTAGTTGATAGTTCACAATTCAAAATTCATAGTTCATAAATTAAAATTCATAATTCCTATATCATGAATCATAATTCATAATTGATAATTTGTTATTCATAATTCATAGCCCATGATGTGAATGAGCATCCCTAATACATATACACGAAGCTACAAAAGTGGCACTCTTCTTAGCGTCGTGACCCTAATAAACCTGCAGAAATGCAAAAGCAAAACTTTTCTTAGAAATAACAAAAAACACAAAATACATCAAACTTGCACGTAATACGTAATCCCATATGTGTGACTAACAGAGTGAATCAGTCATATTTAGGTATATATGAACAACACTTCCGTTTACATAGAAACATACATACATATGTAGATACATACATATGCATGCAAGTATGAGTACAATAGTAGGTCGAAGTGTTTCTACGTAAATATATGTTGCCCTGATGTAAACTATGTAGTTTGCTTTCAGCAAGTTGTACTCAAAGTGTTATGACGCGTGGCTTCTACGGCTGTTAGACCCATTCTCATATGCAATCACATATATAAATACGTTACACTTGAGTGGCTTCTCAAAGTAACGAAAAGGACAACAAAAATAAATGGCAATAAAAATGTTACGAATGAAATGAGAAGTATGACTAAATTGCATGCAGCGAAATATGAACGATTTTAAAAGAATTCCAATAATAATAATGAATTGGCGTTAATATATTTTAGACATAATGCGCATAGATTTTCTACGATTTCTTAATTTAATTACATTTATTTCTTATTATACCCAGCGTACTAGTACTAGTATAAGGGTATTATAATTTGGTCCACATAACGACGGTACTATGTAACGGCACAAAATAATCGAGATAGGTATAGAGTTCCATATATGAATGTTCTTAGGTTGAAAAGAGGAGTTCTTTAAGGCATATCCGTCAGTCCTTCCGTCTGTCCGTCCGCCTTTTCGTCCGTCTGTCTGTCGGCCTATTCGTCCATCCCTCCGCCCGTCTGTCCGTCTGTCCGTGTACACGATAACTTGAGTAAAAATTAAGATATTTGCATGAAATTTTGTATACAGTTACTTTCTGGCCAAGGAAGGTTGCTATTAAAAATAAGCGAAATCGGATGATAACCACGCCCCCTTTTTCAATATCGAAAATTTCTAAAATCACCCAAATTGACATAATTCGGTAACGGAAATGGCTAAAATGATTTAATAGTAGGATGAGCCCCCTAGTCATTCCTTTATGATTTTTGATAAAGTTTTAAAAATGGGCGTGGCAACGCCCTCTTTTAAGGGAGGAATTTTTAAAAATTCGACTGCTCATAACTTTTAAACTGATCAATGTAGAATCATGATATTTGGCACAGGGCATACTAGCATTATAAGGAGTATACCTGATAAAATTGGACAAAGTCGATATGGAATATTTCACATAAATTGACATATCGTTACACTAATATAGAAAGGCCCTAACTTATTTTTTTATTTTAGATCAAGTTGATGATGGATTTTTATTAATAACTTCTGAATGAAGCTTCACTAAAACCTTAGTACTATTCTAGATCGTAGTTAAATATTACAGCCATTGTTGTTTGTGTTTTCGAACAAGCCATCGTTGCTATGGTTTGCTTAACATTCAGTTGTTTCGAGTAAATTGTCGATCTAAGAAAATATGAGTTAGGGCCTTAATTCGGTAACGTAAATAGCTAAAATTTGCTAGCAAGTTGTGAAAACTATCGCTGAGAATCTAATGTTCGGTTTACCTGATCTTAGACTTCCTTACGTGTTTTATTTTATCATAGTTAGTTTTATTTTGTTTTCATTTTTTTATATTATTTTTACTTTTATTTAATTATTTTTTGTTTTATTCTACTTTATTTTATTTTTTTATTTTTTTTATTATATTTTTTTTATTTTTATTTTTTTTTACTTTTTTATTGTTCTTTATTATTTATTTTTCTGTATTCATTTAACTTTTTGTTTTATTTTATTTTTGTTTAGGTTTGTTTACAGCTAGCTCTCCTCTCATTACTCACATTTCCAAATACTTTAACTAAAAGTCAACTTCTGAACTAACAATCGCTTAGCTGTACAAAAAACCTTGAACCACGGGGCGTATGAGTTATCTACTCAACAAATTCATTTACAAAACTACAATACATACACACTTGCGTTACATTGTATATACGACTGACATCAGTCTATACAAAGTTGATATCCATCTTGTTACACTTTAATACTTCTTCAACATATTTTTCTTATGTTTTATGTATTTTTTTTACAACTTCTACCTCTTTTCTACTCAGTTTCTCTTCTATTTGTCGGTTTCGCTTTCAGTGGCTTCAATTTGTAATCCATGCGTTTTATTTACTTACATATATACTTTATTTTTTATGGTTACTTGGGTTTTTTTCAATCATTTGATTTTTCAGCGTCTTAAAACTTTCGAAAGTGGTTTATTTTCAATTCATATGGAACAACGCGCTTACTGAATTTTTTTGTTTTACTTTAGACTCACATACGCATACGCACACTTCTATGTCAGCCACTTGAGACATATGACGGTACTTATATACTTAGCTCTCGCATGCATCGATATGATTTTTTGTTAGTAAATACCGTCTTATGATTCCTATTTAAAGCATTTAACGGATTTTAGTTTAGTAAAGACTCCTACTTTTGTAGTTCATCCTGGTATACATACAAATGCATAGAGATCCACATTTCCAATTATCTATTCATTTAGGTCTCATATATTATACATGACACATAAATCAGCTACTTAGTTATCTACTTAATGCGATGCTTCCAAGATATTCTACTTAATTATTATTTGTTTTGTAACTCAATTAGATTTTACCTGACATCAAGCATCCTTACATTAGCACTCAAATTCATTTAACACAAGATGCTATTGCTCTAATTTTGTTGTAAAGTAAATCTTCCAACTCGTCTATGCAATTATAGAGGCAAGAGTGGTTTGAAAACTAACGTAGATATTTACGTATAATAATACAGCAAGAAATACCGTTAGCTCCTGAGAGAAATACGAAATATTTTACTGTGTTAAAGTTAGTTTAATAAAATTTATTTTAATTTAATTCAAATTAATTTAATAATTGTATTAATTTATTTTAATTTAAGTTTATTTATTTCGATTTACTTTAATTTTATAACTTTTTTATTTATATTTTTAGATTTGATTTTATTTATTGTTATTTATTTAATTTAATTTATTTTATTTTATCTTATTATTATTATTATTTATTTTATGTATCTTATTATTTGTTTTATTTCGTTTAATTTTTTTGTTTAAGCTATTGCATAGATTTTATCGCAGGCCTTGGCGGTGGGAGTGAAATGAAAAAAATGTTAAAGTTAAAAAAGTTCGTAACAGACTTTTTCAATGTTAAAAAAGTTCGTAACGGACTTTTTCAATGTTAAAAAAGTTCGTAACGGACTTTTTTCAATGTTAAAAGGTTCGGCGTTAGCAACATTACTTGACAAAAATAAATATAAGCGTTGCCTACATTTAGGCGTATGACATTGTACTAATGTTAGCAGCAGGCCAAAATGTTCCCAAATATGCCACAAAATGTTCCCAAATAGGCCCTAAAATGGTCTTAAAGTCATAGTGACCTAAAGCGACCACAGGGATCACAAAGTCACCCCAAAATGTTCCCAAATTGGGCCCAAAATTGTCCCATATTGGCCGCGAAATGGTCTTTAAGTGATCCCATAGTGACCTAAAGCCACCACAAGGGATCCCAAATTGGCCCCGAAATGGTCTTAAAGACATCCCATAGTGACCTAAAGCGACCACAAGGGATCCCAAAGTGGCCTCAAAATGTTCCCAAATTGGCGCCAAAATGGTCTTAAAGTCATCCCATAGTGACCTAAAGCGACCACAAGGGATCCCAAAGTGGCCCCAAAAATGTTCCCAAATTGGCGCCAAAATTGTCCAAATTGGCCACGAAATGGTCTTAAAGTCATCCCATAGTGACCTAAAGCCACCACAAGGGATCCCAAAGTGGCCCCAAAATGGTCCCAAATAGGCCCCAAAATTTTTCAAAATTGGCCCAAAAATGTCCCAAATTGGCCCCGAAATGGTCTTAAAGTCATCCCATAGTGACCTAAAGGGACCGCAAGGGATCCCAAAGTGGCCCCAAAATGTTCCCAAATTGGCCCCAAAATAATCCCAAATTGGCCCGGAA
>CAXKVI010000003.1:27713352-27785852 GCA_964058755.1 Campiglossa producta
TCAGTTGAGCAATAACACAAATTTGGTTTATTGCCGTTTGGGGTATTTCACCCCCCCTAAAAGACCAACATGGCCTACACCGCTACGTATTGCCGGTTCTACTAGAACGGTACCAGTATTTGTGCCCATCGACCCGGCCAAGAGCAATACAACCGGGGTGACCCTGTCTGACATTTGGGCAGGGCTACACCTCGTTACAACAACAACAACAAAGAAGGCATTTTTGAAAATTCGGTACACTAGCATAATAGGGAGTATACCTGATGTAATTGCACGAAATCGCTTCCCAACCACGCCCACTTCCCAGCTGGAATATTTCGCAATTCATATGAAAACTACCGCGGGGTATTTAATGTTCGGTTTAGCCGAACTTAGACTTCCTTACTTGTTTTTTTTTTTTTTTTTAGCTCCTCAAATAAAAATAATCCAAACGTTAGATACAAATCATTGATTGTATATTCCAGCAGTGTAACGTAAAAGGCAACCCAAACCCTTGGTTTAAGGCTTACCAAAAAAGGAAGAGGAAGCGTTTGTATGCGTGTATGTTGCTATGTATGTATATGTAAGAAGAAGCCACAGCATGTTGCAGTGATTACGGTCACGATGGGGTTACATACAATGTGACCCAAGCTAGAGGACGGAAACACTTAACCACTGCTGTTCAATGTGTTTAAGTGATTTTTAATAAACCAGTATAATTGTATATCCTTGTAAAACAATAACTAGTAATTAGGGAAGTAAGAAATGTAAAAAAAGTTTCCGGAATGCATAGGATTCCATCGTACTGCGACGTCGTGCGAAAACAATACTGTATCATTTTTTTTTGATATAATAAAATTGGACATACCACCCCTTTCTTAAAATAGCCTTAAATAACTTAGGTGAGTTGGCCGTCCGGACATGCACCCCTACCTTACAATAAATCACAAACCTAGTTAGAAAATATACTAGTTCGAAGGGGATCCAGCAGCTCCAAAATTAATGAAGAATCCATTGATTTGTACCGTCACATTTTAATAACACTACAAGCGTCGCACTGCAGTAGTTTTCCGCTGGCTTAATAACATATACGCGCACACTAAAATAATTCTGATGTAGTTTTCAATTTTGTACAATTATGTGAAAATAATGAACAACAAGAGCTACGTTTAGCTTGAAGCGTTACGAAGGCGAAAAAATCGTTGCAAACAAGTTAATTATACACAATCATAGTAGTAGCGTAATTAATATTTATGAACTAATCAAAGAAATGCGTTTCATATTATTTATTTCGTCTGTTGTTTATTTGAAGCGATAGCAATGAACAGAGACTTGTATTCGTATAGGGGGCAAAACACATTACGCAAATATGTATGTTATTAATTTGAAGTTACGTATACGCCCCGGCTGCGCCAAATAAGATTCCAAAGATTGGAATCTAAGTCTTCTCTGGCCAATCCACAAGAAGAGCGATCCCGCAAACTGTGCCAACTATCGTGGAGTCAGCCTTTTGAGTATTGCATATAAGGTCCTATAAAGCGTATTGTGTGAAAGACTGAAGCCTGACGTAAACCGACTGATTGGGACTTATCACTGTGGCTTCCGACCTGGTAAATCTATCATTTACCAGATTATTACAATACACCAAATCTTAAAGAAAAAAACGTGCGAAAAGGGTCGACACGCACCATCTCTTTGTTGATTTAAAGCCGACAGCACGAAAAGGAGTTGCATATATGCCAATATGCCTAATTTTGGTTTCTCAGCAAAACTTATACGGCTGTGCAAAATGGCGCTGAGCATCACCACCAGCTTGGTCAGAATCGGGAAGGACCTCTCCGAGCCGTACGAAACTAAGCGAGGTTTCGGGCAGCGCGACCCCGTATCGTGCGATTTCTTTAATTTGATGTTGGAGAAAATAATACAAGCTGCAGAACTTAATCGCGCTGGAACAATATATTACACTGTTGGCGTATGCCGACGACATCGACATCATTGGCCTCAACAACCGCGCCGTAACTTCTGCGAAAAAGAAGCGGAAAAATGGGTTTGGTGGTGAACGAAGGCAAACCGAAGTACCTGTTGGCATCAAGCAAGGAGTTAGCGCATTCGTCTCTTGGCAACCACGCCATTGTTGGCAACCATAATTTCGAGATATTAAGGTACTTAATATACCTGGGAAGCATTATTAATACCAACAACAATGTTAGCCGGGAAATCCATCGAAGGATAACTCTTGCAAACAAATGATACTTTGGACTGAGTGAGCAATTGAGAAGTAAAGTCCTCTCTCGACGAAAAAAAACAATACTCTATGAACCACTTTTCGTACCCGTCCTGCTATATTATGCAGGAGCATGGCCACTAACAGCATCTGAAGAGGCGGCTTTGTGAGTATTCGAGAGAAAAATTCTTCGAAAGATTTATGGACCCCTAAAAGTTGGCAACGGCGACGACCGAAGAAGATATAATGATGAGCTCTATGAGCGTTACGCAAATGTCGACATAGTTCAGCGATTAAAGCCCAGCGGCTTCGCTGGCTAGGACACGTGGGTGGATGAACGAAGACGCTCGGTGGAAGTAGAGGAAGAGGGAGAGGTTTCAATGAACAATTCCTAAAATCCATGTACCTTTTCTTCGGAAACATGAACATTTTTGGTTCAGTGTACCAAAAAATTGAGATATGTTGATTTTTCCAGTAGCACAACTTTTCAACTAAAGGTCATAGAAACACGCTAGTAGGGCACAATTATGCATAGCAGAGAAGAAAATCCTATGCGATCAATATCTAAAAAATTAGTTGTTTTGTCAAATCCCCAGAGAAATGCATTGTGCAGAGTATTATATTATGAAGTTAGATCAAAATTCAGCTATTGTTAAATTAGTTAAACACCATTCCTAATAGTATATTTTAATAAATTTATCTTTTGTATAAAAAAGACACATACTTTTCACCATAATAGTTAGACAAATATGAAATTAATGTTTTTACTACATTTAATTTAGCTTGAATTTGTAACATCATTTACATAATAATTCATTATTTTGTACAATAGAAATTATGTTTTGCATAACAATAATTTTATACGATTTAACCACACAAAAATAACTTTCCGATTTTGTCAGTTTAAAACGTGTATTTAATTGTATGACTATAAAGAAATCATAGTTGGTGTGGTTTGAGAGCAAAGTACATAAATAAGTTTCAACGGAAATCGTTTGTCTCGTTTGATACTTGTCGCAAATTTTCACAACTAAATAATTACTAATGAAATTTAATGAGAAATTTGTTTGTATATAAAATTGTATGTCATTTTATTTGACCTTAAATAACACAGAGTTTAGTAGTCCCAAATTGTATATTTTTCTATGAAAAAATTGAACGCTGGGCAATGGTCTTGAAATGCAATTAGGTTTCACCAAATGAGCTACTTGGATAATTTTGCGCACAACAATCCAGTCGGCTGTTTTGTACATATCCGTATTTTTCTTTCTTTTTCACGCGCCGCACCCAACTAAAAATGGTGTTTTGTTAAAGGAAGTCCTATCTTTACGAATGTTAGAATGAGACACGTGAACAACAGCTGACCGATTCTAATGCTTTTGTTTTTGACGTCTATACTTTGCTACCACACTCGATATATTACACGATATTTTGACTTAGTTGCGAATTAGTCACCTGCGAGCTTGACTAATTTGTGACTTGGCTAAGTTGCATGGTGAAGCTGAAAAAGTAAAAACATCTCCTAAAGCCATCAAAATTTGTAATAATAACAAGCTATTTTTTACAGATAGTTGTCAGTAATGGTCATAATTCAAAAGCGTTATTGTCCTACAAAAATTGTACATTACAGAATTTTCAGTTTTCGAAGATAAAAAAGTTAAGCTTGTTATTAATCAACAGCCATATGCCTAGGCAGGCTCTCGTACTATGGTAGACTACCCTAAATTTAATATTAAGATCTCAAGACATACATATGTAGTTTTCTTTAAACTAGAGTTCGCCCAGTGGTTGAAATTCAACCACAAAACCTTATTTTATTTTCCTACCTTTTTGCTATTTCTTAAATTTGCCTTTCTTTTCCATATTTTGTATATTTTTGGTTTCTATACATTCCTATTCATTTTGCCTTTTCCTCCCTCTTTACATCATTCAGTAATATAGTTTCAGTGTTGATAATTATTTATTCTTCTTAGGTCGTCTTCATACGTATTTCTTTCCTTTCCTTTCCTTAGCATTAATTTGCTTTTATTTCCTTTCGTTTCCTCCCCTTTCATCTCAATTTATTCTATTTGCTTTTCTTTCCTTCTCTTCCCTTTTATTTCCTTTCCTTATCTTCTCCTTTCTTTTCCTTTTCTTTCCTTTTCTCTTCTTTCCTTTTCTTTCCTTTTCTCTTCTTTAATTTCATTTTATTTCCCTTCTTTCTTTCTTTCTTTTTTGTTCTTTTTTGTTCTTCTCTGTTCGTTTTCTTTCTTTTCGTTTCTTTTATATTCTTACCTGATCCTTCTTTCCATTTCCATTACATTCCTTTTTTCCTTTTTCTTTCCTTTCCTTTCGTTTCCGTTGCTTTAGTTTCCTTTCATTTTATTCATTTTTTTTTCATTTCATTTCTTTTCTTTTATTTTTTTCTTACCTTTATTTTCTTTCACTTTTTTTCTTAAATTTCCCTTCCTGTCATTTCGTTTCCTTACCTTTCCTTTCCTACCGTTTCCTTATTTTCTTTTGTTCTTTTCCGCAACTCCTTTGCTTTTCTTTTTCTTTCATTCATTTCCTTAACTTATTTTTTTTAGCTTTTCATTACCTTTCTTTCCTTTATTTTACTTTCTTTTTATTTTCATTTATTTTCCATACCTTCTTCCTCGCTACCTTTTCTTTCCCTTCTTTTCTTCTTCTTTCCTTCCTTTGTCTTTCTCTTTCTCCTTTTGCTTTTCTTTTCCACTGCTTTACCTACATTACATTTCCTTTATTCCCTTCCTTTTTTCTTTTCCATTCCTTTCCTTTCCCTTTGATTTTTCTGTCATATTTTCCGTTCCTTACCTTAACTTACCTTAATTTTCCTTTTATCCATCCCTTTCCTTTCCTATTATTTTCTTAATTTAATATTTTATTTATTTCATTTTGTTTCATTTTTATTTATTTTATATTATTCCTTTTCCTTTCATTTCCAAAAAATTTTATTTTTTTACTTTCAATCACTTTTCTATTTCCGATTTTACTTTTTTTTTTAATTTTATCAATTTTCCATTTTATTTTATTTCACTAAGTGTAGCCATGAAGGGCTTGTGCATGATCTAGCTTATTTGTGCTTTCTTTTTTTTTAAATTTGCTTCTCTGAATCCCCACGCACAGATTTTGTTTTTGTAAACACTGTTTGTACCTAAGCTCAATAAAGTTCACGCGCTGGCTCATGTTATCTTATTGCTGCCAACAAAACAACTCACCCTACTGCAATGAATGCAAACACACAATGCAAGTGGTCATACCTACATACATACACCCATAACAGCGGCTCTATAAAGCGAATGCGTGTATATCACATGTAGTGGTGTGATTTTCAAATAATATTATAATTAATTTTTTTTAATTTTTGGTTTGTTTTCGGCCACCCTGCTCGGCGAGACATATCGATACATACCAAATTTTATATACCTTAGAATTGTGGTTATTGCAAAAAAGGGAGGAACCAGTTATGTTTGCGCATTTATATATAATAGATTTGAATGAACATGCTTTCAACGCACGTTCGAGTATTCAATTTGACATATTCGATCAGGAATCACCATGCCTAAAAATTAGCTGATACATAACATAAATATGAATTCAGTTGACTTTTTCGCAACTAAAAATATTTAAAACGAAAATTCCCTGTTAATAATAAACAGTCTATCGACTCACATGGAAAAACTTACAACTCACAGGAGTACTCGTGGAAAGATTAAACCTTTTAGCTATATCGCCCTGTATTAAATGCGAACTTTAATCAGGATGTAATATAAAACGTATAAGATTTGTACAAAAAGTAAACTAGATTAGTCCGTTGAACGATAAGGAATCTAAATCTATCCTCTTATCAGCTATTCTCTATTCCTTTTGTCTTATTTTCCTTTGAAATTTTCGATCATTTGTCAAATCAAAACAAAATTTGAGCAACAAAACAACCGGAAATAAAAATCAGAAGTCACGAGCATATCAAAAAGGCGCGACCATTATTTTGTCAAAATCATAAACAAACTAACAAAGCAATCACACGTCTGAATGATGTATTAATAATAAGAGGCGTTTAAACGGAAACTCCGAAAAAATATCCATTCCATGGATTGACAGTGAAATGAAAATCAGAAATGTGAAATGCCGTTGGTTACATAACATCATAATAAAGATTTATGCAATTTTATGCGTGATTGCGTTTCGGTGTGATGGTGATAATATCGCAATCTCATAATGATGTCAGCCAGAAGTGTTAAATTAGTAAATATTTATGAATTTCAAAGGTTTTGAATATAAGCAATTGTGTGATTTGTTATGTTAATACCCTACAAAACTTTGCTAAGCGGTATTAGGAAATATTTTTTAATTTAATTTATTTAAATTTATATTTCGCAATTCACAGCGTCTGCTATTTCGTGATTCTTGTCTATTTTTCAAAAAATTTACATTGGAAACCATAAAAACATACAGGGATAATCAAATACGAAACTCTTGTGAATATCATTTAAAATTTAAAATTTTTGGACTGATCTCACTTTTTTTAAACTGCCAAATCATTGAAGAAAAAAATTAGTTGCATATGCCTTAGTCTTTTAGAAAAAAAAAACTCTCCACAAAAAAAGTGTTAAATGAAAATAACTCCAAAAGCAACACGCGGGTTAACATTGCATTGTTGGGTGGTACGCAAAAAAAAAAATTATGCAAATGCCTTTTTTGTTCTAACATTTTCCGCTTTTTCACACTTCAATGCATAATTGTTACTGGCATGCGTTAATGAGTACTCGCGTATTGTGTATATGTGAGTGTGTGTCACCTCAAATCCGCTGTATAAAAACCGGCGTCGAAATCCTTTGAAGTGTGTAAGGCGTGGAAAAAAGCCAACAGTTTTTGGACGTGTTTGAGGTCGTATTGGCTTTAGTACGTAACACACGTCCAATCATTGTGGCCTACAAGCTGACTGATACCGTATACGTTTTGTTCTATTGTTAGTCGATTTTTCATTGCTGATGGTTTGGCAATCACTCTTTGATATTCTGTTTTACATCGATTTCCATAGAAGCAATTATAAATATTTGAATTTGGGCGAGAATTTTCGTTTGAGCATTGCATGAATGGTACTAGATAACGCAATGTGAAATTAAATGGTATTTTCGCAATTATCAAGAATCGTTGCTGTAATTTAAGCCTGTCATGACCTGGTCCAGAGAAATTGGAGGATGTCTGAGTGCTTTACTTTTTAGCTCTTTAATTTTTTATGGAAATTGCGTACTGATGGCTCGAAAGTTGCCAAGGACATACCCTAAGGCTTTCTTGAACTGACAGAGCACTATTTCATACTATTGGACTAGATAGCCGGGCAGACGTTATTCGGCCTAGGTTGTATCCCTATCCCTATCCCTATCCCTATCCCTATCCCTATCCCTATCCCTATCCCTATCCCTATCCCTATCCCTATCCCTATCCCTATCCCTATCCCTATCCCTATCCCTATCCCTATCCCTATCCCTATCCCTATCCCTATCCCTATCCCTATCCCTATCCCTATCCCTATCCCTATCCCTATCCCTATCCCTATCCCTATCCCTATCCCTATCCCTATCCCTATCCCTATCCCTATCCCTATCCCTATCCCTATCCCTATCCCTATCCCTATCCCTATCCCTATCCCTATCCCTATCCCTATCCCTATCCCTATCCCTATCCCTATCCCTATCCCTATCCCTATCCCTATCCCTATCCCTATCCCTATCCCTATCCCTATCCCTATCCCTATCCCTATCCCTATCCCTATCCCTATCCCTATCCCTATCCCTATCCCTATCCCTATCCCTATCCCTATCCCTATCCCTATCCCTATCCCTATCCCTATCCCTATCCCTATCCCTATCCCTATCCCTATCCCTATCCCTATCCCTATCCCTATCCCTATCCCTATCCCTATCCCTATCCCTATCCCTATCCCTATCCCTATCCCTATCCCTATCCCTATCCCTATCCCTATCCCTATCCCTATCCCTATCCCTATCCCTATCCCTATCCCTATCCCTATCCCTATCCCTATCCCTATCCCTATCCCTATCCCTATCCCTATCCCTATCCCTATCCCTATCCCTATCCCTATCCCTATCCCTATCCCTATCCCTATCCCTATCCCTATCCCTATCCCTATCCCTATCCCTATCCCTATCCCTATCCCTATCCCTATCCCTATCCCTATCCCTATCCCTATCCCTATCCCTATCCCTATCCCTATCCCTATCCCTATCCCTATCCCTATCCCTATCCCTATCCCTATCCCTATCCCTATCCCTATCCCTATCCCTATCCCTATCCCTATCCCTATCCCTATCCCTATCCCTATCCCTATCCCTATCCCTATCCCTATCCCTATCCCTATCCCTATCCCTATCCCTATCCCTATCCCTATCCCTATCCCTATCCCTATCCCTATCCCTATCCCTATCCCTATCCCTATCCCTATCCCTATCCCTATCCCTATCCCTATCCCTATCCCTATCCCTATCCCTATCCCTATCCCTATCCCTATCCCTATCCCTATCCCTATCCCTATCCCTATCCCTATCCCTATCCCTATCCCTATCCCTATCCCTATCCCTATCCCTATCCCTATCCCTATCCCTATCCCTATCCCTATCCCTATCCCTATCCCTATCCCTATCCCTATCCCTATCCCTATCCCTATCCCTATCCCTATCCCTATCCCTATCCCTATCCCTATCCCTATCCCTATCCCTATCCCTATCCCTATCCCTATCCCTATCCCTATCCCTATCCCTATCCCTATCCCTATCCCTATCCCTATCCCTATCCCTATCCCTATCCCTATCCCTATCCCTATCCCTATCCCTATCCCTATCCCTATCCCTATCCCTATCCCTATCCCTATCCCTATCCCTATCCCTATCCCTATCCCTATCCCTATCCCTATCCCTATCCCTATCCCTATCCCTATCCCTATCCCTATCCCTATCCCTATCCCTATCCCTATCCCTATCCCTATCCCTATCCCTATCCCTATCCCTATCCCTATCCCTATCCCTATCCCTATCCCTATCCCTATCCCTATCCCTATCCCTATCCCTATCCCTATCCCTATCCCTATCCCTATCCCTATCCCTATCCCTATCCCTATCCCTATCCCTATCCCTATCCCTATCCCTATCCCTATCCCTATCCCTATCCCTATCCCTATCCCTATCCCTATCCCTATCCCTATCCCTATCCCTATCCCTATCCCTATCCCTATCCCTATCCCTATCCCTATCCCTATCCCTATCCCTATCCCTATCCCTATCCCTATCCCTATCCCTATCCCTATCCCTATCCCTATCCCTATCCCTATCCCTATCCCTATCCCTATCCCTATCCCTATCCCTATCCCTATCCCTATCCCTATCCCTATCCCTATCCCTATCCCTATCCCTATCCCTATCCCTATCCCTATCCCTATCCCTATCCCTATCCCTATCCCTATCCCTATCCCTATCCCTATCCCTATCCCTATCCCTATCCCTATCCCTATCCCTATCCCTATCCCTATCCCTATCCCTATCCCTATCCCTATCCCTATCCCTATCCCTATCCCTATCCCTATCCCTATCCCTATCCCTATCCCTATCCCTATCCCTATCCCTATCCCTATCCCTATCCCTATCCCTACGACTTTTGATCCAGATTTATTTTTGTTGCAGTGAACCTAAGCTCTTGAAAAAAAAAAAATTGGCTCTGTGGAACTTTTGTCATACAAGATAAACTAAATTTACCGGACTAGTATTTTTGATAGCATGCATAGAGATAATGTGGCTCTAGCTCGAGAACTATAGGCTTTCCAAAAATAACTTTTTTCATTGTCGATGGGGAACTTCGTGACAAATAAAGGGGAGAAAAAAAATTTTCGACGCATACTAAAATTTTCGAGAATAATCCTGAAAACTCTATACGTGGCATATATTTTTCCACACATGGCATATAATTTTCAGAGCTAACTTTACAATCGCGATATCTCAGAACTGGATACTGGACCTTGGACCCCGAATAACTTTTTAAGCATACATGCTATCGATGAGGATATTTGAACTCTTCCTTCTGACGGCGAACCTGAAATCTCTACCAAAATTTGGCTCTGTGGAAATTATTGTTGTTTAACCACTATTTTAGGTCTATTTTGACCGGGCCATAAATGTGGAGCATAATAAGACGACATAATTCCTCCATACCTCATGGTGTATTTCTTCTGAGCTAGTGGCCGATTTACGACTACTTGTGCTTGGTTATTTCTGTGCCAGGCTGTTAATGGTTCTAGACCATAAGTCACCTTTGATATTCATTCCGGCCACCGAATTTTCAGCTACACAGTGAAAATAAAAGTCTAACTTTAATACCATTTTGGTGTTTATATATAACAACGCGGAAAAGTAAAATTAATACCATGTTCGGTATAATTAAGAGAGAGAGGAATTCAGTCGAAGGTTCTCTCAGGCAAAAAAAAAAAAAAAAATTACACAGTTCTATTATATTGCCTTCACCTAGAGTCGAACTCACAATTTATTGAATGCTGAACGGAGATGTCTATATCAAGCTATCGAATGCTTATGCTTACCAGCGTCTAATTGCAGCTTTGTTCTAAATGATATATCGCTATAGCGACGAACCGCGTGATCTGAAGAACAAACCACCGGACTAAATTTAATGCTAAAAAGTAATTAATTTAATACTTTTCCGGCTTTGTTTTTAAACCAAAAGTACTTTAAACATTAGGTATAATGAGAGAGAGCGCTATAGAGAGATCGCTTTAGTATTATTTTGGTATTATTTTAAAACTATTTGGAATCAAAAATTTTTCAGAGTCTTAAATTAATACTATTTAGCAAGGACTGAACCGAAACTTAAACCGTAACCGTAACCGATTAAAACCGATTCATTTTAAAACCGTAACCGTTATTTTTGTCTGAAAAGAACGAAACCGAAACCGTTCCAAAAGCCGGAACCGTTTCCAAACGGGTTTGAATAATTTTCATGGAAGATGGTTTAGCAAGGGTACAAAAGACATGTTTTACTAAATATTAAAACTCCGGAAGAGGAAATTGAACTATGGTCGAATGAAGCCATCGAAAAAAAGTTACGAGATCCGAAAAAAAAGTCAAGTGGCCCGCCTCATTCCATTTTAACATATTTCTAAAAAAATTAACTCTACAATTTTTTTAATTTATTTTGATGAAATTTTTCCCATATATAGCGGGAAAAATATTTATTTATTACTATATTGGAGAAATCCATTATGATTACCGGAGTAAAGTTATAAAAAAAGGTACGTATCGACGTTCCATGCGAAAACTAACACCAGAAATTTTGTGTCTGACGAAAAGTAACATTTTAATTTTTTCTCTGAAGAAAATTTACTACATATAAGTAGACACATAATTAAAGTATTAGTTTTCCTACAGAATTTGAAAAGTGCTAGTTTTCGTAAAAAATTTAAAAATTGTTAGGTTTCGTATGGCACGTCGATATTTGAGTTTTTTAGAAACAACATTTTTTTGTGTTGGTGTTTTTATTTGGAAACCGAAACCGGAACCGAAACCGAAACCCGTTACAAAATCGAAACCGAAACCGGAACTTTATTTTAATCGGTTTCATCCCTTTTTATTTAGTGTTTAAAATCAAATTTAATAGCGACTGGTATTAAAAGTAAACTTTCATTTTTTACTGTGTATAGGTAGTACTTTGAAGTGGACGGCGGTGATTTCTAGTTTTTACTATATCCACTTCTTATCCCAAATTCATCAGATAAATCGTAGTGTGTAGCTCTCTTGTACATATATAGATATTAGAGCGTCTCGGGCTTACAGGCAAAAAAAAAAGTCAGCCGTATCTCCCCTCATACGAAGTGTTTTTGAAAAATATTTAAACATTTTTTTTGTGGCAACCCTAGATGTCGCCTAATTACATTTTTCTTGAAATCTTTGGCATTTGTTGTCGGATTTTAAAGTTTGACACATCAATATTTTCGTTTCAAAGAGGTTTTTTTTCAAGAAAGTTCATTGAGCTCATGCGTTTCGTTGTGGTACCAGACTTTAAAACTCGACAAAAAATGCCGAAGATATGAAGAAAAATTCAATTGGGCGACATCTAGGGTTGCCATAAAAAAATACAATTTTTTTTAAATGGTTTTCAAAAACACATCATATGAGGGGAGCTACGGGCGACTTTTTTTTTGGTGATACGCTCTAATAGATATACATATAATATTTTTAGTGACAACAACCCAATCAAAGTGGAATTTCCTGTTGTCATTCCTCCATTAAAGTAGGGAGAGTGTGTACTGCCACTTGAGGCTAATAAATCAAAAAATTTACGTTAAACACACAAAATAGCAAAAAGTCGCATCGAATGGGGAAACGATTGAGTGCAATGAATTGCAGCATGTTGAGTAAACATTATATACAGTGTTTTAAATTTTGTACAAAACAAGGCATACCCGACAAAAAATTAGCACTCATATCTATAATTAGCCCTCTTATAATTTAATAATGAGAGTGAGACATTATTAAATTATTCGGCTCCAAACAAAACCCAACATGTTAATTTAATATTGAAAACTGCCTTACTGCTGGTGGGGCAGTGTTTCAATTTGTAGTATTAAATAAAAATAGCGGTGTAGTTGCTCCTTGAGAGTTTGTAAGACTTCTGGTTTTATTCAAAATTTACAGCGGTTTATATTGGCATTTCCTGGCGATGCGGACGTTACGTTTGAACGAATTTATTGAATTTTTAGTAAGAAGTACTGTAAAAACTGGGGCCGATTTATTATATATATGGCAATATTTAGGAACCTGCTGCCTGTAAAAGTATGTCTTAACCACTTTAAGTGCGTTGCGGACATCACTCAAAACGGAAGTAGGGTTGAGGCAAATGCCAAATATAAAGGTACAAAACCTTTAATTAAAAAAATTAAAACTTAAAGGTGAAAGTAACGAGTTCTTAAAAACCAACAGAAAGTTAGGATAAGGAAAGCAATCGTTCCATATCTCTGTTGCGAACGTTACGTTGCGGACGTCTTTTTACTTAAGGGCTGGTTTCCTCGAATAGCGGTGCTGCTATCTAACTACCGTTACATGCTCACCGCTTCAATAAACGTCACCAGCAACACCGATTTTATGTAAACTCTAAGAACTGAAGCGGTGGACTCTGTTCATATTAAACCGTTGATTTAGCTTGTTGATAGATGTTTTTTTTGTTTTACTTTACGATTTTATGAATTTTGTAAAACATAAACAAGAAATAAACTGGTGTTTCGTAAATCAAATTGAAATATTTGATAGATTTCTCACCGTTATGACAATGACGGTGGGAAAAAACGTTGACGAAAAATTGCCACCGCTATGCTTGAATGCTTGCCGCTATATTACATTACGGCGAACTTCATCGTCTTCTTAGTTTGCACCCAATTACTTTTACATGGAAGTATTTTTGACAACGTACTTCACCGCTATATAACAAGCGCTATATATCGTCACCGCTTTCGAGGAAACCAAGCCTTTAGTAAAAAAGAGTTTTCTCCATACAAAATTAAAATTTCCGCTGGGAAACACCCATATACAAAATCTTAAACTTATGGTAATACTCTGTATTTTTGTCTCATATCAAGTCACTAAATTTGAGATATTTCATTAGATACAATTTTTGCGACTTGAGATGATTCCGGTATTCTATAAGAGAAAGTCACAAGAATCTCTCATTTTAAGGTGTGGTGAATACAAAAATTGCATAAATTTTAAGTAACGCTTTTGTCACTCGCCCTACAAATGTCGATGTAGCCCAGCCGTTAAGCGTCCGGACTATCACGCAGTAAATTTTAATTTTTTTATTTAATTTTTTTAGTTTAATTAACTTTGTTTTTAAACATATAAATACTTCTTATTCGTAAATTCACATTATTAGATGACAAATTAGTGACTCTTTATTGAGACTAGAGATGTGAGGCAGCTTACTGAATACCAAATTGTATCAAATATGAAATAGACCACGAAATGTCTCTATTAGTGACTAGATACACCTTGCAGAATTCCACCATAAATCTCCTTCTCTCTCATTTGAAGGTGTGGTGAATACACAAATGGCATAAATTTTAAGAAATCAATTTGACACCCGTAGACCAGGCGTTAAGCGTCCGAATTATCGCGTGAAGGTTCGCAGGTTCAAGTGCCGGTCCGCGAACATTAAATCTTTACTTTTTTATTTAATTTTTTTTTAAGTTTAGTGACTAGATACAGCTAGATACAGCTTACAGAATTACGGTATTAAGTTCCTTTTCTAACTATATTAGAAGTATCAAAAGAGCAGTTTAAAGGGGACTGGGTCTCTGTTTATTTTATTACTTTTTTAGTACTTCTCAAGTGGATTTCTATTTTGTAGATTAAAAAATACTCCCTTTGAATATAAAAGGCAGCTGTATCAATAAATCTCTAGCACATTGTATGTATCTATGTAGCTTAACAAGTTCAACTTTGAACACTCATTGTCCATCAACTGGCTACACCTCACCTCATATACCTTATAAGTCTACTATCGACCATATCTTTACTTAATAAACACCGAATCCTGTAGAGGACCCACAAAATTTGAAAGGCCCCTCCCAGCAATTTTAAATTGTACTAGATATGGTTTGGACAGGCTATAACGTAATTTATATAACCTAATGCTAGAGCAAAAGAGCATGCCTGCTGTCATATGCTCATTATCTTCAGATTTCCTTATTTTAAATTCGCTTACAGGAATTTTTGTGGGCAACTACTTGCTTGTATGTGTCATTCATTTAGTTCATGTTTATGCTTTTGTTATATCAAACTTTATTGAATTACGGAATTCGTAAATATACCATGTATGTATATTTGAACTGAAATGTTTATATAACAAGTTAATTGAAATTTCAATTTCAGACCACATCTACCCACTGCAAGTGCTTCACTGTCGAATTTTAAGCCATGAAATAGTGCACAGCTGTTGTCTGCATTCTTTGCGAATTGCTGAATATACGCAGGTCATATATGTTTGTATGAATTTGTTTTTACCCTAAAAAATCGACTATTCTAGGATGAGCACCGCTTGCCATTTTTGATCTCTTTATATGGCTTGAATTTATCCCTTTTGTCTGACAATGTGCTATTAAGACACTAAATGTTCCCTTTAATGTGTGAATGGGTGCTCTACCTACTTGGTTCTCCAATACGGTCGGTGAAGTCTCCTTATCGTTATCTTTTTTATGGTCTATATGTCCGACAGGGTAAAAACGGTCATCAAGGGTCAATTTTTGAGAAAACCCGATTTCGGCAATGCGCCGTTCTCAGTGTCATTTTCGTTGTCTATGTCCCTCATATTATGCTACACAAATTAAAGTTAACATAACCCAACCAAGGCCCTATTGGTGCAGTTTGTGTTGTGATCAATTACATCCCACTGTTGACGAAAAATATCAATCGCGGGCCACTCTCCTTAGAGATTAGTAGCACGATTTTTTTATTGTATATAAATGCATTCAGCTGAAGGCTTAAACAAGCAAGCGCGAAAACTCAATTACATATTTTATTAAATGACTACATGTATTGATATGAATTGCAGCAATGATAATTAAAAATTGTTCCTGTTTCAGGAACAAAAGATCGGTTTGATACAATTTTTCCTTGATTATTTTTTTTAGAACATTTATAGTATACAATGAATTTTTCGAGTTCTAATTTGATTAAAGAAAATAAACGATTTGTCCTTAACGTTTCGCCTAGCAGTCAAGTTAAGATCCGAAATTGTTACGTATACGCCATGGTGTCTGTCGTGGGGGGCAAAACATTCATGTTTCTGGCAAAACCAAAATTTTAAAAAATTTCAAAATTCAACCTTTAAATAATTTCGTTGCGCCAGAAAATTAATGTGTAGCACAACGAAAATTTAAAAAAAATTTCTTTGGAAATTTTCAAAAGATGAATGTGCCAAATCTCGAGGTGCTGTAATTCCAATATTAACGTAAAAACTATATCAGTGGAAAGAGTATAATGAGAATAAAACCTGCAAAATATATTTGTGTCAAAAAACTAAAATTTTAAATTTTGCGAGAGGAATAAACTTTCAAATGTGATTTACCAAAATTGTAATTATTGGCACATTCATGCTTTTGGCAAGCGAGCGATGATATACTCTTTAAAGATGCCATTATATAATAGTTATACGATTCCTGATTGATACCACACCCTCCAAACTATAGCACAGCAACAACCATGATCCTTTTTTAAAAGATATTTGTAAAAACTAATTAGCCATTAATTTTCAACAAAAGTTTTTCATTCAAGATAAACATAATCTTTAATATGCATTTATCTTCTCTTTTAGCAGTAACAATTCGAAGCATTGATGCTTTTAATATATTTAAATAGATTGATGCATATAACTACATAATTTTTTAATCCAATTAATTTTTCAATAAAACATTTATAATTGAAAATATTAAAAAAACTCCTTTTATTTGTGGTAATTATAAATGAGCTTGTTCATTAAAAATAATGATTATATGTTAAGCAACATAGGGGATGTGGTTTATTTACCAACATCTCCACATTCTACAAACCACGTGCCACACACAGTGGCTAGGCGAGATAAAAGTGCAACGACGACATTTGCAGACATTTTAAACAATTTAAAAATAAATAGATCAATGTATGTAGATAAAAAAGCAGGCAGTACCAAGTTCTCGTGAAGCCTGATGTGTAAACATGTACCAAGTGCTGAGTAAAAAATTACTCAAAGACGAATCATACACGAATAATAAATGACTCATAGACGAGTAATGAATGACTCATAGACTGGTAATAAATGACTCGTAGACAAGTCATAAATGATTCATATATGGGCCATTAATTACTCATAGCCGAGTCACGTATGCCTCATGAAAAACTCCTGCAAGACCCATGTAAGAGACGTATAAGACTCCTATAAGAATCGAAGGCAGATGACTCCTTTCCTTGGCTTCGTATAAATGTTTCCTCTCCTTTTCTTTTCTTTTCTTTTCTTTTCTTTTCTTTTCTTTTCTTTTCTTTTCTTTTCTTTTCTTTTCTTTTCTTTTCTTTTCTTTTCTTTTCTTTTCTTTTCTTTTCTTTTCTTTTCTTTTCTTTTCTTTTCTTTTCTTTTCTTTTCCTTTCTTTTCTTTTCTTTTTTTTCTTTATTTTCTTTATTTTCTTTCCTTTCCTTTCCTTTCCTTTCCTTTCCTTTCCTTTCCTTTCCTTTCCTTTCCTTTCCTTTCCGTTCCTTTCCTTTCCTTTCCTTTCCTTTCCTTTCCTTTCCTTTCCTTTCCTTTCCTTTCCTTTCCTTTCCTTTCCTTTCCTTTCCTTTCCTTTCCTTTCCTTTCCTTTCCTTTCCTTTCCTTTCCTTTCCTTTCCTTTCTTTTCCTTTCCTTTCCTTTCCTTTCCTTTCCTTTCCTTTCCTTTCCTTTCCTTTCCTTTCCTTTCCTTTCCTTTCCTTTCCTTTCCTTTCCTTTCCTTTCCTTTCCTTTCCTTTCCTTTCCTTTCCTTTCCTTTCCTTTCCTTTCCTTTCCTTTCCATTAAATTGGAATGTAAATCAAACATTAAAGTTTCACCGATGGTATGTGCAATATAATATTTATGTAAAAATTTCAAACCAAATACATATGTAGATATATTAAAGAATTTCAATGTTAAAATACTTACACACGCCAACGTCTGTCACAAATATTTTTATTTAAAAAATATTCATTGCAGCCCATTATTAATTAATGACAAAACGCGCCACGTTTAATTTTATTAAAAAATAATATTTCAAATTAATGACATGTATCAGTAGCAAATTAAAGAATAATGTACGTATGTGTATATATATTTACATTGGAGGCTACTTGTTATTTGATTGCGGAATTTTTAACAGAAATACTTTTCCTAAAGGCACCACGTCTTCGCCATACACCAAAACCTGTAAAGGAGTGATAAAATAATTTATACCCAACATCTTTTTGTCAAAAGCTAATGAAGCGAAATTAGACTTAAGACAATCTGAAACCCTGGTGATCGTACTTCCTCCGCTTTTTCCATAATCTTCGTTTTTTATTTAATTTATTTTTACCTTTTTAGTGCTATATTCTTTAAAAGCGTGTGTTTTCGCTTTTTAACCTATATTTATTTTTTACTTTTTAGTTAAATGTGTTATGAAGTAATCGATAAATATATCGAAGTGTACCGCAGTCAAGACGAAACCTCTGGGCCTCCACTTGCGTTTGATACTCATATTGTAGGCAATTTTCAATATTATTGTACAATCTCATTTTGACCGATAACTCAGTTATCGATAAATATATCGAAATATTCCAAAGTCCAATAGAAACCTGTGGACCTTCCCTTTCGTTTGATACCCATATTGAAGGCATATTTCAAGGTTTTTGGGACAGTCTGAAGTCCAAATGACAGACTGAAGTGGAGCTACATACAAGCATGCAAACATACATATGAATGTACATATGTACAAGTAAAGCTAATGAAAGCGTAGTAAAAAAACTAACATTATGTGGGAAAAGCGTCTTGCGCTCGATATACCAAAATTAAGGAACAAAGTTGGCCACGCTTTTTCCACAATACTACTGTGTAGGGGTTTTAAAATTATTTTCAACTTTTTAGTTCAATACTCGCTAAAAGCGTGAGTTTTAGTTTTTTTAAACTATATTTATTTTTTACTTTTCAGTCAAATGTCCTGTGGTCTTCCCCTTTCGTTTGATACCCATATTCTAGGGAAATGTTAAGGTTTTTGGGCATTCACATTTGGACCGATAACTCAGTTATCGATAAATTTATCGAAATATGTCGATGTCCAAATGAAACCTGGGACCTTCCCCTTTCGTTTGGTACCCACATTGTAGGGAAATTTTGAGGTTTTCGGGCAACCACATTTTGACCGATAACTCAGTTATCGATAAATTTATCGAATTATATCGAGGTCCAAATGAAACCTGTGGTCTTCCCCTTTCGTTTGATACCCATATTGTAGAGAAATTTTGAGGTTTTTGGGGATTCACATTTTGACCGATAACTCATTTATCGATAAATTTATCGAAATATGTCGATGTCCAAATAAAACTTGGGACCTTCCCCTTTCGTTTGGTACCCACATTGTAGGGAAATTTTGAGGTTTTCAGGCAACCACATGTTGACTGATAACTCAGTTATCGATAAATTTAGCGAAATATATCGAGGTCCAAATGAAACCTGTGGTCTTCCCCTTTCGTTTGGTACCCACATTGTTGGGAAATTTTGAGGTTTTTGGGCATTCACATTTTGACCGATAATTCAGTTATCGATAAATTTCCCTACAATATGGGTATCAAACGAAAGGTGAAGGCCCCAGGCTTCACATGTTCATCGACATAATTCGATAAATTTGTCGATAACTGAGTTATCGGTCAAAATGTGGTTGCCCGAAAACCTTAAAATTTCCATACAATATGGGTATCAAACGAAAGGGGAAGACCCCAGGTTTCATTTGGACATCGACATATTTCGATAAATTTATCGATAACTGAGTTATCGGTCAAAATGTGGTTGCCCAAAAACCTAAAAAATTCCCTACAATATGGGTATCAAACGAAAGGTGAAGGCCCCAGGTTTCATTTGGACATCGACATATTTCGATAAATTTATCGATAACTGAGTTATCGGTCAAAATGTGGTTGCCCGAAAACCTTAAAATTTCCCTACAATATGGGTATCAAGCGAAAGGTGAAGGCCCCAGGTTTCATTTGGACTTCGATATATTTCGATAAATTTATCGATAACTGAGTTATCGGTCAAAATATGATAGCCCAAAAACCTAAAAACTTCCCTACTATATGGGTATCAAACGAAAGGTGAAGGCCCCAGGTTTCATTTGGACATCGACATATTTCGATAAATTTATCGATAACTGAGTTATCGGTCAAAATATGATTGCCCAAAAACCTAACAAATTCCCTACAATATGGGTATCAAACAAAAGGTGAAGGCCCCAGGTCTCTTTTGGACATCGACATATTTCGATAAATTTATCGATAACTGAGTTATGGGTCAAAATATGATTGCCCAAAAACCTAAAAAATTCCCTACAATATGGGTATCAAACGAAAGGTGAAGGCCCCAGGTTTCACTTGGACATCGACATATTTCGATAAATTTATCGATACCTGAGTTATCGGTCAAAATGTGGTTGCCCGAAAACCATAAAATTTCCCTACAATATGGGTACCAAACGAAAGGGGAAGGCCCCAGGTTTTATTTGGACTTCGATATATTTCGATAAATTTATCTGTAACTGAGTTATCGGTCAAAATGTGATTGCGCAAGAACCTTTAAATTTTTCTACAGTACGGGTATCAAACGAAAGGTGAAGGCCCCAGGTTTCATTTGGACTTCGATA
The DNA here is from genome assembly GCA_964058755.1 of Campiglossa producta. Taxonomy (NCBI): domain Eukaryota; kingdom Metazoa; phylum Arthropoda; class Insecta; order Diptera; family Tephritidae; genus Campiglossa; species Campiglossa producta. The sequence goes on from CAXKVI010000003.1 coordinate 27,733,997, forward strand.
TATTTCGATAAATTTATCGATAACTGAGTTATCGGTCAATATGTGGTTGCCCGAAAACCTTAAAATTTCCCTACAATATGGGTATCAAACGAAAGGTGAAGGCCCCAGGTTTCATTTTGACTTCGATATATTTCGATAAATTTATCGATAACTGAGTTATCGGTCAAAATGTGGTTGCCCAAAAACCTAAAAAATTCCCTACAATATGGGTATCAAACAAAAGGTGAAGGCCCCAGGTCTCTTTTGGACATCGACATATTTCGATAAATTTATCGATAACTGAGTTATGGGTCAAAATATGATTGCCCAAAAACCTAAAAAATTCCCTACAATATGGGTATCAAACAAAAGGTGAAGGCCCCAGGTCTCTTTTGGACATCGACATATTTCGATAAATTTATCGATAACTGAGTTATGGGTCAAAATATGATTGCCCGAAAACCTTAAAATTTCCCTACAATATGGGTACCAAACGAAAGGGGAAGGCCCCAGGTTTTATTTGGACTTCGATATATTTCGATAAATTTATCGATAACTGAGTTATGGGTCAAAATATGATTGCCCAAAAACCTAAAAAATTCCCTACAATATGGGTATCAAACAAAAGGTGAAGGCCCCAGGTCTCTTTTGGACATCGACATATTTCGATAAATTTATCGATAACTGAGTTATGGGTCAAAATATGATTGCCCGAAAACCTTAAAATTTCCCTACAATATGGGTATCAAACAAAAGGTGAAGGCCCCAGGTCTCTTTTGGACATCGACATATTTCGATAAATTTATCGATAACTGAGTTATGGGTCAAAATATGATTGCCCAAAAACCTAAAAAATTCCCTACAATATGGGTATCAAACGAAAGGTGAAGCCCCAGGTTTCACTTGGACATCGACATATTTCGATAAATTTATCGATAACTGAGTTATCGGCCAAAATGTGGTTGCCCGAAAACCTTAAAATTTCCCTACAATATGGGTACCAAACGAAAGGGGAAGGCCCCAGGTTTTATTTGGACTTCGATATATTTCGATAAATTTATCGATAACTGAGTTATCGGTCAAAATATGATTGCCCAAAAACCTAAAACCTTCCCTACTATATGGGTATCAAACGAAAGGTGAAGGCCCCAGGTTTCATTTGGACATCGACATATTTCGATAAATTTATCGATAACTGAGTTATCGGTCAAAATATGATTGCCCAAAAACCTAAAAAATTCCCTACAATATGGGTATCAAACGAAAGCTGAAGGCCCCAGGTCTCTTTTGGACATTGACATATTTCGATAAATTTATCGATAACTGAGTTATCGGTCAAAATGTGGTTGCCCGAAAACCTTAAAATTTCCCTACAATATGGGTATCAAAAGAAAGATGAAGGCCCCAGGTCTCTTTGGACATCGACATATTTCGATAAATTTATCGATAACTCAGTTATCGGTCAATATCTATGTGGTTGCCCGAAAACCTTAAAATTTCCCTACAATATGGGTATCAAAAGAAAGATGAAGGCCCCAGGTCTCTTTGGACATCGACATATTTCGATAAATTTATCGATAACTGAGTTATCGGTCAAAATGTGGTTGCCCGAAAACCTTAAAATTTCCCTACAGTATGGGTATCAAACGAAAGGGCAAGGCCCCAGGTTTCATTTGGACTTCGATATATTTCGAAAAATTTATCGCTAATTTCATAGGACATTTGACTAAAAAGTAAAAAATAAATATAGTTTAAAAAAACTAAAACTCACGCTTTTAGAGTGTATTGAACTAAAAAGTTGAAAATAATTTTAAAACCCCTACACAGTAGTATTGTGGAAAAAGCGTGGCCAACTTTGTTCCTTAATTTTGGTATATCGAGCGCAAGACGCTTTTTCCACATAATGCTAGTTTTTCTACTACGCTTTCATTAGCTTTACTTGTACATATGTACATTCATATGTATGTTTGCTTGCTTGTATGTAGCTCCACTTCAGTCTGTCATTTGGACTTCAGACTGTCCGAAAAACCTTGAAATATGCCTTCAATATGTGTATCAAACGAAAGGGAAGGTCCACAGGATTCTATTGGACTTTGGAATATTTCGATATATTTATCGATAACTGAGTTATCGGTCAAAATGAGATTGTACAATAATATTGAAAATTGCCTACAATATGGGTATCAAACGCAAGTTTAGGCCCAGAGGTTTCGTTTTGACTGCGGTATACTTCGATATATTTATCGATTACCTCATAACACATTTAACTAAAAAGTAAAAATAAATATAGTTTTAAAAGCGAAAACACGCGCTTTTAAAGAATATTGCACTAAAAAGGTAAAAATAATTTAAATAAAAAACGGAGATTATGGAAGAAAGCGGACCCCGCTTTTTCCACAATACTACTGTGTAGGGGTTTTAAAATTATTTTCAACTTTTTAGTTCAATACACTCTAAAAGCGTGAGTTTTAGTTTTTTTAAACTATATTTATTTACACTGTAATACCTTTACACTGCTTTTCTGATTTCGATTCTACACCATTTCCAGATGTAAATGAGAAAGCGTCACATTGAAATGCGAAAGCGTCATTTGTAATTGAGAATAGCCAATTGTAAATTCGAAAACGTCAAATGTAAATGAGATTAGTTATTTGTAAATGGGAAAGCATCACATTAAAATGAGAAGGCGTCATTTGTAATTGAGAATACTCACTTGTAAATGCGAATAGTCAGTTGTAAATGCGAAAGAGTAAATTGGAAATAATATTAGGTACTTGTAAATGGGAAAGTGTCACATGCAAATGAGAAAACTTTATTTGAAAATGAGAAAGCGCCATTTGTAAATAAGAAATATAGGAAACGCATTTACAAGTAACTATTCTCAATTACAAGTGACGCTTTCTCATTTTCATGTGACGATTTCCCATTTACAAGTACCTAATCTCATTTACATTTGACATTTTCGCATTTACAATTGACTATTCTCATTAACAACTGGCACTTTCGCAATTACAACTGACACTTTCTCATTTCCAACGGAATAATCTCATTTACAATTCACAAATCTTATTTTCAAGTTACGCCTTCTCATTTACAAGTGACTATTCTCATTTACAATTTACCATTTCCCATTCACAACTGACTATTCTCATTTTAAAGTAACGCTTTCTTATTTACACCTGGAAATGGTGTAGATGTATCACTAATTTAAACCTTATTTTATCGTTGAAAATGCATTCTGGCCGATTAATTTTATAATCTGTGCATTGTAAGATATTAAAATAATATAATGGTACCAAAATTTCTAAAAGGTAGTACAATCATTTTACTAACGGCGTCGGTTTAGGTGTGTCAGTCCCGGGTTAACTGAGTTAGCGGTCAAAATATGATTGCCCAAAAACCTAAAAAAATCCCTACAATATGGGTATCAAACGAAAGGTGAAGGCCCCAGGTTTCACTTGGACATCGACATATTTCGATAAGTTTATCGATAACTGAGTTATCGGTCAAAATGTGGTTGCCCGAAAACCTTAAAATTTCCCTACAAAATGGGTATCAAACGAAAGTGGAAGTCCAGAACTTTCGTTTGGACTGCTGTATTTTTCGATATATTTATCGATCATTTCATAGGACATTTGACTAAAAAGTAAAAAATAAATATAGTTTAAAAAAACTAAAACTCAAGCTTTTAGAGAGTATTGAACTAAAAATTTGAAAATAATTTTAAAAACCCTACACAGTAGTATTGTGGAAAAAGCGTGGTCCGCTTTGTGCCATAATTTTCGTAAATCGAGCGCTCGACGCTTTTCCCACATAATGCTAGTTTCTTTACTGCGCTTTCATTAGCTTTACTTGTACATACATTCATATGTATGTTTGCTTGTTTGTATGTAACTCTACTTCAGTCTAACCGATAGTGGCATATGACTGTCACAAAAACCTTGAAATGTGCCTTCAATATGGGTGTCAAACGATAGGAGGTTGCATTTGGACTTCGATATATTTATCGATAACTAAATTATCGGTCATAATTCCTACTGCCTGTATCAAACGAAAGGGAAGGTCCACAGGTTTCTATTGGACTTTGGAATATTTCGATATATTTATCGATAACTGAGTTACCGTCAAAATGAGGTTGTCCAATAATATTGAAAATTGCCTACAATATGGGTATCAAACGAAAGTGGAGGCCCAAAGGTTTCGTTTGCACTGCGGTATACTTCGATATATATATCGATTACTAACACATTTAACTAAAAAGTAAAAATAAATATAGTTTAAAAAGCGAAAACACGCGCTTTTAAAGAATATTGCACTAAAAAGGTAAAAATAATTTAAATAAAAAACGAAGATTATGTAACAAAGCGGACCACGCTTTTTCCACAATACTACAGTGTAGGGTTTTTAAAATTATTTTAAAATTTTTAGTTCAATACTCTCTAAAACGTGAGTTTTAGTTTTTTTAAACTATATTTATTTAACATTGATTCTAGTTTTTAATACAGTCAATCAATTCATTTTTAAAGGTTTTTGTCAAATAATATTCATTTTATTAACTTAAAAGTAACAAATCAGAAATGAAGATTGGTGGAACTTTGCCTTTTGTATTGTTTAGTATCTGTTTTGCGTATTAAAGTCCAACAATAGTCGCTCATCATGCCTTCATCCCAAAATCCTTGGTATCGTCTTTCAATGTTGGCTAGATCTTGATGTAGCCGCTCTCACTGTTCGCCGCTGGTATCACCCAAGTTTTCGGGGAAAAAATCGAGATGGGAATGTAGAAAATGCATCTTTAGAGACATCCTAGATCCAATTCACTTATACTTGGATTGAATCATCAGCAGTACGTGGAACTGGCTTGGATACTGATGATACATCAGGATATTTATATTTTGCTAATATTTTGCATTTATACCCGTAACATTCATCAAACAAAAGTAGCAATCATCTACATGGTTTTTAGGTTCTCTCTAGAGTGCTGGCATTGAAAAGGAAAAGTACTCACGTTCTTCCAACGACCACTTATACAGCTTTGTTTTGCATGCGTTACAAATAAATTTCGGTATCCATGACTTATGAGTGTCTGCTACTCTGAAACCAAAGTAGTGCAGATACGCATCTTTGAGTGCATTTGTTATTATTTTGCTCCTTTTTTTAATCATCTTACAACCACAAATTCACACAGGCTGTACTGGGACCAAACAGTGAAAATCGTTACGCTTATTCATGAAAGGTATTTAGCCTTCGGCACAGCCGAAGACAGCTTTCCTTACTTGTTTTTATTTATTATTTACGCGATATGACCAAAAATTTGCAAAATTAGCTGCCACCTGATTGTCTAGTTTACATTTGCTTTGACCATGTGCCAAAATCAGCTGATTTCTGTGCTTACTAATTGCTTATCAAGCAGTGCCACGATTTAAAAGCTGCTATAACAGCACAATGGTGCTATCATGCGAGAACTCGGAAACTAGAATCAATCTTGAAAAACTGAATGCAGATTCGAATCCGGCATATCAAATATAGTTAAGAAACGTTCTTATCTGCTCAGATCCAAAAGTTGATCTGAATTTGTAAACTTGTGGAATGTGCAAGTTAGAACTCGCTAAAAATTTTACTTGATTTTTTCGAATTTTCTTTGGCAATTGTGTTGAGTGTTTTCTTCCATACAAGTCACAAAATAAATTAAAAAAAAAAAATAAAATTGTATGGGCTACAAAACTGCCTACTCAAAAATTTTCTGAAAATTTTTCCAAAAAAGTTGAAAATTTTTTTTTTATGTACGTACCATGGTTCAATAATACAGGCTGAGGCAAAGGCGAATTCCCATGTATTTTGTTTTTTGTAAATTTGTGGGCAGACTGTCAAAATAAATATTCGCCCTGGACAAAATCCAAATTCGCCTTCGGCTCGTTTGGTGAATTGCCTGTGTATCTTCAGTGCTGGAGTGTAATGGGGTGTGGTTGCTGAGTGACCGCCCTCAATCCCGACTCTTGCGTCCTCGTTCGTGCACTCTGGGCAACGTTGAGCTACCTAGGCTCGCGGCAGAAAGAGAGGGAGCCCCGGTGGGGCCACTCTGACATACTTGGTTTAAGGGCTCACCGGGGTCTTTTTCGCAGCGTCTGTACACCATGAGGTGCAGCTGTAAGCGAGCGTCTGTCTTGAAGCAAGCGGCTCGCTATATAAATGTGCAAAACTTTTCCCTCCCAATCCAGGGTGTTATGCGATACCGTGCCCATTGGACGTTTGCAGCCGGGAGGCAAATCGTGCCTGTAGTCGAACGGAGCCTCACTGATACCGGGCCGCCTCAGGGAGTAACTATGGTCTTACCGCGGTATGGGGCTCTGCCGCGGCGGACGACACACTTCCCCTTGACCCTAAGCTGGCCTTGTCCGGCGAGCGGTCGTACGAACAAGATGAAGAACACACAAAATACAAAGCAATTAACGACTTCGTTTACTCCGCAGCAGAGAAGAACTATGTTGGAGCAAGCGAAAACACAACGCCGGAGGACAAACTCCGCCTCAAAGTTAACTGGGAGGCCGACAGCGATGGAAACTACGGGTCAGTCATCCCCAAACTGCTATCAAGTAAGAGTGACTTGATGGGAGCAAGCAGCAGTGCGGCTGCCTACGCAGTCAAGCTGAAAACGGCGGAAGCTAAACTTCCATCAAGCGCTGGTACGAAACCCAATCTCTTCACATCTGGGGCAATGGTCTCACGACCTGGTTTCAGAGTTTCGAAAGAGAAGGACGACGCCGCAAAGGGAGAGACCGCGATGGCAACTACGAGTCTGAATCCCCCCAAGAGGCATATCCCCGACGCTTTGCGTATTGGGATAAAAGAAAGGCCGCAAGGATCCTTAAAAAATATGAGGGAGCATCGCAGGAGAAGCTGTCGCCGGAAGAAAGGAAGATGGTGGATGAAGCGAAAGCTCTGATACCAAATTTCCAGAGGCCCTATGTGCCTAAGAGGGTGAACGGTAATCCCTTCAAACGCCAGAGATTGGACGGAGAGGTAAACCCCCATCCGAAGCGGCATCAGTCCAACCCCGTAGTGAGAAAACTCAGCTTTGCTGAAGTAACCAAGGATAGAATCCTTATAGGTTTCATTGACCGAGGTAACGACCGTTGGTCCATCCCCAAAGACCGGTGGCTGTATGTCCGGAATGAAATGGGCAGGGCCCTCCTCGACTTAATGCGTGAGTCTCCGGGTAGTCCGCCGCGAGGTACTGACGCGGACTGGCACCAAGGTCAGATCAAAATATTCGCGTGCGAGGATGCAAGAACTGTCGCACTATATAAGGCAGCAGTTGCAAGACTGGGTGAAGTCTACCCAGAGGCAAGACTAGATGTCGTCGACTGGAAGGACTTTCCTGCTCGGCCAAGGGCAAGGGCATGGATTCCTGCCGTCCCTGCAGAACCCGAGAATATTCTTGAGATGCTGCAGGTCTGGAATCCGTCTCTCCCGACGCAGGATTGGGGCGTCAATCTGGTCGATGATGTGGTTGGGCCCAATAGACAGGTGGTTATCACTCTGAATAAGGAGGCGCTCGAGCCCCTTAAACGGTGCAACGGACGAGTGCATTACGGCTTGGGTCAGATCGTGATCCACGTATACCGTGGCGATGCACAGCGCGCTGCTATTCCGGACGCTCCGGAGGACTCGGAGATCGAGGCATCGGAAGGGGAAGCAGAGGAGTCCGACGCGGAAAGTATGTTATCCGCCACGTCAAATTGCGATGGTGCTGCGAACAACTCGGCGATAGAAGAAAGCCTGCTTGACGAAGAAGGCCTCGACGTCACGATCGTGGCTAAACCTGAGCACACTAACGTTGATGCTGCTTCAGACAGCAGGGTTCCCGCCACGCCAAATCGTGCAGGTGCTCTGAACAACTCCTCGTTGAGAGACAGCCCCCGGAACAGGCCAGACCTCGACGACACGCTGGCGGCAGGGAAGTCTGAGCTCTCTCATGTTGGTGGTGCTTCAGATAAATATGCACAAATCTAAAGCAGCCTCGGCTGTTTTAAGCAGTCGTCTTTCTAAAGGCGACGTAGACGTGGTCCTTATCCAAGAGCCCTGGGTCAATAGATCTAGGATCTGTGGATTGGGGACTAAGGGGTACAAGCTCATCCAAGCCAATGATGAGGGCAAGGTCAGAACCTGTATTTTGGTAAAGTCTGAGCTAAACACCTTTCTATTACCCAACTACTCAAATGGTGACGTTACAGCTGCCAGCTTAACAGTCGGCAGCACCAGCCTAACGATGGCGTCGGTCTATATGCCCTATGACGCCGAAGAACCTCCTCCACAAAAGGAGGTGAAAGATCTGGTGGATAATTTCTGTACGGGCCATCTTATTATTGGAGTTGACGCTAATGCTCATCACGTCCAGTGGGGAAGCTCCGATATTAAGGGTAGGGGCGAGTCTCTGTTTGACTACCTACTAACAACTAACCTGGTGGTTTGTAACGTGGGTAACGAGCCTACTTTTATAACTAAAGCTCGTAGGGAGGTTATAGACCTCACTGTTTGTAGCGAAGGCGCTTATGAGTGGGTCAGAAAATGGCGTGTTCTTGATGAGCATTCATTTTCTGACCATCGGTACATAGAAATTGTGTTAGACTTTATTGTTGAGCAGCCAGTTATGAAACGAAATCCACGCAACACTAACTGGCAGCTACATAACCAAATATTAGGTAGGGACCTACCAGTATTACCTCCACAAGCCCCCTCATCAGTGGGAGAACTGGATGATCTGGTAACTACCTTTACAACGGCGCTCTCAAATGCCCTAGAGCAGGCTTGTCCAGTACCAAAACCACGCGGCAAACATCGACAACACTGGTGGTCTTACGACCTGGATTCGTTCCGTATATCATGCAGGAAGCAATTTAACAAGGCCAAGAGCATCGGTACGGAGCCTGAATGGCTCGAATATAAAGCTAAACTGAGGGCCTATAAAAAGGCTCTAAGGCAAGCGAAGAGAACTTCGTGGAGAAATTTCTGCCCCGGGGTCGAAAAAGTCGATGATACAGCGAGACTTAGACGAGTGCTATCAAAAACTCAAACAGCCATTAGCTATTTACGGAAGCCTGACGGATCTTGGACCAGCACGGAAGGGGAAACCCTGGAGCTGCTCCTGAACACACACTTTCCGGGGAACTTGTATGATGCACCTGTAGCATCTGCAACAAACCTGGCGGTAAACATACCCATTACGGAGGAAAGGGTAAGGTGGGCAATCAAAAGCTTTGAGCCGTTCAAGGCAGCTGGGCCAGACGGGATTTTCCCCGCACAACTCATAAACACGCTGGAAATATCAGCTAAATGGCTGGTAGTTCTCTATTCAGCCTGCCTGGCTCTTAATTACATTCCGTGCTCCTGGAGAAGCGCCACGGTAGTCTTTATTCCAAAGGCTGGGAAGGCCTCACACTATGAGCCTAAAGACTACAGACCGATCAGTCTCTCGTCTTTTGCTCTTAAAACATTCGAGAGGATAATTAGCGATTATCTCTCCTCTACTATTGATAGCAACCTTATTTCTAGCTATCAACATGCATACACCAAAGGTAAATCAACGGAAATTGCGCTCCACAGCCTAGTCTCTATTGTTGAAAAATCATTGCATGAAAAGGAGTACTGTCTCGTGGCCTTTCTGGACATCGAAGGGGCTTTCAACAATATAAGGCCGGAGGCTATTAACACTGCTTTAACAAACCTGGGCATAAATAGGTCTCTTATTGGACTAATTGATCAACTACTAAAGGGAAGGAAAATAGTTTCTTCACTGGGAACAGTTGATCTTTCACGCTATGTCACAAGAGGAACGCCTCAGGGTGGTGTTCTCTCCCCGCTCCTATGGAACCTCACCGTAAACTCGCTGCTACGAGACACAAGGTGGGGGGGCGGGAAGATAGTTGCATATGCAGACGATTTAGCTATTGCATATAGGGGCAAATTCCCACAAACCATGTGTGACTTGATGCAAGTAGCACTGCGAGAAGTTTCTTCATGGTCCTCTCGCTGCGGACTTAGCATCAACCCGGGAAAGGTGGAGCTTGTCCTTTATACCAGGCGGTACAAGATACCACCGTTGAACCTACCAGAACTAGATGGCGTGCGCCTGAACTTAGCTGACAAAGCCAAATTCCTAGGCACAGTTCTAGATAGAAAGCTTAACTGGAAGGAGAATGTCATCCAGCGCCAGAGGAAAGCGTGCATTGCACTTTACACGTGTAAAAGAGCCATTGGCAAAAAATGGGGGCTCAGCCCCAAAATTTGCAGATGGATATACACTGCGATAATCCAGCCAATTATGCTGTATGGAGTCGTGGTATGGTGGCCTGCGCTAAGAAAGGCAACAAACCTAAATCTGTTAGGGAAAGTCCACAGATCGACCATGATCTGTATAAGCGGGGCGTTAAGAACAACACCCAATGAAGCTCTCCAGGCCATTCTTGGCTTTTTGCCACTCGATCTGGAAGGGTACCGGGCAGCAGCAGCATCGGCTGTGCGTCTAAGGGAAACGTCCGTCTGGGGCGCAAGCACTATTGGACACTCCTGTATTCTAAGATCTTACAGCTTTCTCCCTCTGAGCACAGATCGGTGTGCGACCACAACAGTCGGAGATTGTTGTTTTAGAATAAACATTCCCAGCAGGGAAGACTGGGAGAACATAGATCGGTGTCCCGCTACTAATGGCGGCACTTTTATATACACCGACGGCTCGAAGTTAGACGGCAGAGTCGGAGGAGGGGTTTACTCAAGGGATTTGGACCTAGAGCTCTCCTTTAGACTACCTGATCACTGCAGCGTCTTCCAGGCTGAAGTTTCAGCAATCATGGACGCCGTGCTTGGATAGGTGAACGCACCATCGGACAGGATATCTGTATTTTCAGCGACAGCCAAGCGGCCATCAAATCCCTTGGCTCTTACTCGTTCAACTCTGCACTGACGCTCAGCTGTCGTCGATCTCTTCAAGGGATGGCCCAACAGAACCGCGTGAACCTCACATGGGTCCTGGGACACAGGGACATTGAGGGAAACTGTAGGGCAGACGAACTTGCCAGGCAGGGCACGACCAAGCAGATTCTTCAAGATAAAGAGCGCATAGGTATGCCGTTTGCCACGTGCTAGCTAATGCTGAAGGATCATACACTCCGCGAAGCTAACGAAAGATGGCTACAAGCCCCAGGGTGCCGGATATCCAAGCAAACCTGGCCAAAATGCGATCTTAAAAGATCTAGACACATATACGCCCTAAAAAGGAAGGAAATCTCCATATTAATAGGTGTTTTAACCGGGCACTGCCTTATTGGTAGGCACGCAGCAAGGCTAGGCGTTCCCTACCGACGATGCTGCAGGAGTTGCAAAGATGATGAGGAAGAGGAAACGGTGGAGCACCTCATCTGCAACTGCCCGGCCTTAAGCGGAGCGAGAAGGCGCTCTCTGGGAGTTCCCTTCCTGGTTAGCTTAAGCCAGGTCGCGGAGCTAGACATAAAGGACTTGATGGCCTTCATCAAGTTATCAAAATGGTTCGAGGAGGGGTAGCGGTGTCGGTTAGGAGTGTCAGTCCCGGGTTTCGGCTATATGGAGAGTCCCGACAGCACTGGGATTTTCCATATGGCCGGGCCCCGGGACTGACTTTCCTAGTGTTTGGTGGTATCACAACGGGCCTTTTATTACTGGCCTAGGTGTGCCTTTGCGGCAGCCACTTCTACCTACCTCTACCTACCATCTTCAGTGCTCGTCGAAGGAACACTGATGCTATTGGCAGTAATCTTGGGTACTTTCCACCAAATATTATGTGAATCATTTTTGTTTTCTGCATTTTTCCCGTAAAAATTTAAAATAAAAGTTATCTCATTAGAATAAACGGGTTGACTTTCGCACAGGGCACTATGCTTTGGAAAAAAGCAAACATGTCAAGATAAAAAAGTCCGTCGAAGTTATTTACATAAACAAATTGTGGATTAAGCCCCCGGTCTCTTATAGGAAAGTGTAATTTTTTGGGGTTTCGCGCGGTTTTTCTCGCATAACTTTTGATAGAATTGAGATATTTTATTTCTGTTTTCAGATTCTTAATTAAGACGTAAATGCGCGTCTTTGGGTACTTCATTTGATATATTTTATCCGATTTTCGGTAGGTACCCATTCACATATACATATGTACACACTAAAATAAAAATTTCCTTTAGTTTCTACTTTCACAGTTGAGATGTGTAGGACATCCTCTACCATTCTCCCAAAGTAGTTTTTCCCAAAGCGTGGTGCACTCTCAGAAAGTTTCCCCCTGCTGATAACTACTACTTCGTTTCAACGAACACTGCTCAGAAAAAAAAGTGAGCAAAAGTTATTACTGATTTGTGACAACGAACACAACTAAATTAGAATTCGCCTTGAATTTGACAATATGCCCATTTTTGTAAATAAAAAAAGTTTTAGTTCGTCTTGTTGATAACTCAACCTGTATAATTGAACCATGGTACGTACCAAGGCGAATTCATACAGGTGTGTTCGAGCGAATTCAGATCTACACGCACGCACACAAGGAGTGTAAATGGCTAAAAATATCAGACAAAGCAACAACATAAGAAATTTGACAGCTACGATTGGATTTTCAAGGAAGAAGAAGAAACCATATGGTGGGAGGATGCCACCTGTAATGAATTCGCCTTGGTACGTACATAAAAAAAAATTTTGACATGTACATGAAAATCGCCGATACGAGTGTATTTTTATATTTTGTCCACTTTCCGAAAAAGTCTATTTGGTTCATGGGACCGAAAGTGTGCAGAGCAGTGTTAGGGAACTCACTTATTTTGAACTTAATACTTTGTGAAACTACAAAATTAAATTATTGTCTTGTCGCACATCAAAATCAAGATAATACACACCCCAAGCTCTTATAAACGCCTCTCCCACAATCTTTTAGGTACCTACATTTTGTTTTATTTGATATACAGTTAAGTCGCGTCACTTACCGATACTGATTTCTCGTTATGAAGCCGCATAAGGACATCATCTTCTAATTTTCATACGAGTAGGTACATTTCACTAAACCTTTAAGCAACTTTTCTGGGAGCTCAAAATTTACTTCGCGCATCTTTTCTTTGATTCCACAAGCACGTCTACAAGCGTATATCAACATATTGTGAACATGATAACGTCGAACTTAAGCTCAAAATGCTGAAAGGCGCTTAAGTAAGATTGAAAGAATTAGATACGCAATTTTTACTGAAATACCTAAATCGGCTAAAAAAGTATAAAAGTTTATGAATGAAAAAAAAAAATAAAATAAAAAAAGTAGCGAGAAAGGTACACTTCTCCAGCTTAAATAAGTAAGGAAGTGCAAGTTCGGCTACAATAAAAATGTATATACCCGAAAAGAAAATAAATCAAAATCTTATAACTTTAAACTTGTATATTTGTATATCCGAATTTGGATGAAATCTGGCAAAAAGTTAGTATGATTGATGCTAAGGCGATCGACTTTGGGGTTGCCACTTGAGGAGATTTATACGGTTGCCACCTATCTCAATTTTTTTAAATTATGCGGCAAAATATGCCAATATGGGTAAGAAATAAAAGGTATTTTCAGCGACATGCCAAATAAATATTTTCCAGTAGGGTTTCCACCTAGGGTTGCCACCTTACCGCAATATATTTGTATATCCGGAATATCGCGGGAACCGCTTGACCGATTGGGATGAACTTTGGCATAGAGATAGTATGCTTGATTATAACACTATCCAGTTGGGGTTGCCACTTGGGGATTTTACAGGGTTGCACCCTATCTAAATTTTTTAAAATTATGAGCAAGATATGCCAATATGGGTATCAAATGAAAGGTATTTTCGCCGACATATCAACAAAAGTATTTTCAAGTAGGGTTGCCGCCCACGGTTACCACTTTACCGTATTGTATTTGTATATGTTGGGGTCATTTTGGGATCGTATTTGGGTTCATTTTCGCATCATTTTGTGGTCCCTTTGGGATCATTTTGGGATCAATTTTGGATCATTTTGGGAACATGTAAGGGTCTTTTTGCGGTCATTTTGCAATTATTTTTTCATTATTTTGGGAATATTTTAGGGTAATTTTAATATCAGTTCGGGATAATTGTGGGGTCATTTTGGGTACATTTGAGGCTCTTTTTTGGGGTAATTTTGAAATCATTTTGGGGCTATTTTGGGGTCATTTTTGGTTCGTTGTGGGTTCAATTTCAGATAATTTTGAGAACATTTAATGATTATTTTAGGGTCATTTTGGGATAATTTCGGGTAAGTAAAGTTAAAGAAAAAAGTTAAAGAAAAAATTAAATTAAATGCGATAAAAGATAAAATAAATAAAATTGAATAAAATTAAATTAAACGACATTAAATTGAATTAAATTAAATTTAAATTAATTAAATTTAATTTAATTCAATGGATTTTATTTTATGGAGGAATAACATTTGCCAATTAAAGTAGATTAAATTCAAATAATCCCACAACTGGGTATAAATATTTATATAAAGGTGCATATAAGCATTAGCATTCTTTTCTTGTTTTTTGTAGTATTCATACATGTTGCATACCACAATAACCTATTTAGCCTGATTATATTTACGTGTACCACATAGCTGCACATACAAAAAAAAAAGATTTTGGATGCTGATCGCAGACCCGTGTCAACTTTCGCTTTCATGATATGTACTACCTAAAGCGAAAACAACTAATTTTTTCGTGCTTATCGCTTACAATTTGAGCTGAGCATTATGTTTGTTTAGTATTTAGCATAGGGATATAATGGAAAAAATGATGTGATAACAAACATTTAGAGACACACACACACATGATAAGCTTAATAAAAGCCTTTGAATTTTGGTTGTAGGTATGCCATATTTAGGTCGAAAAGAGAAAAACAAAAGCACTGAGTTGTAAACAAAAATTAGGTTAAAAGCTAAATGGAGTCCTGTTTCATGTAGAATTGAATGGCAGGTTACCTAAGTCACGAAGGTTTACAGATAGACGATTGAAGGTTGAATTTAAATAAATTAAGTGGGCAATTTTATTTTCGTTAAAACTTGTACTTTCGTATTTTTCTGGAGAGGTTGGTTTGCTGTTGGGTGCCACAAAGGCTGTTTTAGGGTCACAGCGGTTCAAAAGGGCCATCGAGTGGACATGCCTGTAGCCCGTTTCTGTATCTCAATTCGATCGATAGTCTCGACTGATATTGTGGATTTGACGCCACACTTACTTTTTTGTTTCTGTAAGAAATAGAATGTTGTCGATTTATTTTTGACATGCTTTTTAATTTTGAATTGAGCAGTTGTGTGGCGACAGCAAAATTTTGACTTGTTCTTACACATCCCCGCCCTGTTCTATTACTCACAGAATTCTAAGATACAAAAGTATATTCCCATTCATTTAGCCATAATCCGGAAATATATCTGGAGCAGAAAAAAAGGAAGTTAGATGGGTCTAACTTATTTCATTTGTATAATTAACATGACTTTCTATTAAATCAACATGGCTTCCAGTTCAATTAACTTTAATTTCTGTTAAACAGCACTATATGCCATATGCTATATGCTGATCTTTCTTGTTAATTAAGCATGGTTCATGTTGAAAAAAATCACAGCGTGCAACACGAAAAAAAACCTGGGAAGAGATGGCATTTTTCTGGTAGATCTCGGTGATTTAAGAAGAACTGCGTACCAAAAATTTGCCGGACACCTCCAAAATCTTAAGTTAGGGGTCAAAAACCGGTTTTTCATGCCTTCAAACACTTTTGAGCCTATATCTTAGGTAATTTTAACCCAATTTTTTTCTTGATTTCGTTAGAAGAGATATAGACCTTTCTAACGATCTATATAAGAACCGGAAAGAAGTGGTAAAAGTGGTAGTATTTGCCACGCAAACAGATGGGAGAGGGGTGGGAGCGTGGCATCTCCCATACAAACTTTTTTCTTCAAGGTGAATATCTCTAAAAGGATTTGAGGTAGGGACCTGGAAATTGGTACAGAGCTATAGGATAACAACACCATTCTCACCCATGAAACTGGGTGTTAACCAAAATGGGGCGTGGCACCTCTCATACGAATAAAACACTTCATAGTCCATATCTCTAGAAGTATTTAGGTTAGACCACTGAAATTTGGCAAGGGTATTCATGAGATCGATTCCCACCACCTCCAAAAAAATGGGGATAACGAAAAAGGGGGCGTGGCACTTCCCACACAAATGAAATACTTCATAGTCCATATCTCTGGAAGTATTTAGGTTAGACCACTGCAATTTGGTAAGGGGTTATATGAGATCGATCCCTACCACATCCAAAAAAAACTGGAAACCCGGTTTTTGACATCTAACTCAAGATTTTGGTGTCCGGAAAATTTCTTGTACGCAGTTCTTCTTAATTCGCCGAGATCTACCAGAAAAATGCTATTACTTCCCAGGTATTTTAACCATTGGTCAATTTTATTTCACTGTGTTATTCTATGTGTAGGACATCGTCATGTAAACAGGACCACCTTTTTAAAATGTTTTTTTTTTTCTATAAAAGAGAATATTTAGGAGTATTCCGTGAAATTCCATGTTGTTTTGCAGGAATACGCCGCAATTTATGTTGCACACAGGTACATAGGTACCTACATATTACTTTACTATCTTAGCATCTAATACAAAATGTGTGTTATAACATTATGTAGCAAAATGGGAAACATGCAAAGATAGGCCAACAAAGAAACGGAATCAGGAAAAAAAGAATCCTAAGCAGCAGAAAAAATACAAACAGGAAAAAGCGCAACGTAATTTTCACTTTTACACACTAAATGACGCACTGCGGCGGCAGTTTCAACAAAAACACCCAACAACATTAACTTTTTTTCAACAGCGAGATGAGTGAGCGTAAAGTACAAAAACCCAAAAAAAATATGGTAAAATGCTTTGAAAGTTGGCCTACATAGTCAGCGGGCGCCGTCATTATAATCTTGTGGGAAACATAAAAATCTATAGGCAAATATGAATTTAGGGAAGCGCAAAGTTTTAGGTATGTACGTTTAGAAAACATATCTATTTTGTGTAACGGAAAATTTTTATAGATGCAAATTACGTAAGTGGCTAATTTTAAGGGCTTAAAAAGAGTGGCTCGACTAGGCGCATGTTGTTAACAGTGACGACGCCGGCTCAACTTGTAAATAATGAGCATAACAAATTTTTATATTTGTAGTATAAGTACCGTAAAGGTAATAAAGCTTATAAAAGGCATTAGATATTTAGAGTAAGCTAAAACCAACGTAAGAGCTAAATGTGGCGGTGGTAGCTTTACCAACGCAAGATTATATGTTTATGATATGGATGGCTTCACTTGGAACGGTCTGTGAAAGGCTGGCTGTTGAGACGCAGGTGTTATGAAATTTTAACTAAACCAATTCAAACAGATCCGTACCAGTTGTGGAATTACGTTACTTATTGCCACATTGTTACTAATGACGTATATTCTCATTATAACAGGATAAGATAGGTACTAATAACAATAAGATTGTACACTGTATTTTGCAACAGGAAGAACATTGCATCTACAGTTTTGTGCAAAATAATTGGATATAGAAAACTGGGACAAGTTTTATTATTTCGTTATGCTGAAATATAAAAGCTACCCGCTTGATACAACCTTGTTCTCTGTCTGTCTGTATCAGTGTACGAAAATAAACTTTATTGTACGGTACTATTTCGTTTTGTTTATAACTTTCATAGTTCAGTACAAAACAAAATCCAAAAGCTGAGTTCACTTTGAAAACTGTAAAAACATTTTTTGAAATTTACATCCAAAATGAAAAACAAAACTAAAAAAACATTTTGTTCTCTATGAACATACATTCAAACACTAATATTTTTCTTCAATCATTTGAAACGTTTGTTTTTATAAATTTTTCTTTGTTGGAATTGTCACAAACAAAAAGCAAACGTTTCAAAAAGTAATAAACTTTACAAAACTTAAATGACACCCTACTCGATGAGCAAATGAAATGTATTTTGTACATTTTATTTTCGTACCCTGGTCTGTATAGAATTGAATAAAACTTTCACCGTTGCATGAAACAAATTAAGATATCCCTAATTTCGAAAATAAAAATTAAATAAAAATTCAAATAAAAAAATTTAAATAAAAAATTAAATAAAAAATATAAAAAAAAAATTAAAAGAACAAATAAAAAAATAAATACAAAAAAAGATAAAATAATATATAAACGTGAGTACCAACTATCGTAACGGTTGTTGTGTAAACATGTGTATCCGCACGATTACATAAATTAAATATGAGCTAAAACTGATCCTTAAAAAATCCCAAAATCAACTCCAACATGATCCAAAAATTACCCCATAATCACATCCGAGATGATCCTAAATTGACCCCAAAATCCTCAAAATGACCCCAATATGATCCCTTTCCTTTTCTTCTACTCTTCTTGCTTTCCCTTTTCTACTTAGCTTTTCCTTCCTTTACCATTCCTTTCCTTTTCCTAACTTTTCTTTCCTTTCCCTGCCTTTCCTTTCCTTCCCTTCCCTTTTCTTTTCTTTTCTCTCCTCTCCTTTTCTGTCCTTTTCTTCCATTTCATTTCTTTTCCGTTCTTTTCATATTCATCCCTTTCCTTCTCATAAAAACAAAACTAGCCACCTACACGGCTAAAAAAATGAACCTAAATTTTAAACCCGTATAAAGTTTAACAAATTTTTCAAACTTTTTTGTACAATATTTCAAACCGTCCAAATACCTACAAAGATTTTCAATTTCGTTTGGTTTCGATTTAAAATCTAAATGAAAGAGCAGTCTAAATTTTTTATTTTTGGTTTGTTTGAATGTAATTGCATTTTGCCCACAAACACATCATGTGCGTCATAGTTCATCGGTAGAGCAGTCCGCTGTGACTCCTTAACGTTTTCTTTCGAATCCTGCCAGCTGCTACATTTTTTAGTTTTATTTTAATCTTATAACTTTTCGGTTTGAAATTAAAACTTTTTGGTTTGAAAATTAAAACTTTTCGGTTTGAAAATTCAAATTTTTTCTGAAAGCTTATTCGAGATTGAATTTTGCCAACAATATTTACATATTTGTGCTATGTAGCTCAGTGGTAGAGCAGACGGGCATGATGCGGGGAGTCTTGGTTCGAATTCCCGCCAACGGACAACAAATTTATTTTATCTTTAAAAAATTGTTAAACATTTCTTGTTTATAATTGAAACCCGACTCATTTAGCCAATTTTCATGAAAACTGGTCTAGATTGAATTTGAATCGAAATTTGGTTTGGTCATATATCGTCGCTCCCAACGAAGACTAACACGGTTCAGTTAGCGTGGAAGACTAACACGGTTCGTTTTCTGCGTCGAAGACTAACACACTTCAGTTTTCTGCGTCGAAGACTAACACACTTCGTTCTCTGGGTGGAAGACTAACACCCTTCAGTTTTCTTCGTCGAATACAAACACACTTCAGTTTTCTGCGTAGAAAACTAACACAGTTCAGTTCTATGCGAACTGTGTTAGTCTTCGGCGCAGAAAACTGAAGTATGTTAGTCTTCCATGCAGAGAGCGAAGTGTGTATGCGGGTAACTTTAATTTTTGTATATAGATATTAGTACTGATTTTCTCAAATCCTGCTACTAATTTTTTACACAACACTCCTTTACGTGTCAAAATACAAATATTAATATGCATATATAATTACAAAATCTTTGGTCAACCTTTCATTCCTACATATTTAATAATAATGATACACATTTGTGATATAAGCTCATCACTTACCTAAATATATATTATGTAACATATAGCACTTGTAAGGTTTAGGTCATATACGTGAATATGAATTTGCTGAATAATACAATCATATTTAGGTTACATTACAAATATTTATTGGCAAGAATATACATTTATGCCTGTATTTCTAGTTGCTTACATGGGGCAATATTAACATATTTATGGGAATTTATACATGGATGAGTAGGCTGTCTGCTCTTGGTGTTTACATTGAAATTTGTGTTTTGTTTAGATTTCCCATTCCCCAATGTATACAAATCAATGTATGCATTTGAACGTGGCCCTCATTAGTTACATCTTCTAATGCAAATGTAATCTCACCAATCAACATTGTAACTACATATCAATTCGTTATAAATGGTTAGCACTAATTGTATGTGATCCTA
This sequence comes from Campiglossa producta, assembly GCA_964058755.1. Lineage (NCBI taxonomy): Eukaryota > Metazoa > Arthropoda > Insecta > Diptera > Tephritidae > Campiglossa > Campiglossa producta. Next base: position 27,754,167 of record CAXKVI010000003.1, read on the forward strand.
GATGTGTGTATATGAGACCTAAGATATTATGAGAAATTTTGGACCCTGTAAAGAGTTTGTTTGTTTGCGGGGCAGAAATCTTGCAATTATTTATAGACGTTAAGGTTTTTGAATAAAACTTGATAATCCTGATAACTTCCATAAGTCTTCAACCCTTCCTCGTTACACCGACGTAGATAGGTCAAACTCATAGTTCTTTGTCCAAAACGGTTGATGAGAATTTCAAATTATTTCCAAGTATCTTTTTCGCTACTCACCTTGATGAAATTGAGTGCCTGAAAAGGACAATAAAGATAGAAATGGGTTAGTTTGAATGAAAGCCGGAATAGAAATCAGAGTAAGAGAAGGAGGCAGGGAATGCAAAAGGATTAAAAGAATTAGAAGAGAATAATTCTAGGAAAAGACAGAGGAAAAAACGGGCAGAGCAAAAATATATACTTGGGGGAGACTGAGGACTGAGTCAGGGGGCTGGAAAGTTAAGTATCTCAGGGCTAGTATTTTTGAAAACTTGAAAAGTCTAACATTTAAGCCCAAATACTCCCAACAGGTTAGTTATACGATAACATGCTCACTGCTTTCTTAACGGACATTTGCACACTCATCAAATAGCTATAATCAGCCGTTTTCCTAATTAGATTCGCCTCCGTGAGCTAAAACCTTGTTTATTCAGCGGTTTTGCTCATATATTATGGTATAACTAATGACTGAGGTATCAATATGAATATAAATTCTGCGCCAATAATTACCTAATTCTATAGGTTGCTTCTGTTTCGTCGAATTAAGACTATACAAGTGTTCAGATAGAAGCGAGAAGCTCCGGACCGGCGGTTTTGGCGGTTATTGATAGATAGGTAGTTTTTAAAATTATCTGTGCAACGAACTTATATAAAAAAATAAATAAATTTGCAATCTTTTTTTTTAAGTTATTAAAAGAAAATACATTTTCAATCAGTTTATCCATATCAGTTTTATCATTTAAAGTTATAAACGCCTTGTAAAGCTTATAAATTGTATAAACCTAGTAAACTTCCATGAAAAGTGGGAAATTAAATTTCAACTTCTCTTCAGCATTGTAACCAAATTAAAAAAAATAAAGTGTGTGCGGTGCACACCCAGGGGAAGTTTACTTCTTTAATTTAGCATTCGCCGTCGGTTATCTTTCGGCATATCGGTCCCTAAACGTAACCAACAAAATTATGAAAATTCATTTGTTTACAGATATCGGTAATTACCCTGCAGCGAACCTCAAACTAGTCAGAAAAATACTAGTATACAACTATAATTTTCTGGCAAAACCCATACTAGTCAGGAAATATCCATTTCATACCAGTATACAACTAGAATTTTCTGGATGAAATTATACCAGTTGAAAAATACAAAATTCATTCGTTTCGTTTTCACTTATAATTCATAGATGATTTTTCGTGATAGGGTAAATACAAATAGCCTCTTTCTGGTGAAATCATACTAGTCCAGGTTGAATGCTTTTTGGACTAGTATGGGACTAGTATATTGTATACTAGTCCTTTTTGCACTAGTATGTGGACTAGTCCATTTTATGGAAATTATACTAGTCCAGGTTGAACTAGAATGGAACTGGTATTTTACAACTAGTATGAAATTGGTATTTCCTGACTAGTTGATAACTGGTATATTCTGGTCGAAATCTGACAATTGACATCTCGTAGGACATCAACACGTTAAAAATACCAGTTGCTTGTATGGAAAAAAGACAGAACACTGACTAGTTGGGCCCGGTGCACCGACTAGTTGTAAAGTAGTTTTCAACTAGTTGCTTTCGCTGCAGGGTACTTATATTTCTCACAAAATATCACAACCGTAATAAATTCCATTACAAAGACAAATCAAATGCAATTATGATGTAAGTGACGTTTCGAATTAAATAATTAAAAACATATAAAAAAACAAAATTATATGAAAAAAAAGGAAATTAGAAAAAGTAGCCAGCCTTGAACCCGCGACTTTTGCGGGCTCATTCGCACGCTTACCACATGTGCCATATCGATGTTTTCATTTTCATGTCAAATGCCGTACTTAAGATTGTCTATGGTGCTTTTGCTATATGAGTGTGGTGTGGTGTGGTTACCCAGCCAGCAAAATCATCGTAAACGAGCTCGTAAACTGACGGTTTCTCGAAGAAAACTCTGAGAAAATATCGCTTATGATATCCGTTTACGATTCGCATACGAATCCGGTTTCGCTCTGAAATGTTTTTTGCCTACGATTGTCGTAAAAGTATCGAAAAAGCACTCGTACATGAATCTTTTTACGTCCGTTTTTTTATTGTAAATGTACTAGTAAACGATTAATTTTCGATAAATAATAAAATTAAATAATAAAATTGTATATCTATATTTTTGCCAGCGTGTAAGCACTGATATTGGTTTACATGTTAGGCATTACAACTTAATATTTAGTGGGTCATACAACCCAGAGGGCATCCCGAGATCCCAGAATAGCAGCTACTTTCTCTCTCCCTTTTTCTTTTTCCGCAAATCCACCTTCCAGCACGCTAGTAATAATATAAAATGTTATGTTATTTGTGTTTTTAATTAGATATTTTACAAACATACTTACTTTTAAAATATCAGTTTGAAAATTTTCGTTTAAAAATTTTTGTTTGAAATTTTTTGTTTTATTTTTTTTTTTTGACCATGACAGGAAAAGCTTCTTTTGTTATTGTTTTTTTATTCGAGAATAGCTCGTAAATCGTAATGTTCGTAAAATGTACGGTACCTATCTGGCTGGGATAGTTCGTAAAATTTCACACACACATATACATTATGGTGATTAAAAAAAAATGTAGCCTTGGTCTTACAACTTAAAAAGTTAAGTATTGATGAGAAAATAAGCCTTGTAAAAAAATAGCGCTCTAACTTAACCACCCCTAAGGGTTAGACAATCTTAAGTACGGCATTTGAGATGAAAATTTTTGTCGTTCTTTCCCATACATTTTGTATAGGGAAAAATGGCATTTTTTTTTTTTTTTTTCAAAGTAAATTTTCTTTGAATTTTTGAAACTTTTTCCCAAATATTTTTACACACTCTTAAAGTTTAAGCTTTGAAGCTTCCAAAATGGCAAGCCGTGTGCGATTAACTTAACTATTAAAATAATTACAGCCAATAAATGCCATGGGAAAGGGCGAAAAAAATAGCCACCCCTAAGGGTTAAGTTAGAGCGCTAATTTTTTCAAAGACTTTTTTCTCATCAATACCTAAAGTTTCAGGGGGCAAGACCAAAAAAAAAATAAATTTTCTTTTAATTTGAATCCCCTAATATGCATGCATACAAAGCATCGCTAGCTCCTGTAAAATGCTGTCGTTTCGCAACAACAACATTCATATAGTTGTTGTCTTCCAATTTAGTTGCAGTTTTTCTCAAATGTATGCCGATATAGAAGTAAACTTCAAGAAAAGGAACTTTTTACAATATTTCACATTTAACCACTTTAACCCTTATCCTGCCGGTTGTCTACATTTGTAGCATTTTTGCAAAAAAAGTTAAATAAAACAAAACTTTGCTTAACATCAAAACTTGTGCTTTTCTGTAGCTTCCTAAATATCTATTCTTAGTAAATTAAGCGCATAAAATCCACAATATTTTGTTTTTATCGACCCCAATACCCAACTTGAAAAAAACATCATCTCCTGGCCGGTTGTCTACATTTGTAGACAATATATGAAATGTATGAAAACAGTATTACAGTGCATGCCGCGACATGTATTTTCGTAATTCTTATGTATGCAATTGTATATGTACATATGTATGTGTGCGCACTTGTAAAATTTGAATTTGATTACGCAATAAAATAACGGGATCGCAGTACACTTTGCGCAGTTTAATTTTGGCGTTCATGCATATCGGTCGTGAATTTATTTTACAGGTGCACTTATATTTTTTTCGAGTTGTGGAATCAAATCTAAAGACATATTTATACAATATTATGCCAGCTATTGAACAACGCTCCTCACTTCCGCACGTGATGGGCTTTCAACAAACACGTCTAGCCATAGAAATGGCCCTAGGGCGTTCTCTTCCTAATACTTATAATGAGAGCGCATGCAGTTTACCTGATATTTCTAACGAAAATCAGCCGAAAACCCCTGTTCGTTGTCATTTTTGTGACATTGGGAACCGAAAAACAACGCGAAAAATATGCTCTTGGTGTAAAAAACCAGTTTGTGACATGCATGCTGAGACTTATACTTTGGGGAAATGCTGTTTAGATGCTAACAAATAATTTATTTTCTTGCTTAAATCAATAACTTGAACTCAGAATGTACTTTAAATACAATAAAAATAAAATATTTAACATAAAATACTTAACAGAAGATTATTTTCTTGTAAGTCATCCTGGTTTTCCATACAGTTACATGCCTGCTACAAATGTAGACAACCGGCAGGCTACGTAAGTTTTATAAACCGGCAGCATTAGGGTTAAAATCAGAAAAAGTCTATGGACGAACGGACATGGCTCAATCGATCGTTTATATGCGGAACACTATATCTATCTCTCTTTTATAAAGCACAAATTCTACCATCATACTAATCGGAACAACATTTTATTCAACATTCCCTAACTAATATCTAAAGTCTCACTTTTATAGAGGACACTTGAAAATATTTAAGATAAGGAATTATTACGTTTTACACAAATAATAATGACTGAATGTATATTTCATTAACACCAACCAATTTGTATGTAACAGATAGGTATATTTATTAGCTTGTATGAACAGAATTATGATTGCGCAAAAGATTCCACCTTTAGCTGCAAAATTGTCTGTCTAAGGGCATTAAATGTAAGATTATACGATAAAAACAACAAATGACAGTTGCTGCCAATTATTATGACTTTCAGCTCTTGTTGTTGTGGTTATTTTGTGTGGGAGCAGGCTGCGCTAAGGACTTAAAGTTGGCAATGTCCACTTTATTGCGTCCCCGATAAAAAAAAAATAAAGAAACAAATTCACAGATCCCCATAAGCACATGTACATAAAGGCCAAATGGGCTACAACAAGAGCAAACAAAGGACTAAGCTACAGACACATAAATAAACCTTAAGTGCAGTTGGCACTCATTTAAGGCATACATACAACAACAACAATATGTAGGCAATATAAATAACTATAAAAATGGCAAATAGCTGTGAGAGAATAATAACTCCTTGAAAATATCAACAATGAAAAGGGCAAGAAGAATTCAACAAATGTGGTCAACAAGAAAAGGTTAAACTAAAGCATATGCAGACAATTTAAAAAAGGGAAGATAAGTATATTTTTTGTGTTTGTTTGGAATGAGCAAAAAAGTAAAATAATTTAATTATCTTAATCCTAATAAGGGTCATAAGTACATTTTAGGTTTTAATTCGAAGTAGCTAAGTAGGAGTTATTTACAGCAATACATTACATGAATGAAACCTATAATTCGTAGTATCTCTTTAATTTAACCATAGCTGTTAAATAATGATTACGATTAGTAATCGGTTAGATTATTTTCTAAAAAGAATTGTAATGACTATTTATTATACGTTTGAAATATTGGGAATACGTAATGATTACGATTACAAAGAATCAAAAAATAATCATGATTACTCTAGATTACTGAAAATAATCAAAACTAATCAAAATAAATAATTGATTCTTTTCAGCGATTCTTTTTGATTATTTTTGATTACTTTCAATCCAAAATACTAAAAAAATTTTGGATTGAAAAAAAAACTTTTTTTTGATTCTTTATAATCTTAATCATTACGTAATCTAGGTGGAACCAAGATAATCGTAATGTAATCAATTATTTCACTATCAAATACAAAGTAATCAGATTAGTAATCATTACGATTAGTAATCAAAACTTAACAGGTATGAATTTAACCCCAAAAGCTCAAGCTATGAAAAATTGTATCACTTTTCTTAAATCTTTAAACACACCAATGTTACGTTTTGAGTCGTGGGAAAATGTTTCCTACAATTGGTTCCATTAGGATCGCATAACAGTTTTCGCTTGCATTAAACTTGACAGTGAAGTATGCTTTATGTCGACTTGGGATATGTGTACCTACACACATACAAATGTGTAAAATAGAAGACCATCACAATAAATTTAAGAGGTTCTACACTTTAAATGGAAGACCGAACAACTAAAAGATTGGGCCATAAAATGCATTCGAAAATAAAACCAAAACTAAAATTTACAAAAGAATGGACCAAGACAAGAGTTGAGCACAACATGTGGTGAATGTCGTAAATGGTTGGATGACCCACACACCCACGTCGATCATATACACATTAGGAGGGGTTGAAATACTTTTTTGTTCAAATAATACTTGTAGGAAAAATAATACTTTTGTGAAAAGCTATATATCTAAATGGAAATTAATGTTTGCATGGAAAAAATACCTGTATGAAAACCAATGCTTGTATGGAAAGTAATACTTGTATGAAAACTAATATTTGTATCAAAAAAGATAATACTGGTATGAAAAGTAATATTGGTTTATCAAATAGAGCTTGTAAAATAATACTTGTATAAAAAACAATACTTATATGAGAAATAATACATTTGTGAAAGCTAATACTTGTAAGAAAATAATACTTGTAAGAAAAATAATACTTTTTTGAAAATTTGAGCTCAGCATTAGAATTGTATATGGAAAGTAATATTTTTATGATAAATAATTCTATTATGAAAAATAGTAAGTTCTTGTGTGAAAACCAATAATAGTTGTATGAAAAGTAATACTATTTAGTATGCAAAATTTTACTTTTATGCAAATTAATACATGTATGAAAAGCTGGTTCAGCTACGGGAACTTGTATGGAAACATTTTTTTGTTTTTAAATCGATTTTTGGCGAATTCGATATATGCAAATAATAATTTCAGCAGAAAATACATATTTGGTCTAAATTTGTAAAAAATAAAAAAATAAATTAATATTTTTGATATAATAAAGCTCGTTCGAAATGAATAATGGAAAGTGCATTTTAGTTTATTTTTTCTTGCTGGCACCAATCATATAATTATACCCAGCTGTACTTGTACACAGGGTATTATAACTTTGTTAGGATAACGGTTGGTTGTACAGGTATAAAGGAATCGAGATAGATATAGACTTCTATATATCAATATGATCAGGATCGAAAAAAAATTTGATTGAGCCATGTCCGTCCGTCTGTCCGTCCGTCCGTCTGTCCGTTAACACGATAACTTGAGCAAATAATGAGATATCTTCACCAAATTTGGCATGCGTACTTATTTGGGTTCAGAATAGATTGCTATTGAAAATGGGTAAAATCGGACCATAACCACGCCCCTTTTTCGATATCGAAAATTTCGAAAAACGTATAAAATGGGTTAATTCAATATTAGAAGCAGCTACAATGATAAAATTTGAAATATGTATTGATTTGGATGTTCTAAGGCCGATTTTATAAAAATTTTTGAAAAGGGGGCGTGGTACCGCCCACGTATATTTGAAGAAATTTTAAAATTTTGACTCTTAATAACTTCAGAACAGTTTATGCTAGTATAACGAAATTTCGTAGAGGACATACTATTGTTGTGGTAAATTCAGCTATAGAAGATAAACGAAATCGCTTCGCGACCACGCCTACTTTTTCATAAAAGTTATATTGAAAGGAGGTGGAAATATTGAAAAGTCCATATCTAATTAACTGATTTCGCTATAATAATGTAATTTGGTACATACATCAACTTTCATATTCTTTACATAATTTTTTCAAAATTTTGGAAAGTGGGCGTGGCACCGCCCACTTATGAGTCAAGCAAATTTTAAATTCGACTGCTAACAACTTCAGAACGGCGTGAGATAGATTTACGAAACTAGGTACCAGGCATGTTATGTTTATGTAGAGTACTACCACAGAAAATAAGAAAAATCGGTGAACGATCACGCCCACTTTATGTGCACAGCTGGGTATGTAATGTTCGGTTTCACCCGAACTTAGACTTCCTTACTTGTTTTTTTTCTAAACTTCCCTTTCATTTCGAGCGGTGAATCGACAAATCTTAGAACACATTTAAAAAATTATTTTCCCTTTTAGCGAATTATTTATGTACTTAAAAATTGACTGGGCCAACCCACTCTAATGAATATTTTTTCAACTGCCTGATACAAAATTACAAACAAAAAAAATACACACATGAAAAACTATTCGAAACAAAAATCGCCAGCCAATGGCGAGTATGGAAACAGGATATTGGCTACGGAAATTGCTCTGCGGTATATTGTCAAAGAAAAAAGACGGTTTGGAGGAAAGTTGGTTGCGCATAGGAGGCAGCAAATCTCTGTTGTGGTATATAAGAAAATGTTATATAAACATACATACGTATGTGTATTGCTACATATGCCTCAGTTCTCTAGTGCCAGAAGGGTGTAGGTGGATAAAAGCTGATTTTGTATGTATGCGGAAAACCGTGATTTATTGAGTCTTACAGATGCTTAGCAAAAGCAGAGAAAAACAAATATAATTGGAAATTAGTTAACTTTGTTCATTTAGGTGGCACATATAGGTATGTAGACAACTTAGCTTCGTGCAATTACTTACATATGTGTTCAGTTCTAAGCTCCTGTAGCTTAAGCATTGAAAAAAAAAGGAAAGTAGATTAAGCCAAATTTTATGTGATAATTAACAGTATTATCTCATTACGTATTAAACTTATTGTTGACAACTTGCCAAATAAATATTTAAGCTAGTTCATGGAAATAGCAAACGTTTGTTTTTTTGTCTAACAGAAAAACAACAGTGACAATATATTTTGGTGAAATCCAGAGTAGTGCACATATCTCATTATAAGAGCTTAAGCATCTATATTACTTTTTGGAAAGTCATATATTTATTTATATACTTGAGTCGGTACTGTTATAAAATTAAGGGAATACAATTTCTCAATGCGATGAGTTACTATTGTAGCCAATCAATTAATTTCATTTCTCCCAAATTAATATTTAGTTTATTTTTTTTATTTTTTTTTTTTATTTGTTAAATTTTTTGTTTTTAGTATCTTTTTATTATTTTATTTTATTTATTTTATTTATTTTTTTTTTTTGTACTTTATTATTTTTATTTTGTTTTCATTTATTTAATTTTTTATATGTATTTATTTTTTTTTTTTAATTTAACTTAATTTAATTTAATTTAATTTAATTTAATTTAATTTTATTTTATTTTATTTTATTTTATGTTTTTTTATTTTATTTTATATTATTTTATTTTATTTTATTTTATTTTATTTTATTTTATTTTATTTTATTTTATTTTATTTTATTTTATTTTATTTTATTTTATTTTATTTTATTTTATTTTATTTTATTTTATTTTATTTTATTTTATTTTATTTTATTTTATTTTATTTTATTTTATTTTATTTTATTTTATTTTATTTTATTTTATTTTATTTTATTTTATTTTATTTTATTTTATTTTATTTTATTTTATTTTATTTTATTTTATTTTATTTTATTTTATTTTATTTTATTTTATTTTATTTTATTTTATTTTATTTTATTTTATTTTATTTTATTTTATTTTATTTTATTTTATTTTATTTTATTTTATTTTATTTTATTTTATTTTATTTTATTTTATTTTATTTTATTTTATTTTATTTTATTTTATTTTATTTTAATTTATTTTATTTTATTTTATTTTTTTTTATTTTTTTCATTTAATTTTATTTTATTTTATTTTAGTTTATTTTATTTTATTTTATTTTATTTTATTTTATTTTATTTTATTTTATTTTATTTTATTTTATTTTATTTTATTTTATTTTATTTTATTTTATTTTATTTTATTTTATTTTGTTTTATTTTATTTTATTTTATTTTATTTTATTTTATTTCATTTCATTTTATTTTATTTTATTTTATTTTATTTTATTTTATTTTGTTTTATTTTATTTTAATTTATTTTATTTTATTTTATTTTATTTTATTTCATTTAATTTTTTTTTATTTTTTATTTTTTTTTTTATTTTTTATTTTTTTATTTTATTTTATTTTATTTTATTTTATTTTATTTTATTTCATCTCATTTCATTTTATTTCATTTCATTTCATTTCATATCATCTCATTTCATTTTATTTTAATTTATTTTATTCTATTTTATTTCATTTTATTTTATTTTATTTTATTTTATTTTATTTTATTTTATTTTATTTTATTTTATTTTATTTTATTTTATTTTTTATTTTATTTTATTTTATTTTATTTTATTTTATTTTATTTTATTTTATTTTATTTTATTTTATTTTATTTTATTTTATTTTATTTTATTTTATTTTATTTTATTTTATTTTATTTTATTTTATTTTATTTTATTTTATTTTATTTTATTTTATTTTATTTTATTTTATTTTATTTTATTTTATTTTATTTTATTTTATTTTATTTTATTTTATTTTATTTTATTTTATTTTATTTTATTTTATTTTATTTTATTTTATTTTATTTTATTTTATTTTATTTTATTTTACATTATATTATTTTATTTTAGTTTATTTTTCTTTATTTTATTTTATTTTACTTTATTTTATTTGTTTTATTTTATTTTATTTTATTTTATTTTATTTTAATTTATTTTGTTTTATTTTATTTAATTTGCTTTATTTTATTTTATTTTATTTTGTGTTATTTTAATATTATTGTATTTTATGTAATTTTATTTTTATTTTAGTATTATCTTGTTTTATTTAATTTTTTTTGTATTTTATTAATTTTTCTTTGTGTTGTATATTTTTTTTTTTACAATTTTTTTCATTTTTGAAATTTTATTTTACTTTGATGTATTTTATATTTTGTGCAGCAGTCTCCCTTCGCACACGTCAAACAAATTATATGTATATGAATGCGCATTTGACTTAATGTAAAAAAAAATTATTTTACATCCACTTCAAAAGCTCCAACTTTTGAATTTATTTTAAGTACAAAACCTCATAAAAGTACACTTAACGAATTTCTGGCAGAATATGGTGTAATAAATTTCATATGAAACGCATATTAAAACAACAAGTTTAAAATCATCTATTGTGGTAGTTAAGCTTAAACAACCACACACACATACACACGCACAAAAAGCTTTCTCACGCTTTGTTTGATTTGAAAGGAATAGTAAAACTGAAATTTCAAATTACTTGCGCTTTATCAAATATTTGCACTGTTTTGCACAAAAATTGATGACGTAAAAACTTTCCAAATACATGCATACACTCAGAGAAATACTTTATTTTAAATATTCTGGACCATGGTTTATTTCACTGCTAAGCTACTAACCTTGTTGTTGCTGTTGTGACATACATACATGAGGACATGCATGGATGAAGGGGGTATGTCGCATTTTGAGTGAAACGAGAAAATCGGCTTTAAAGTTTTGCTTAAACATTTGAGGTTTTTTCGAATCTTTATGGAAAACTGACAAAAAAATTATGCAAAGCCATAAAAGACGTTGCATAATATGCAATAAAAAGCATAAATTTATATTTAGTGTTTTATAGGAAAAAAACGGAACATACCACAATTCATATTGAAAAGTTGTGTACATACCCCCTTCATAAATGAATTATCTTCTACAATTTTCACGATAGGCAGATTCTGATAAGACAGAAATATAGATCTGCATAAACACTATTCACCAATGCCAAAAACATAAATTGAGTGACAATGCGACATACCCCCTTCATCCATTCATGTCTTCAATTGCGCTCTAAAATATATTTTGAGTGTAGTCACGTTTACTGCTGCTCTTCGCATGCTACATAGGCTATTATTAGCTGTGGGAGTTATATTGCACACAATGGCTGCAGTGCAATGATGTATAAAATGCATGTATTGAAATTTGAATATGATAGCTATTTATTACGTGCTGATAAAATACAAACTCACATACACAAAGTCGTATATACTAGGAATAAATTAACTAAATTCGTAGGTAGCCACCCAATATGCATAACAAACAAATAGTCTATTTCAAGACAAACTTAGATGCAATTAATTAAAATAAAATAAAACAAAATAAAGTAAAAAAAATAATAAAAATAAAAAATTTAAAAAGAAAAATAAAAAAATAAAAAAATTAAATTAAATAAAATAATAAAAAACAAAACAAAACAAACAAAACATAAAATAGAAATTAAATTAAATTAAATAAAATCCAATAAATAAAAAAAACGGCGTGTAGCCAGTACACGTGAAATAAGTTTAGATTCACAATATCTTACTTCCGGGAAGTGGATCAGGGAAACGATCCATTCGAAAATATCTTATATATGGTGCGTTTTCCTTAAAATTTGGTACATGGGTAGAATTAGGCCTAAATTAACAGGGGCCAATACGAATGGGATATAGAGGAAGAGGGGCGTGGTAGAAGGAAAGAGGGCAATGAAGAGCAAAGGTAGGAAGATAGGAAAGAGAGTTGAACACGGTCGCAAAAACCTTTCACTTGATACCCATATAGGCATATCTTGCTCAACATTAAAAAAAAATTGAGATAGGTGGAAACCCTGTGAACAGCCTCAAATGGCCTCAAATGGAAACACACACGCAAATAATCTTAGAATGAATCATACTATCTATAATGTCAAACCTTATCCAAATCGGTTGAGCGGTTCCCGAGATATAGAGAAAAATAAATAAAATGTGGTTAGGTGGCAACCCTAGGTGGCAACCCTGCTTGAGATTTCATTTTTGGAATACGGTCGAAATTACCTTTCATTTGATACCCATATTGGCATATCTTGCTCAATATTTAAAAAAAAATTTAGATATTTGGTAACCCAGTGAACCGCCCAAGTGGGAGCACCCACGCATATAGTCTTAGAATGAATCATACTATCTATAATGCCAAATTTTACCCACATCGGTCAAGCGGTTCCCGAGATATTAATAAAAATGAATAAAATGTGGTTAGGTGGCAACCCTAGGTGACAACCCTGCTTGAGATTTAGCTATTTGGAATACGGTCGAAAATACCTTTCATTTGATACCCATATTGGCATATCTTGCTCAATATTTAAAAAAAATTGAGAAAGGTGGCAAACCTGTGAACCACCCTAAGTGACAATACCCGCGCACACAATCTTAGAATGAATCATACTATCTATAATGCCAAACTTTATCCACATCGATCAAGCGGTTCCCGAGATATCAATACAAATAAATAAAATGCGTTTAGGCGGCAACCCTGCTTGAGATTTACATATTTGGAATACGGTCCAAAATAGCTTTCATTTGATACCCATATTGGCATATCTTGTTCAATATTAAAAACAAGTTAAGATAGGTGGCAACCCTGTGAACCACCCAAGTGACAACACCCGCGCATATAATCTTAGAATGAATCATACTTTCTATAACACCAAACCTTATCCCCATCGGTCAAGCGGTTCCCGAGATATCAATAAAAATAAATAAAACGCTCTTAGGTGGCAACCCTAGGTGCAAACCCTGCATGAGATTTACATATTTGGAATGCGGTCGGTAGAGCCTTTCATTTGATTCCCATATTGGCATATCTTGCTCAATATTAATAAAAAAATGAGATAGGTGGCAATCCTGTGAACCCCCACAAGTGGCAACACCCACGCATATAATCTTTGAATGAATCATACTATCTATAATGCTAAACTTTATCCAAATCGGTCGACCATTTCCCGAGACGTAGAGAAAAATATATAAAATGCGGTTAGGTGGCAACCCTGCTTGAGATTTACATATTTGGAATACGGTCGAAAATACCTTTGTCAATTGACACTATTACCTGTCACCTCCCGAGATATAAGAAAAACGCCTACGCCTGAAAGTCTGCAACATACGCCTGAAAGTCGGCTACAATTTCTATTTCCGTGCCATAACTTCCGTTTCATCGTCATACATTTGCTCAAATTTTACTCTCAATCAAAACTTCATATCACCACCTAAGAAGTTAACTTCAAAATAATATCAATTTAACTAAAATGTTTACTGGGTACAAACATATATATAAATACAAGTCTTCTACACTAGCACGACCATAATGAGTTTTGATAGAAATCGAAATAAATGATTTCATATTAGGAGGTCGGACGTGTGGTATGGGGGCTGGGATTATAGGTGAATTACGTTGGCTCAACTGAGCTTTTGTGATAAAAAGTTGATTAATATTTATTTAAGTGGAAAATTTTCAAATTTTCTATTGCAACAACAAGATTAAAATAATGTGCTTATTTAGCATTTTGTCAACAAATTTCGCAGTTGAATTGTAAACATAATATTAAAAAAGGAAAAACGTTCAATTAATGTTTACTATTTAGATCATGTATGACAAATTAAAAAATTTGATTATTAAAATATATATATATTAGGGTTATTCAAATAAAAAATATTTTTTTTGCCTTTCCGGTCTTACTCCCTAGAAAAAAGACTTGAAAAAAATTTGCGCTATTACTTAACCGTTAAGGGTGGCTATTTCTGTAATTTTTTAATGACTTAGTTTAATAGTAACGATATTCGTGCACAGTTTGACAAATTTTATGGGAAAGCGCGAAAAAATAGCCACCGTTAGGGTTAAGTTACAGAGCTATTTTTTTAAAAGGCTTATTTTCTCATCAATTAGTAACATTTAAGGGGGTAAGACCCAAACGACGTTTTTTTTTAATCACCCTAATATACACATATGTGTATATATCGAGTTCAAATTGCACAGTATTTGGTGTGCTAATTATGTAAAGATTTTTATATGTATTATTGAACTACATAATTCGCACTAATTAACTATTATTGCTAATTAACTATTGCTGTTTTTCCAACATTTGTACTACTATTAAAATAATTAGTTATCGATTAGAACAAAGTCAGATTTTATTGTATAGATGGCTAATATGGTACACCCATCTCTCTAGTAAAATATTCGCTCTGTGGTTGCGCCATTATAAAGAAAACTTCATAACTCACGACTCGTTTGACATATCGTCCCTTCTAACGAAGACTAACACGGTTCACTGTTTGCGTGGAAGACTAGCACGGATCGTTGTCTGCGTGGAAGACTAACACGATTCAGTTCTCTGTGTGGAAAACTAGCACACTTTGTTCTCTGCGTCGAAGACTAACGCGCTTCAGTTTTCTGCGTAGAAGACTAACACACTTCGTTTTCTTGCGTGGAAAACTAGCATAGTTCGCATAGAAATGAACCGTGTTAGTCTTCGACGCAGAAAACGAAGGGTGTTAGCTTTCCTCGCATAAACTTAAGCGTGTTAGTCTTCGACGCATAGAACGAAGTGTGCTAGTCTTCCACGCAAACAACGAACCGTGCTAGTCTTCCACGTAAATAACGAACCGAGCAAGTATTCGTTGGGAACGACGATATATGCACTAAATTTTTGCAGAGAGCTTAGGTTCAACCCCAGAAAAAAAACTGCAGATTCTCGTCGATCCCATATGTGCTTAGAATGAAAAGTTTTGTTGTTTCAATTAGGTGAATAAATGTGGCATAAATTTTGTATGAGGGAGTGTAAACTGTTTCGTTTACAAATTTCATTAACAAAAAATATAGGTACACAATGAGTACATACGGCAAACTAACGAGCTGTAAAAATTAATTAATTTCTCAATTTTGCATACTTGTTTGTTGCATTTCCAACTCATTTCGTGACAAATATAAAAAGTATTTAAAAATATTTTAGATTTTCTCTTTAGATTTTTTTTATCCATTTGCTTTAAATTATATGCAAGTAACTACTTCAGGGTTCTAGGGAACTATATTAAACGATTGACTTTATTGGTAATTGGTCTTCCATATAAAAAAAATTCTGAAATACAATGCCACCAATTCATGTGAAGTTATCATTAGACGTTATTAAGCGAAAACAGGTAAACACGGACATTCTATAAAAATAAAATAAAATAAAATAAAATAAATAAAATAAAATAAAATAAAATAAAATAAAATAAAATAAAATAAAATAAAATAAAATAAAATAAAATAAAATAAAATAAAATAAAATAAAATAAAATAAAATAAAATAAAATAAAATAAAATAAAATAAAATAAAATAAAATAAAATAAAATAAAATAAAATAAAATAAAATAAAATAAAATAAAATAAAATAAAATAAAATAAAATAAAATAAAATAAAATAAAATAAAATAAAATAAAATAAAATAAAATAAAATAAAAATAAAATAAAATAAAATAAAATAAAATAAAATAAAATAAAATAAAATAAAATAAAATAAAATAAAATAAAATAAAATAAATAAAATAAAATAAAATAAAATAAAATAAAATAAAATAAAATAAAATAAAATAAAATAAAATAAAATAAAATAAAATAAAATAAAATAAAATAAAATAAAATAAAATAAAATAAAATAAAATAAAATAAAATAAAATAAAATAAAATAAAATAAAATAAAATAAAATAAAATAAAATAAAATAAAATAAAATAAAATAAAATAAAATAAAATAAAATAAAATAAAATATTAGAAATAAATATAAGCTGTAATACTTATTTATTTAGAAACGAAATGGGAGATAAAATTAATGGATATGATAAAAAGGTAAATGAAAAGCCTCAACAGCTAAGTTCACGTTGCACACACCTACAGACGGTAGGCAGGTTTGTTTTTTTTCGATTTATTTTTTATATTTTTTTGTTAATATTTTATTTAAATTTTTTTTTTTTTTGTTTTACCTTTTCAATACTGTTTTTTCTTCCGCTTTTGAATATTTAGTTTGTGAATTTAAATATGCACTTCTGTGAAACTGTCAATATAGATTTTTTTAAATAAAAGTAATTTCAAGCCAATCCCAGATTTTTTTAAATTCCCTATAAACGGAATGTCCGTCTTGTTATAGCCATCGTTTATCAAGAATATGATTGTTTTCTTTAAATGTTCAAAAATGAAGTGAATTTTGACGGTTTTAGAAGATTCAGTACTTTTTAAAGCTTCACGGAGTTCTCTTAAAGTTGTATCGAAATTAGTGACATGGGTCTTTTTGACCAACATCTTTAAGTGAACTACATCCCTTATCATAATAATAGGACTCCTCGTTCTGACATTTTCTAAGCCCTTATGTCATTTTATTTAAATTTTTGTTTTTGCTTATAGAATTTTAAATTGAAAACAGTAAAAGTCTCCACTCTTACCCTCTTATTCATAAAAAATATGAAACGTTTAATAAGCTCTTATTAATCAAAATTTGTATGAAAATGTTTTTAAAAGCTTTATAAACAAATTTTATTTTTTATGAATATGGTGGTAAGCGTTTACTCTGATTTTTTAAGTTAAAAACTGTTAAGTAAAATTACAAAATTTTTTCAAATATTTTGAATCAAAAAACGAAAATGCTTTTTTATAGCCCGGTAAATTCTAGTCTAACAAGGTCTAAGTTTTAAGTGTCCCAAAAATCTCCTTTAATTGTTCGATTTTTTTTTTTTTTTGGCTATGCTGCGCACTTTTCTCCATATCAACATTTTTAGTTCTATGGAAAAAAATGTCTGATGCCCTCAAAAAAAATTTTAATAACACAGTGCGACAAAAAGGAAAATAAAAAAATTTTAAAGACAACCTTGATATGAATGCTTTTGACAGCAAATTTTTCGTTAAACAAAGACATGGTTTCGGCGTTTTAGGTTATGAAATTTTAGTCATACCAATTGCAATCAATTTCTGAGATTTGAAAATATAAAGGTGGAGTGCACGTTTCCGAACTAAGGCAAACTATTTCTGAGAGCCTAAATAGAAGTTTCGTTATCGACAAACATTTAAAGCCTATCAATTGAAACCATGTCTTTGTTTAACGACAAATTTGCTGAGGCTTTTTGACAGCATTCATATAAAGGTTGTCTTTAAAATTTTTTTATCATCTTTTTATTATTTTATTTTTAGTTTTGGTGATTCCTATCGGAAATTTGATTTTTGATTATGGTACTGTCACGGTTCCTTTAACCAAATGCTACACTGAGAGAAATGCATTGAATTTTGTGACAATATCGCTATTGATAGCGACGAGTTTGATGCAATATTCATTCAGAATGAGCGAGTTATCAAATATTATTTGCTCCCAATAAAAAGTAAAATGACATGTCAACCATTTCGATATGATATACTATTTTCTATATTTAAGGATAGAATGCTAATATATTTGAACGGCACGTCGATATCTATGGTCGTGATATGAATTTCTATTGTCGGTATATCCATATCCATATTTACTGCATAGTAATAATGGTAGAGACAGCGCATTAATATATATTGGCGAAATGTAAATTTTTCTGGGACGCATAATTATAATAGTTCAACATATTTTACTATGGATTTCCTAACAATATTACAACTTGTTGGAGCGTTTTTTTTAATTCAAAATTTTTTGAATTTCTTATGATTGAACATTTTTCTAAAAATTTTATAAAATGCCGTAGCCGAATGGTAGAATACTGGGCTAACGTGCCAAAGGAGCAGGGTTCGAATCTTACTGAAACGAGATGTCAAATTATATAAAATTTTGTTTTTTTAAAACTATTTAGAATTTATCAATAGTTTATATGGATACCATTTCAATAGTGATTTAGCATTGATGAAACATCCATATTCATTGATGGGACAGGATTATCAATTTTTATATAATACGATATCAATAATTATGGATGTTCCATCCATAGATTTCCCTCCGTGCAAGTTTTAAGTTCCTAGATTACCAGAAAGTTAGTCAAAAGTCGATCGCAAAGTTCCCAACTTCAAAATAGTTTTGGAAATATCTTGATATGTGCGCCAACTACCGGAATTTTTTTGATGAGAGATTGATAATGCAATCGGGTTCTGACAAATGTGAAAAGTTTCAATTCTCTAGCTTAGCGGGAAGTTACTCAAAAATCTATCGCAAGATTCCCCCTATGTTTTAGATATTTTCAATTATATCGAAAAGCACGCCACCTTTTGGAATTCTGATTTCAAGAAATTGTATTGTCACCGTTTCCACAACTAAATTCTACTAAAT
This sequence comes from Campiglossa producta, assembly GCA_964058755.1. NCBI lineage: Eukaryota > Metazoa > Arthropoda > Insecta > Diptera > Tephritidae > Campiglossa > Campiglossa producta. Next base: position 27,773,186 of record CAXKVI010000003.1, read on the forward strand.
GCTAAGTTTCAAGTTCCTAGGTTACCTGGAAGTTGGTCGATCGCAAAATTGCCAACTTCAAATTAGTATTCGAAATATCTGTATCCGTGCGCCACCTACCGGAATTGTTTGATGAGGGATTGCATTGTCATCGGGTTGTGACAAATGTGTCAATTTTCCAGTCTCTAACTAACCTGGAAGTTACTAAAAATTGATCGCAAAATTCCAGAAGTCTTTAATATTTTTTGTAATTTCTCGACCAGTGTGACATCTAGCGGAATTTCTTGTACAACTGTTTGTATTGTCTTCAAATGTTCACATGTATGCTAATTTTCAATAATCTAGCTTACCGGGAAGTTCCTCATATATGCGTCCCAAAATTTCAATTTTTTAATTAATTTACCGTATTTCTTGATCCGTGCGCCACCTAGCGGATACATTTTTCGTTCAAATTGCATTGTCACGGAGCTCCGAACTATGTTCCCAGTTTCAAGAGTTTAGCTCAACGGGAAGCTACCTAAAAAGACTTTGCAAGATTCCGAAATTTCGTATGAAAAAGGTGGTGCAAACAAGAAAGCGACTTAATATAAAGGTTTTAAAATGGAATACACTATTGCAGCGGCCTAGTAGAGACTGTTCATCTGGTCGAGTTATACACGACACATCCTTCAAAAGATTTGTAACACGCCCAAAATCTGGTTTTAAGGTCAAAAACCCGTTTTTTCAGAGTTTTCCTTAAAAAAAATCATTAAAAATCAAGCTTTCAACCGATTTTGCAATTCGCAAGGGTTTCGGGTAGAGAATTGTTGACACTTTCGAAATATGTATAGTCCTTTGTTCACTTGAAAAGTTTATGACATGTTTTTCACGCGAGAAGTTGAATTTGTTGATATTTTTTTCGGTTTTTCGTAAATTTTTTGGCCATAATTGACAATGAATGAACCTTATTGGGAATGTGTCATCGAAAGGCATTCACTACTTAATTATACCAGTTTTATTTTTTTGGAAAGGACTTCAAGTTTTCCAGATATGCAGCATAATCCAAAATCAAATTTTTTGGTCTCAAGCGCCCTACAGGGGTACTGTGTTCAATTAGGCGGGTCGATTAGAAATTCACCCAAGTGACAAGGACAATCGTATTTTAGGGATCAAAATAAGATACTTTACCGAAGGAAGCATACCTCCATTGTGCATAAATACCAAGTGAATTCACTTGACGATAAACGTCAAAATTCCAAAATGAGTTTAACACCTGTTTGAGATTGTGCTTAATAACAAGTGTGATATCATAGACATAGTCGTGAAAACTTTAAAGTGAGTTTAGTCACCTGTTTTTAATTTCCTTTTTTGTCTCACTTCTTTCCATCTCCCCATCTCTTTCTACCATTAGGTAAAAGATAGGAGACCGCCATGTTGATGTGTGCAGGATGTTAAACAACGCCATTGATTTTCTGTTATTCGGTGCTGGCGACATTTTAATATGTGCAGGATGTAAACAAACCGACATTTTAATGTGTGTTGTCAACAGAAGAGTTCACACTTGGTATTTATGCACAATGCATACCTCTAAAGCTAATTCTTATGTCCCGACTTTGTACTTTTGACTTTGAGCGCCAAAGTTTGAAAAATCCTAAGTTTACCCATTTAGAGTGCACCAATCGTGTTAAGATGTATGACCGACCCCACTAACTTTTTAAGGCCGACCCACCCATGCCAGTGGCGCACCCCCTAAGACCCCACCTTAGGGGGTCCCCATACAAAAAAATCAAAAAATAACAATTTTTGGCACTTTACGCGATAAAATCAGCTAAGTGACTATCTTTTTTATTTCTGGAGTTCATTTTTTCTTAAGAACTTTAAAATACATAGCCATTTCACTGATTTTTTCATAAAAAGTGCCAAAAATGTTTATTTTTTTAAATGTTTGTATGGGGAACCCCCCATTTGGTGGTTTAGGGGGTGTGCCACTGTCATGGGTCCGTCAGCCCTTCAAAGTTAGTGGGGGTCGGTCATACATTTGAGCACGATTCAGGCATTCTAAATGGGTCAACTAAGTATTTTACAAACTTTTGCGCTCAAGGACAAAAGTAAAAAGTCGGGACATCAGAATTGGTTTTAGAGGTATGCTTCCTTCGGTAAAGTAACTTATTTTGATCCCTAAAATACGATTTTCTTTTTCACTTGGGGGATTTTGAAATCGACCCCCTAATTGAACACAGTACTCCTGTAGGGCGCTTGGAACCAAAATATTAGATTTTGGTTTAGGCTGCATATCTTGAAAACTTGATGTTCTTTCCAAAAAAAAAAAAAATGGTATAATTAACTAATGAAGCCTCTCGATGACACATTCAGTCATTGTCAATTAGTGCCAAAAAATGGCGTCAAAACCGGAAAACCGGATGAATTTTCCAAAAATTCCAACTTCTGGCTTAAAGATATATCATACTTTTTTCAAATGAATAAAACACTGTACATATATCGCAACTGTCAACAATTCTCTACTCAAAACCGTTGAGGATTTTGAAATCGGTTGAAAACTGGATTTTTAATGAATTTTTTTTACGAAAAAACTGAAAAAAACGGGGTTTTGGCCTTAAAACCAGATTTTGGGGGTGTTACAAACTTTTTAAAGGGCGTTTCGTGTATAACTCGACCAGATGAACAATATCTACTAGGTCGCTTCAAAAGTGTAAAATGGCTATTGCACTGTGTAATAGATTTCTATTAGCAAGAAATGGATATTAAAATAAAATTACATAAGGGCTCAGAACATGTCAGAACGAGGTGTCCTATAATTATGGTAAGGAGTGTAGCTATGATCGATGAACCAACTTCAGTAACTCACTTTAAAAATACGTGGTGATATTTTCATCACAGCATATTTATATTCACAAACTAAATAATCAATCAAAAGCGGTTGCCTAATTAGGCCGCTTTAGGCATAAAAAGATGATGTGAAAAAAAAATTAAAAAAGTAAAGTAAAACAAAAAAATTAAAATTAATAAAAACAAAAAAATTAAAAAAATTACAAAAATAAAACGAAAAAGGATTAAAAAATAAACACAAAATTTAAAAATAAAAGAAATAAGAAATTTTAGTAAAAAATAAAAAAAAAAACGAAAAAAAAAATTGAAAAGGAGGTGCAAAGTAAGTTGCCTCCACGTGGCACACCTTGGAAGAGTTTTGAAGCAGGTAAAGTTTTACATACGACTGTATGTCATTATAGAGTTAAGTTTCATACAGTTTAACCCCTTCGCCGCCAAACACATGATCTCCTTCCAGGTTGTTCTTATCAAAAATATAAAAGAATCATTACATAATAAAGCCTCATCCACAGTTTATGTCGGTAGTTTTTTCACACCTGTCGTCCCTTCGTGCCCACCGTGTACATACATACATAGAGACGTTTATTATTACTTTTTTGAGAAATCAATATTTTCGTGTATTCAAATCTGGATAACTCCCTTGCGCCGAGCCAATACATAGGTACATAGCTCAAAAAAAAAAAGAATCTTACTAATATTATAAATGTGAATGTAGCGATGTTTGGATATTTGGATGTTTGGATGTTCAGACGTTTTCTTCTGTTCCTCAATAACGTGAGAATGGCAAGACGGATTTTGTTGAAATTTGGAAGGAGGTATAGGCTATTTTTTTTTTAATTTTGGGGGGTCCGGTCATGCTAGGGACCGATACTTATCGGTTTTTTTGTTTTTCCATATAACTCTGAGTACACTTGACCTAAACTTATGATATTTCGCATACAGGTGTAGAAACTTCGAACAATATGGGTATCAAACGAAACCGGAAGGTGCCAGGTCTCATTTGGGCTTCGATATATTTCGATAAATTTATCGATAACTGAGTTATCAGTCGAAATGAGATTGCCCAGAAACCTTAAATTTTCCCTACAATATGGGTATCAAACGAAAGGGGATTACCCCAGGTTTCATTTGGATTTCAATATATTTCGATAAATTTTTCTATAACTGAGTTACCGGTGAAAACGAGATGGCTAGAAAGCCTTAAAATTGCCCAACAATATGGGTATCAAACGAAAAAGCATTATCCCAGGTTTAATTTTGACTTCCATATATTTCGATAAATGTATCGATAACTGAGTTATCGGTGAAGATGTGATTGCCCAAAAACTTTAAAATTGCCCTACAATATGTGTAACAAACGAAAAGCAAAGGCTGCAGGTTTCATTTGGACATCGATATATTTCGATAAATTTATCGATAACTGAGTTATCGGTGAAAATGTGATTGCCCAAAAACTTTAAAATTTCCCCACAATATGGGTATCAGAAGAAAGTGGATGGCTACCGGTTTCTTCTGGAATTTAATATATTTCGATAAATTTATTGATAACTGATTTATTGGTGAAAAATCCTTAAAATTGCCCTACAATATGGGTATCAAACGAAAAGGGATGGCCCCAGTTTTCATTTGGACTTCAATATATTTCGATAAATTTATCGATAATTGAGTTATCGGTGAAAACGAGATGGCTCAAAAGCCTTAAAATTGGCCAACAATATGGGTATCAACCGAAAAGGGATGGCCCCAGGTTTTATTTGGACTTCAATATATTTCGATAAATTTATCGATAACTGAGTTATCGGTGAAAATGTTATTGAACAAAAACCTTAAAATTACCCTACAATATGTGTAACAAACGAAAAGCAAAGGCTGCAGGTTTCATTTGGACATCGATATATTTCGATAAATTTATCGATAACTGAGTTATCGGTGAAAATGTGATTGCCCAAAAACTTTAAAATTTCCCCACAATATGGGTATCAGAAGAAAGTGGATGGCCACCGGTTTCTTCTGGAATTTAATATATTTCGATAAATTTATTGATAACTGATTTATTGGTGAAAAATCCTTAAAATTGCCCTACAATATGGGTATCAAACGAAAAGGGATGGCCCCAGTTTTCATTTGGACTTCAATATATTTCGATAAATTTATCGATAACTGAGTTATCGGTGAAAATGTTATTGAACAAAAACCTTAAAATTACCCTACAATATGTGTAACAAACGAAAAGCAAAGGCTGCAGGTTTCATTTGGACATCGATATATTTCGATAAATTTATCGATAACTGAGTTATCGGTGAAAATGTGATTGCCCAAAAACTTTAAAATTTCCCCACAATATGGGTATCAGAAGAAAGTGGATGGCCACCGGTTTCTTCTGGAATTTAATATATTTCGATAAATTTATTGATAACTGATTTATTGGTGAAAAATCCTTAAAATTGCCCTACAATATGGGTATCAAACGAAAAGGGATGGCCCCAGTTTTCATTTGGACTTAAATATATTTCGATAAATTTATCGATAATTGAGTTATCGGTGAAAACGAGATGGCTCAAAAGCCTTTAAATTGGCCAACAATATGGGTATCAACCGAAAAGGGATGGCCCCAGGTTTTATTTGGACTTCAATATATTTCGATAAATTTATCGATAACTGAGTTATCGGTGAAAATGTTATTGAACAAAAACCTTAAAATTACCCTACAATATGGGTATCAAACGAAAAGGGATGGCCCCAGTTTTCATTTGGACTTCAATATATTTCGATAAATTTATCGATAATTGAGTTGTCGGTGAAAACGAGATGGCTCAAAAGCCTTAAAATTGGCCAACAATATGGGTATCAAACGAAAAGGGATGGCCCCAGGTTTTATTTGGACTTCCATATATTTCGTTAAATTTATCGATAACTGAGTTATCGGTCAAAATGTGAATGCCCAAAAACCTTAATATTTCCTTACAATATGGGTACCAAACGAAAGGAGAAGATCCCAGGTTTCATTTGGACAGTGACATATTTCGATATATTTATCGATATCTGAGTTATCGGTCAAAACGTGATCGCCCAAAAACCTCAAATTATTTAATCAATCTACCTTTCCCCATAGATGGGAATTTTGAAAATTTTAAATACCCTTGATAAATGCTTCAGTATTCAATAATATTGTATAAATATCAAAGTTTGAAGTTTAGATGAACTATTCGATAAATGCTTTCTGAGACATTTATATTCATACTTAAAGCCAAAGCAATATTTAACTTTAGAAACCTCACTTTCAATCGATTTCAAGGATATGTATATTAAATAAAATTTTTGAAAACCGTTTTTCAATACATACTATTTTTTCAAAAAATAATTGATCTTCCAACAGTTTTTTATTTGACCAATCTACCTAACTTGGTGAGCTTCGACGACCGAGTTTTCACTTGAAATGTTGAAAGTGTACTTCGCAGGGGTGGGCAAGGCCGCGGGTATATACCAGTTTGTACATAAATAAGGCGCTCCCTCATCTATGTGCATAGTAAGCCATGACTGTACGCAATTTTCTGCAACGCACTGCTGTCTAGTATTTTTAAAAGAATGACCATTATATTTGGTTGCGCAAATTATAAGGGAATTTCATTATTTAGTTACACAAAATAACTCCTTGTGAGCATTATTGGATTTCACATAGCAAAGTTTAGTATACAACAACATACAAAAATATCTGCAACGTTGGAAAAATTTGGTGATAAACGATAGATATGCTCTCTTTTGTATCCCACTAAAAGAGTATGTGCATAAAATTTATGAGTTTCTTCAGTGGTCAGCACTGAAAGAAAGGAATTTTTTAGCACATTTTTTTTTTTTTTTTTTTTTTGCGTCTTTGTTTTTATTGCGAGAGTAATGAAAAACTCATGACAATGAACTTCATTATGCGCATCCGTTCGTTTGCTCATTTTCAACTTTATTATTATTTCCTTCGCTATGTGTCCAGCTGTGAGTTAAGTGGAGGGTTTTTTCAACTATTTTTGTCTACATATCGGTGGTTTGTTATGGCATAAAGGAATCGAAAATGATAAAGTTATTAAAATGTTAATGATGGAAGAGGAAAAGTTGTTGAAAATGAATTTTCTCCAGCCAGAATGTTGTCCGTCATGCAGAATTTCATCCTACCTCTTGTTTGTGGCGATGGAAAGTGGAAGGTGGTGGAATTGAGACTGTTCTTTCCATCAACCAATCTGTGATGAGTAATAAGCGAAGAATATTCAAGGCTGATCATTCAGAGGCTGAACCTAATGACGAGCCTCTTAGCTAATCCTCCTCCAAACAGATAAAAACAGAAATACCCAACAGTGGTTCTACCAATCATGGACTGAGAAAACTCAGGAAGGTTAGAGTCGTGGCATATCTTATGTTCGTTAATTAAAAATTGAGTATGCAGGCTCAGCAGTATTTAATTTCAAAGAACACCACAACGACCTCTTCGCGACAAAGGAGGACGGCATTTTATTGGAATAAACGCTTTCGTAAAATCAATACTCCGCTTGTTGAGAAAACCCATCAGCAAGTGGCATGGCACAGCATGCGTACATGGAGGGCCTTTGAATCACAACCACCCTACATGGACTCATTGATCCCACAGCCCTTCTAAACATAGAAGGATCATGGAACAGTATACATTTTAGTGCGATTACGGGCCTACTACTACGAATGTAAACAGATAGTCAGTAGAAACTGGATGTTTAAGCCCAAACTCATGTGCATTGCACTGAAGCAATTAGACCCATACTAGCTACCAAGTATGGTGACCAACCGTGAAGAGATAAAGTTCAATTAACGCACTAAACGGTACCCTTAAACAGTTACCTTTGAACCTTCTCATAAGTGAAACTCCAGCCGGTTCGGCGGTAAGATTACGGGAGTGTGTTTCCGACAAAGATAGTTAGATGATGATCACACGTCCACCTTTAACATCGCCAAGAACTTCTAAAGAAAGGAATGGCGGATACCATAGAAAGCGTTGATGAATCACCTTCGGTCTACAATGAAGTTGTTATTTTGTCAGAACTTCTTGGTTTTGTTCGGGGACATAAAGGACAATTTCCAGAAATTTTCGAAATCACTTTTGGAATTTTTCGAGACCATTTCCGAATTATTTTCGTTCGTATCCTTTCAAGATCATTTTGGGATTATTTTTAGAATCTTTTCGATCCCATTTCAGAATTGTTTTAGGATCATTCCTGGATTTTTTTGGACTCATTTCGGGATTGTTTTCGGGAACATTTTTGGACTTTTTCGAGAATGAACGTTTTAGGAATTTTTTGGCATTGTTTTTGTATCATTTTGATAATGATTTCGCAATTATTTTAGGACTCTTTCGAGATTGTTTTCGATATGGATTGGTGACTCTTCTTGAACCATTTTTAGATTGTTTTGGGAATCTTTCGGGGTTTTTTCGGGAATAATTTTGGTACTTCTTGGGGACAATTCGGGATTGTTTTAGGGATCATTTTGCGAATTTTTCAACAGTGTTTTTTTTAGTTATTTCGGGACTTTTCCGTGAGCTCTTCTGGATTGTTTTCGCGATTATTACTAGACTTTTTTGAAAAAAATTTTAGAACAGCTCCAATATGATCCCGGAGGCAACTCGAAATGAGCCAAAGTAAGTCCTGAATTCAATACCGAAAAGTTCCCAGTATGACCAAGAAAAGGTCCCAACATGATCCTGAGAAAAATAACGAAAGGAGCATCAAAAAGTCCCGAAATGAATGCGAAAATGTCCCAAATTGATCCCGAAAACAATCCACAAAAGGTGCCCTAAACTGTTCCAAGACCTAAGGTCGCAAGATGAGTTTGCTAATAATACTCGTCTTCAGATTTCCTATTCAACATGCGTTGTATGGTCTATTCTTTACAAGCGACTACTCGAATAGATTGAATTTATTTTTTTTTGGCATCCATTAGAAGCAATCGCGAAACGTAACGAACTTCTGTAAATGATGAAGGAAATTGCAATGATATGGTTGATGCTACTACTGTTGTTGTAGTTATGACCATAACATACGTGTAATAGATACATTGTACAAAGTTTCACTGCAAATTTACACAGTCTGATGCATGTTAACGAAACTTGTTTTTGATCGAAGCAAAATATTTATACAGTTGCCGTATGATTGTGAAGCAGCAACTTTCATTGAATTATTAAACAAGTGAAAACTTCACTCAAAGATAACTTTCAGGCTTTTCTCTTTCTCTTTTTTGACCCACATTCACAGAAATTAATGCTGCTGGTAATGCAATCGTTTTCCTCAAACACAAAGCCGGCATGCAACAAAACAAACCAATGGAAATGCTTGGAAAATTGAATATCGATTGTGCCTTAAGGAAAAGTTTTTCACCTAAGGTATAAATTGAAAAAAAAAAAAAATCAAAATTGTAAAGTAAGTTCCAGTGCGACTGTTACACTAGAAGTTGTCCTATTAGTTATAACCATTGCTGGCCATTTCAAAATATTTTCCTTCATTATGAACTTTAACAGGAATTGCATGGAAGAATGAAAGTTGAAATGAAATTTTGTAGATAATTGCTTTAAAGTCAAGAACGTATGCGTACCTAGGACTATGGCATCCTAAGTACACTGGTATTATGTCGTCAATCAATTCTCGATAATAATAATTGAATGCTTCTAAAAAGTATGCAAAACCAAATATGAAAAGGTAGTGGATTAGATTATTTTCCCAACAATCTGACTTATCTTTCTTCTATTTTTTGCTCCATATTGCGCTTCGTTCTGGCAGAAATCTAGACGTTTAGTATTTAAGGCACAACGCAATAAGCTAGGCAAATAATCCCTATGTTGGGAAATTGAAAAAAGGAAAACCAAAAAACAATAAATAGAAGAGAAAGCTGAAATATGCCACACAACACTTAGGGGGATTTTGTTAGAAAATCATTATGATGACTTGTTCAAGGGAAATTGCACCGTAGCAGCAACTGCTGGAGAAGCCAGAGAAAAGGGAAACAAAAACCATGTCAATTAAAAACGTAAAAGATAGTTTTTTATGTCGCTCCGCTTCATACTAACAAATCTACGAATGCATTTACATCAGTGTGATCCGAAAAAAATGTATGCGTAGCAGAGTTTTTTTGAGCTTTCTCACATACAGCGTTACTTAGGCAGTACAGAAGCTTGGTGTTGATTGTTTCTGGCTAATGCAGCTAGCAAATCTAGTGTTTACCCAAGCCTTAGTGGTATGCAGTGATATGACGATGATCCAATTTCAATAATAAATATTTTAATTACAATTTGCTTTACCTAATCAAACTTTCAAATTACATTTATCATCAAGAGTTAAACTTGTATTTCAACAGTTGACATAACTAACAAACTTAATCAAGTCATTTCAATTATTTTTTACATTAGTGTTAATTTCTTAGAATTCAGTTGCTAATAGCACCAAGCGCTAACTTATGTAAGTAATCAAGAAATAATTTTAATTGAACTTGTGGCCACAAGTATTGGTCGCGTCCATAAAAGTTGCATGGCTTCACTTGGCAAGCGTTGCGGTATTAATATCGCAAGTAAAAACTTTTCGGTGCACTTTTAAGACGAGGCGTGACTACTTTTGTTGAAGTAGTGGTGGTTAGTTATAAATCTGACACGATAAGTTTTGCAGTCGAGTAAGTAATTGAAGTTTTGATATTGAGAAGTGTTTTTTTTAATCTGTGTGATACTTGAAAGAAATTACTGTATGGAAAGTAATTATGAAATGTTGAAAAAATCCTGCAAGGCATGCAGCACAATGTTCAGTGCACATTAGAGGTAGAATGATTTAAAATAGAACAAATAAATAAAAAAAAAATAAAATGATATAAAATAAAAAATAAATAAAAACAAGTAAGTAAGGCTCAGTTCGGGTGAACCAAACATTAAATACCCAGCGGTAGTTTTCAGAACGGTTGAAAAAAAATTAATCTATTTTAAGAATAAATTAAAATATATATGTATCTAAAATAATGTTCTAATAATAATATATAGTTAAGAAAAAAGCATGCATTTCAAACTTTTCTGGTCCCTTTTGGGGCTAACTTAAAGTCGCATATTCCACTGTCTTCACCTGTCCCGTTATCTGCATTTATACAATTAATTTTCGGTTTGAAAAAGTTTTCTTGAATGTGGTTTCCAACAATTTTCGCAACCCACATCTACGAACCAATCAATACTTTGATGGTGGTTGCTTTAATATCTTTGTCATATATAAGTATGTTTGACCTAGCTTTCTAAATAACTATCTAAGCATTATTAATGGGTCAGTGACTTAGTTTGATATTCAGTTTAGTGGCCTTCATACAAAACCACTATCTATCGTTCACAACTAGTGGTTGTGTTACGTTTTCTAATTTTGAGAGCCCAGTAAGAATTATTGTATGCTCTTTATTAAACGAAGAAGAGAAAAATATTTGTTGCCTAGAAAATTAGCTGATAATTATTCCTTATTTACCGTGGAGGCTAATCCTGCATCATAACGAGATATCTCGAAGCGGGCCAGATGAGATATTTTGCCAGAACCTTTTTTCGATTAGTGTGTGATAGACTAAGATGACTATTAGTTGACTGACTCCCTCAGCAGTGAAAGGTTTTTGAGCTCTTGGACTTGCATCAGTTTCTTAAGCTGTTGGAACTCCGAAGCTCACCCATACAACTTGTTAATTTTGTCAACTGGGTTATAAAAGCCCGAATTGATTTGTATGTCAGTAGGTGTAGTATTAGGCAAACCGAGTGGCATTGTGATAACAGCACGGCTAGTATGATGTCAAGCATAACGTTTACGCTCGTAAATATTATTGCTTAAACGCTCAAAACCTCATAAATGTCCTTTCGTGGTGGCGAAAGCACGCTGTGGTCGTCAACAGGAAGGCTGTAACCGACATATCTGCATACATACATATGTATATGTTTGATACCCGGGCATGAGCAGCTTGAGCAGTGCAGCGGGTGGCGCTTGCAGGAGTGCAAGTACGTATCTATATATGTATGTATGTATATGTAAATAGATGCTTACGTGTACTCATACAGCACACACTTAAACTATACTTTACACTTGTTTACACTTTGCACTTACGCATTGATTTCTTGGCATGTATTTGCGAGTGTGTCTATGTAAATATGTACAACGTAGAGGCATAAATTCATGCTTGCTTGCTTATGCGACAACAGCTCCTAGATTCGGTCATAATTTAAACAGCCGACGAAAATCTGCAAAACTTAGTCTTTAAAAGCAAGCAACGTAGGCACTGTTAACCTTTAAGCTGGCTTGATACGTGCCCAAGTGCTAGCTAAGTATGTATTTTATATAGCTCAGCGCAGATGCTGTTGTGATGATCATAAACTGCTAGATGCAGGCGCACAAAATTTAACCAAGTAGAGTTGAAGAATCACGTTTGGATAATACAAAAAAGCATGCACAGCTGCCACCATGGACAAATCGTAACCCGTTGCCGACAGCTGCATATTTATTCAGACTACTACATGAACGTGGAGAATATGACAGGAATTTGTATTTGCAAGTACATACGGGTAGTAAGTCAAGCGCAAGTGTGGCACGTTGCCGGGCGTAAACTTCAATGCCGCACATAAAATGCAGAGGTAGGTACGTGCAAACATAGATTTACATATACCTAAACGCATGCTTATACTACTACTTAAATACTTTCACATTATATAAGGCTTATTATATCTTATAACTTTAAACGAGTTAAACTTGTATATTTTAATATTTGTATATTTGTACATTTGTATATTCGCTCATTTGCTGCAACATCGTCATAACTCAAAAAACCCAAATTTTTAGTTAACATCACTAATTAAAATTAC
>CAXKVI010000003.1:27788352-27830852 GCA_964058755.1 Campiglossa producta
TTTTATTTTATTTTATTTTATTTTATTTTATTTTATTTTATTTTATTTTATTTTATTTTATTTTATTTTATTTTATTTTATTTTATTTTATTTTATTTTATTTTATTTTATTTTATTTTATTTTATTTTAATTTATTTTATTTTATTTTATTTTATTTTATTTTATTTTGTTTTATTTTATTTTATTTTATTTTATTTTATTTTATTTTATTTTATTATTTTTATTATTTTATTATTTTATTTCATTTTATTTTATTTTATTTTATTTTATTTTATTTTATTTTATTTTATTTTATTTTATTTTATTTTATTTCATCGGAACACCTGCTTACACCATTTTGTGTTGGGTTACGAGCATTTCTACGCATAACTACAACCCCAAAACATCAGCAGCGTGTTGGCAACAATTCAAAGCGCGTAATTAGATTTTATCCGCGTTGCGGTTAGACAGCCAAACGTTGTTGCAACAACAGCACTAGCAACCAGCCAAATCAAGTAACATCTGGCAATTGCAGACCAAGCTATTCATGAGTGTATACACCTCCCTACATTAGTAGTATGTAACTCTTGTTTTTGTCTGGCGGATGTAGGATGCCAAAAGGTGAAAAGTGACAAAAGCAGGTTAACCACAAACACGCATGCAAAATCCGACAGGCGCTTAGCCGCAGTCATATACACACACAGAGAAACATGCTTATTCACTTAAATTTACCACACAATAACACTGACACTTATATGCATTTGGCAATTCAATTCAATTAAACAACTTCAGCTTAATACTATTTATAAGCACGACTTGACGGTATTGCCGCTGCTGCTGCTGCTACTTTTGCTGTTGCTGCAACAACATTTAAACTCAAATAAATGAGTGCTTCTAACGTAACAACAACAGCAGCTGTGTCATAAGTAATGTCAGCAGAATTGCTTACTGTGAAAATAATAATAACATCCTACTCGCACATACAAAAAATTTGCCTATAGCAGTTGAAAGGTTCGTGGCGAATTGCAACAAATGTTAGAGACAACTTTAGAGACTCGTGACTTGAGTTAAGCTTAACACATTGACATAAAAGTAATTAAGTACACACACTTGAGTGGTTTGAACTTTTTTTAGCGAATGTCTAAACGTGAATTTCAAATATGTTTACTTGTGATGGAAAGAAGACACTTTTATTTGAAAAAACAACATAAAAATAATGCATATTAAAAAAATAAAACAATATAAAAAAATTCAAAAAAATATAAAAAAATTCAACAAAATAAGATAAAATAATATAAAATAAAATAACATAACGTAAAATAAAAACATGATGACATGAACTAAATTAGATAATATTAAAAACTACTTAAATAAAACAAAATAAAATGAAATAAAAAATAATAAAATACATACATATAATCAAACCAAATAACATAAAAAACGAAAGTTAATAAAACAAAAAAAAAAATTAATTAATAAAATAAAGTAAATAAAAGAATATAACAAAATAAAATGAAATAACGTTGAACAAATAAAAATATTATTTATTTGACTTCGCATGTATGCAATATTTGCGAAGTTACAACCGTTGAATGAGTGCCCAATGGCAAAGCATAGTAGGCCAGCTTGTCATTTCTCGAAAGCATGGCTCGGAATTATTTGTTTCATTTCTGGTATCACTTCGGAATATGTTCCAAAATTTTTCAGGACCATTCTGGAATTTCTGGGATTATTTTGAAACTTTTTCGTCATTATTTCGGAACTGTTTTGGGACCATTTCGGGACTTATTTCGGGATGGTTTTTGGAACTACTTTGGGACTTTTCGGGACCTTTTTATGATAATTTCAGTATTTTTTCGGGATATGGTTTAGACTTTTTCTTTAACTTTTACTTTTTTAATATCATTTATGGAACTTTTGGAGACCGTTTCGGTATTACTGCTTTCGGGACCACTTTCCCCAGACGGTCCCGAAAATGTACCAAAATCTTCCTTAAAATCATTTCGTAATGTCCCGAAAAAATACTGAAACTATCGCAAAAAAAGTAACGAAATTATACCAAAAAAGTCCGAAACATATCTCGAAAAAGTACAGACATTATCCCAAAAAGTCCCGAAGTGGTCCCAAAACTTTCCCGAAATGATTCCAAAATAGTCCCGAAAAGGTCTCGAAATGATCCCAAAAACGTCCGAAACATATCCCGAAAAATTCCAGAAGTACTCCCAAAATAGTCACAAAATAGTCCCGAAAAGGTTCCGAAATGATCCCAAAAATGTCCGAAACATATCTCGAAAAAGTCCAGAAATAGTCCCAAAACAGTCCCGACTGAAATTAGTCATTGTTCCAACGGCTCTGAAATATCAAAGTTTGTTCGAGTTACTCTCTGGTCCGATTTGATTCACTTTGATAGAATTGCACAAAATATCATTTTGAGTTATTAGTTAGTGAATTGTTTTAAATTTATGATACCTTTTTTATTAAGGAAGGATTGCTATAAAACTTCCAAGTTTTTCTGACAGCTCCATAAGTCCCATGGAATTCGAGTAATGTGAATCAAACACTTTGTAAACAATATACGCTTCAGCAACCGTCGACGTCATATTTTCGAATTACTTGCAGTAAAAGTTTTATAAAACTTTAGACAAATATTATTTATGCACAATGCGCAAAGTATGTTGATATTGCAGGTAAGTATTAGTACGATGATAAAACAGGAACAAGCGCTTAATTAATGGAATATGTTCAACTACAAACTTTTGATTGTCATTAGGGAGTTTTTGGGATTTTTACCGCATAACCTAGAGCGTAATGTAAAGCAATAGATATGGATGTGTGCTTGTGAATGAATATACTTTTATACATAAATATGTATGCATGTATATTTTCAACAGATTTTGGTGTTGGGGAGTATGATAAATGACTTATAACTTAATACCGAATTACTTCTATGGAATTTGTGTGGCAAAGCTGCTTTGCGAATGCAGTGTCAACCATCAGGGCGTATGAGCGATGCCAATTTTGCGTTGTGTTCAAACATGAAAATGAGCAACGGTATACAAATAAACATCCGTAGCTTGTAGTAAAATACGAAAAATTTCAAATCATTTTGATAGTTAAAAGTTAACATAGGGCGAGCATCAAGCAATTTAGGTATGCAGTCACGCTTGGTACATCAGTATCAAGGGGAACTAACTCTCAAATTTGGAACGCAAGCACAACCGGTTTTCTCACCGCAATCGTCGCCAACAGGGGCTTCTTTTATAAGCTGCTTTAATAAGAAAATGGACGAAAACATTTTTATTATACCTTTCATGAACGTGAAATGGTATTATAACTTTGGTCCGATGTTTGTAAATATGAGAAGAAGAAGAGATAGACCCATCAATAAGTATACCGAAATGATCAGGATGACGAGATGAGTTGATTTAGCCATGTCCGTCTGTCCGTCTGTCTGTCTGTCTGTCTGTCTGTTTGAACGCAAACTAGTCCCTCAGTTTTTGAGATATTTGGCTGAAATTTGGTATGCGGCCACCATTTTCCAATATAGGAACCAGCAAGATCGGACCAATATAACATATAGCTCCCATACAACCGATTATTCCGATAAACGGATTTTGGGCTATAACTCCTGTAATTAAACACGAAGGAAAGTGAAATTTTATATGTGTTGCTATTTTTATATGTGAAATACCGATGCTGAAAATCATCGAGATTGGATAAATATTTCACATAGCCCCCATACAATCGATTGTTCCGATAAACGGATTTTGGTAGATAACTCCTGTAATTATATCGGTAGGAACGTGAAATTTCGTAAATGTTGCTATTTTAGAATGTGGAATGTCGATGTTAAAAATCAATGAGATGGAACCAATATAACACATCGCTCCCTTACAAGCGATAGTTCCGATCATTTCGATATGAGCTAAAGTTAAATTCACACAGGCTGAACTGTGGATCAAACAGTGAAAATCGTGATGCTTATTCATGAAAGGTATTTAGCCTTCGGCTCAGCCGAAGACAGCTTTCCTTACTTGTTTTTTTGTAAGAATGAGGCAGGCACCGTATCGCTCTTGCGAAGACTGAGTCGGAATCCATAAGACAATAAAAGTGATTCACGAGAACTACGAAGGCGCTTTCTTGTATGAATTTCATCACTATGTGCAATTAACGGTAAAGCGAACACATAAAATTGCCATCCCCCAGCAAAGCATATCCTACCTTTCCCCAACTTCTACCTTTAGAAAAGGGAAAGACAGGCGGGTTAGGGGTTTAGAATATACCCGAGGTAGGCATACCGGTCGTAATAGGCGACTTACATGCACATAGGTAATGACGTGCTAACTCGATGGTCGATCTACGGATATGATGCCTTCCACCTCTCATTACCCATATACTCCTTCCTAACGGATGACATGACCTAGAAGGTTCCACCGGTCATACCAAAACGCTACCACAACGGTTGGGCAGTACCGCAAGGGAGTACCGTAGCGTCCCGGGTTCGTATCCGGCCAAGGATGATCAATTTCAGCATCACACTCCAAAACCTTCGGGGAGTGTTTTTGGCGTTACAACAACAACAACAAAAACGGGCCCCAGTTCAAAATAGGCTGGTAATAGAGAGAAAAATTCAAACAATTGGGCTCTTTTTCTGCCAATGTTGAAATTGATAATTCTTGACGAGATCGTTGCCTACTCTTAGGCACAAACAATTTTCCATACATATATCTTGATATAGGATACTTTTACGCACCATCAAGTTAAGATTTTGTTTTCACCCTGGATAGATATGGGTGGTAAGGGTGATTGTGATTAACCTCTACAAGGAACCCCCCGGAAATTTACAATGCCATTTTCATGAGATTGAATGGGCTATACGACAGACACCATGGCGTATACGTAACATTTTTCGTACACATTCATGTTTCTGTCAAAACAAAATTTTTAAAAAAATTTAAAATTCAGTTTTTAAACATTTTCGTTGTGCCAGAAACGTGAATTTTTTTTGGGAATTTTAAAAGATGAATGTGCCGAATCTCGGGGAATTGAAGGAATATTAACGTAAAAACTATATCAGTGGGGAGAGTATAAGAAGAATCTAACTTGCAAAAACATATTTATGTCAAAAACTAAAATTTTAAATTTTGCGAGAGAAATAGACCTTCAAATCCGATTTCCCAAGTTTTAATTTTGATATATTCATGCTTTTGGCATGCGAGCGAACTATAAGCGGGACCTCTCATTCGTTGAAGCAGATATGTCTTTTTCTGAAATGTGGAACTTAATCAATTGCAGAGTAGTTTCGAAAATTTTAATATTTTTTGCTAATCTTAAACTTTTGAAGAAAATATACTCTTACCTTTTCGTTAAATCGCGCTTAAAGCAACCTTCACTTACTTATTTTTCTTATCCATTTACAAACTCAAAATCAATATTTGTTTAATGATTCGTTATATTACTACTATAAAATATTATCATATATTTTCTTTTATTCAAAGAAGGTCATATCTATATTTAATATGTATGAGTGCATTAATAAGCAATCGCTACTTAAGCCGTATTATCCCCCGTGGTGTTTTCCATTCATATTTATTTCTAGACACTTTTCAATGTGTTGTGGCGCTCTGGTGCGTAATAACTTGTTATATTTATATAGACTTAGATTTATTACTAGACTTTTTGGTTGGCCGTGACACGTTTTCTTTTCACTTCTTTCTATTTTATTTGATTTGATTTCACTTCATTTGCAGTACCCAAATACCCCACAGCGTGTTTTGTGATTTTATTTTTTATATCGATTTAACTGAGTACAGTACTTGTCGAATATTTGAAGTATTATATGTAATATGTAAATATATATACATAACGCCTTTATGCTTTCGCCTTTGTGGCTTGCTTACATATACGCCTCTACATTTTACTATGAATACCCGCTGGTCTGGTGCTCTAGTTCTTTCAAACGCTGTAGTCATAAATCAATATATTTTTGTTTGTATTTACATATATATTGGTATACACATAACTATTAATCCATATTTTCCACAAAACAAATAGCGAAACCAATTTTGTATTTACTCTTTGTACTTATTTGTCTGCCTGTCGGTCTGATCAATACTCATAAAAGTAAATAAGCATGTTTAATACAGTGAACATTGTTTGGTGGCAGTCACGCAAATTCTTAAGATGTTTCATGTTTATGACCGACATAACCAAAAAAGGCACCAACTTACAACGTCGCACAGTGGTCGGAAGAACCGGGTTTTACAATTTTATAACCGTCTCAAGTGACAAAATCCAAATAGAAAATCGTAGAATTAAACATACTAAATATCCACATCAGGTTTGAGCCACTTCGAATAAAATAAAATTATTCATCATTTATAAAACTTTGAGTGATGACAAATAACAGCAAAATGATCGCAAAATGATCCCAAAATGATCCCAAATTGACCGCAATATTATCCAAAATCATCCCAAAAATTAACCAAAAATTATTCCAAATTGACCCCAAAATGATATTTTATTCCAAAATGATTCAAAATTATCTAAAATTTAACCAAATTAACTAAAAACTGATTGAAAAATTATCCAAAATTGACCCAAAAGTGGTCCAAAGATGACCCTAAAATAATCCCAAACTCACCCCAACATGACCCAAAATAATCCCAAAATATACATACATATAAATACAATTCAGTAAAATGGCAACCCTGGTCAGAAAGCTTACTTGAAAATATTTTATTTGATATGTCTCCGAAAATATCCTATTTACCAAAAAGGTTGATCATCTCTTAAAAGATTACGTGGCTCATTTTCTCAAAATAGGTTAGGTTAGGTTCAAGTGGCTGCCGCAGAGGCACACCTAGGCCAGTATTAAAAGGCCTGTTGTGATACCACCAACACTAAAAAGTCAGTTCCGGGACCCTGCCATATGGAAAATCCCGGTATTATCGGAATTCTCCACATAGCAGAATCCCGGGACTGACGTTCCTATACCGACACCGTTACTCCTCCTCGAACCATTTAGTGACTTGATGAAGGCCATCAGGTCCTTTATGTCCAGCTCCGTGACCTGACGTAGGCTAACCAGGAAGGGAACTCCCAAAAAGCACATTCTCGCGCCACTTAAAGCCGGGCATGCAGATGAGGTGCTCCCCTGTTTCCTCCTCCTCATCATCCTTACAACTCCTACAGCTTCGTCGGTAGGGCACACCTAGTCTTTCTGCGTGCCTACCAATGAGGCAGTGCCCAGTTAATACGCCTATTAATATGGAGATTTCTCTTCTCCTTAGGGCATAAATTTGTCTTGATCTTTTATGATCCCATTTCGGTCAGGTTTCTTTGGATATCCGGCATCCTGGAGATTGCAGCCATCTTTCGTTGGCTTGGCGGAGTGTTTACTCCTTCAGCATAAGCTTGCATGTGGCAAACGGCATACCTAAGCGCTCTTTATCCCGAGGAAGCTGCTTGGTCGTGCCATGCCTGGCAAGTTCGTCTGCCGTACAATTTCCCTCAATGTCCCTATGCCCCGGGACCCATGTGAGGTTCACGCGATTCTGTTGGGCCATCTCTTGTAGAGATCGACGACAGCTGAGCGTCAGTTCAGAGTTGAACGAGTAAGAGCCAAGGGATGGCCGCCTGGCTGTCGCTGAAAATAAAAATGTCCTGTCTGATAGTGTGTTGGCCTATCCAAGCCGCGGCGTCCATTATTACTGAAACTTCAGCCTGGAAGACACTGCAGTGATCAGGTAGTCTAAGGAGAACTCAAGGTTCAGATCCTTTGAATAAACCCCTCCTCCAACTCTGCCGTCTAACTTCGAGCCATCAGTATAAATGGAAGTGCCGCCATGAGTGGCTGGACTCCGATCCGTGCTCTCCCATTCTTCCCTGCCGGGAAAGTTGATTTTAAAACCGCTATCTCCGACTGTTGTGGTCGCACAACGATCTGTGCTCAGCGGAAGAAAGCTATAGGATCCCAAAATACAGGCGTGTCCAGTAGCGCTTGCGCCCCAGCCGGACGTTTCCCTTAGACGCAGAGCCGATGCTGCTGCTACCCGGCGCCCTTCCACATCGAGTGGCAAAATGCCAAGAATGGCCTGGAGTGCTTCATTGGGCGTTGTTCTTAACGCACCGCTTATACAGATCATGCAAGATCTGTGTACTTAACCTAGCAGATTAAGGTTTGTTGCCTTGCTCAGCGGAGGCCACCATACCACAACTCCATAGAGCATGATTGGTCGAATGATTGCAGTGTAGATCCATTTGCATATTTTGGGGCTGAGCCCCATTTCTTTCCAATGGCTCTTTTGCACGTGTAGAGTGCAATACACGCTTTCTTCTGGCGCTGAAGAACATTCTCCTTCCAGGTTAGTTTCCTATCCAGAACTGTGCCCAAGAACTTGGCTTTTCAGCCAAGTTCAGGTGCACGTCATTCAGTTTTGGTAGTATTAGCGGTGGTATCTTATAGCGGTTGGTGAAAAGTACCAGTTCTACTTTTCCCGGGTTAATGCTCAGTCCGCAGCGCGAGCACAATGAGGAAACCTCTCGCAGTGCTTCTTGCATCAAGTCGCACGGGGTTTGTGGGAATTTACCCCTATATACTATGGCTAAGTCGTCTGCATATGTCACTACCTTCCCGCTCCCCCCCCCCCCCCCCCCCCCCCCCAGCTTGTGTCTCGCAGCATCGAGTTGACAGTGAGGTTCCATAGAAGCGGGGAGAGAACACCACCCTGAGGCGTTCCCCTTGTGACATAGCGTGATAAGTCAACCGAGCCCAGTGATGAAACTATTCGTCTACCCCTTAGTAGTTGATCAATAAGTCCAATAAGAGACCTGCTTATGCCCAGACTTATTAAAGCGGTGTTTATAGCATCAGGGCCTATGTTGTTGAAGGCTCCTTCAATATCTAAAAAGGCCACAAGACAGTACTCCTTTTCATACAACGATTTTTCAATAACAGAAACTAGGCTGCGAAGCGCAGTTTCTGTAGATTTCCCTTTGGTGTATGCATGCTGATAGCTACAGATCAGGTTGCTATCAATAGTAGAGGAGAGGTAGTCATTTATTATCCTCTCGAAGGTTTTGAGCGCAAAGAATGAGAGACTGATCGGCCTATAGTCCTTGGGCTCGTAATGAGACGCCTTCCCCGCCTTAGGAATAAACACTACCGTGGCACTACTCCAGGAGCACGGAATGTAGCTAAGAGCCAGGCAGGCTGTATAGAGAAATACCAGCCATTTGGCTGATTCTCAAAATATAATCTAAGCAGAATATTAGACGCTTTTGTTGTAGCTTTTGTAGTTGCTAAGAAAGAATATTCAATGTAAAAGCAATAACAAATTTTACAAGCCAGTAATTTTCTATGCACTTATACTTTTGCTTGAAGCAACTTCTCATATGAATTTAGAGCGAAACTTCAAATTTTTCAAAATTTTGTACGTACATACATATATTTTAAAACTTGATTTATTTGATGTGGAAACTTTTAGATGAAAATTTCCTCGCCATCATTTTGGCATAAGTTTTTCCCTCATACAACTGGGTACCAAAAAATGTACATAACCAGTATTAAATGCCAAATGTGCACTTTTCAGGTAGGCTTCAACCGTTACAAATGAAAATTGACGAGAAATTGAATTTTTCTAAAAATTCCAAAGTTGGTAACATGGCTTTTAGTTCTAACTACCTTTAAATTCAAATTTTCGTAACTACTGTTTTATACAATTCCTTGAAATTCATGCATTCAGAGAAAAGTTGTTTAAAAGCACAAAAAAAATTAATATTTTGTCTTGCAAAGACTAACTAAAACCAGTTATTCCTAGGAAATATGTTGCATGCATGAACTAATATGACTTTAAAAATTATTCTTGTTTCAATTAATATTGCAAGCAAAGAGATAAGGTTGTGCATATACAATAGGGTGATTCAAATAAAAAAAATTTATTTTTTTTTCGGTCTTACCCCCTGAAACTTTAGGTGTTGATGAGAAAATAAGCCTTGCAAAAAATTAGCGCTCTAACTTAACGCTTAGGGGTGGCTATTTTTTTGGCCCTTTCCCATACATTTTGTATGGGGAAAAATGGCATTTTTTTTTTCAAAGTGAATTTTCTTTTAATTTTTGAAATTCTTTTTTAAATATTTTTACATACTTTTAAAGTTGAAGCTTTGAAGTTTCCAAAATGGTATGCCATGTGCGATTATCTCAACTATTAAAATAATTACAGCCATTCAAAATTTACTAGGTTTTACACGTGTTACTGTGTATGTGTGTGCAATAGTACAAAACTCAGTCATTTTTAAAAGGCTGTAATTATTTTAATAGTTAAGATAATCGCACATGGCATACCATTTTGGTAGCTTCAAAGCTTCAACTTTAATATAATCTAAAAATATTTTCAAAAAAGTTTCAAAAATTAAAAGAAAATTAAATATGAAAAAATGTCATTTTTCCCCATACAAAATGTATGGGAAAGGGCGAAAAAAAAATAGTTAGAGCGCTAATTTTTTGCAAGACTTATTTTCTCATCAATGCCTAAAGTTTCAGGGGGTAAGACCAAGTCGACATTTTTTTTTATCACCCTAATATACAATGTACTATTAATTAACACAAAAGCTTCATCATATTTGAAGACATGCATGGATGAAGGGGGTATGTCCCATTTTGAGTGAAACGTGAAAATCGGCTTTAAAGTTTTGCTTAAACATTTGAGGTTTTTTCGAATCTTTATGGAAAACTGACAAAAAAATTATGCAAAGCCATAAAAGACGTTGCATAATATGCAATAGAAAGCATAAGTTTATATTTAGTGTTTTATATGAAAAAATCGGAACATACCCCCTTCTTCCACAATTCATATTGCAAAGTTCTGTACATACCCCCTTCATCCATGAATTATCTGAAGGGGGTATGTCGCATTCTCACTCAATTTCTGTTTTTGGCATTGGTGAATAGTGTTTATGCAGATCTATATTTCTGTCTTATCAGAATCTGCCTATCGTGAAAATTGTAGAAGATAATTCATGGATGAAGGGGGTATGTACACAACTTTTCAATATTAATTGTGGAAGAAGGGGGTATGTTCCGTTTTTTTCATATAAAGTACTAAACATAAACTTATGCTTTTTATTGCATATTATGCAACGTCTTTTATGGCTTTGCATAATTTTTTTGTCAGTTTTCCATAAAGTCTCGAAAAAACCTCAAATGTTTAAGCAAAACTTTAAAGCCGATTTTCTCGTTTCACTCAAAATGCGACATACCCCCTTCATCCATGCATGTCTTCAAATGTCTTTATGTACGTATGTTAATATGCTTGTGCGAACGTAATCATAAGCTTCTTTATCTTTTTCTCTCAATTTCCTCTATCTCACACTTGAGTGATTTTACTTTTATTCGTTTGTGCATATCTAGAGAAAATTATAGTTATATACAGTACTGAGCAGGTTCTATACCCTTGAAGCACTTTTGTTATTGTTTTGCCCTGAAATATCTAATATCTTTAAACGAGTTAATCTTGTATATTTGTATATTTGTATTTTTGTATGTTCGGACTATCTCGAGAACCGCTTGACCGATTGGGATGAAATTTGGCACAAAGATAGTATGATGGATTCTAAGACTACCCACTTTAGGGTTGCCACTTGGGGCGGTTTACAGGGTTGCCACCTATCCCATTTTTTTAATTATGGAGCAAGATATGCCAATATGGGTATCATATGAAAGGTATTTTCGGCGAGATACCAACTAAAATATTTTCAAGTAGAGTTGCCACCTAGGGTTGCCACCTTACCACAATATATTTGTATATCCGGTACTATCTCGAGAATCGCTTGACCGAATTGGCTGAAATTTGGCATGGTGATAGTATGATCGATTTTAAGACTACCCACTTTAGGGTTGCTACTTGGGGCGGTTTACAGGGTTGCCACCTATCCCTTTTTTTTAATTATGGAGCAAGATATGCCAATATGGGTATCATATGAAAGGTATTTTCGGCGAGATACCAACTAAAATATTTTCAAGTAGGGTTGCCACCTAGGGTTGCCACCTTACCACAATATATTTGTATATCCGTCACTATCTCGAGAATCGCTTGACCGAATTGGCTGAAATTTTGAATGGTGATAGTATGATCGATTTTAAGACTATCCACTTTAGGGTTGCCACTTGAGGCGGTTTACAGGGTTGCCACCTATCCCATTTTTTTTAAATTATGGAGCAAGATATGCCAATATGGGTATCATATGAAAGGTACTTTCGGCGAGATACCAACTTAAGTATTTTCAAGTAGGGTTGCGACCTAGGGTTGCCACCTTACCGCAGTACTATCTCGAGAACCGGTTGACCGATTTGGATGAAATTTGGTATGGTGACAGTATGAAGGATTCCAAGGCTATCTACTTTAGGGTTGATATTTCGAGTAGTTTACAAGGTTGCCACCTATCCCATTTTTTTTAATTATGGAGCAAGATATGCCAATATGGGTATCATATGAAAGGTACTTTAGGCGAGATACCAACTTAAGTATTTTCAAGTAGGGTTGCGACCTAGGGTTGCCACCTTACCGCAGTACTATCTCGAGAACCGGTTGACCGATTTGGATGAAATTTGGTATGGTGACAGTATGAAGGATTCCAAGGCTATCTACTTTAGGGTTGCCATTTCGAGTAGTTGACAGGGTTGCCACCTATCCCTTTTTTTTAATTATGGAGCAAGATATGCCAATATGGGTATTATATGAAAGGTATTTTCGGCGAGATACCAACTAAAATATTTTCAAGTAGGGTTGCCACCTTACCACAATATATTTGTATATCCGTTACTATCTCGAGAATCGCTTGACCGAATTGGCTGAAATTTGGAATGGTGATAGTATGATCGATTTTAAGACTATCCACTCTAGAGTTGCCACTTGAGGCGGTTTACAGGGTTGCCACCTATCCCATTTTTTTTAATTATGGAGCAAGATATGCCAATATGGGTATTTGAATTCGTTGGAGTGGACCTCAGCTCACCAGTTTTTATGCATGGTATGCTATATGTGGCTTTTTCGAGGGTTAAGCGACCAACTACTTTGAAAGTACTGCTACCACAAGAAGTATTGAATTAAATCTTAAATTTGAATTGCTAAATATTGAATATCTATATGTATTTAAATAAATTAAAAAAAAAAAAAGATTTGGTAGTGTTCGATATGTTTTGAAATGTGTTTGGGAAAAATATAATGTTGGTAAGTAAGAAAAATACCGAGCAAAGCTCGGTCACCCAGGTACTGAGTTTATTATGAAAGAGCAAATGAAAAACCCTTTGGTAAGAAGCTCAGGCGCTTCCGAATGAAATAAAAAATTACACTAACAAATTGACAATGGAAAATTTTTTGAAAATATTGAAGCACTGATAAAAATTAATGTTAAGAATTGATTTTTAAATTAAAAAGTATTCAAACCCAATAGAAAAAAAAAAAACATATGGGTGCGAAGATTTCAAAGATTTGGATCTATGAAACCACATTCCAGGTCTTACAAGAAATACAAAAAGGCAAAAGTTAACATAAATTTGATTAAAAATAAAATCAATTAAAATTAAACTAAGATTGGTTCAAAAGTATTTGAGACATAGATCCAAAAGAGTAAAAATTTTGTCTCAAAAGACTGAAAATGATTATCAATAAAACTAATAGGGCGGTTCCTATCGTAACTAGTATAGCTGGGTATAAAAACAGAGCTCTCTGAATGTAAATTTCACTGGTAAATGGTCCTTTAATTCAAACCTGTTGGCTTATAAATTTGTATGAAGTTTGTCTTGTCAATTACAGTCAATGCTATCTTCACGAAAATCAATTCACAGCCACAAAGCTAAAATTAGCAGGGAGAATCTCCTTAATTGAAAAAATTTAATTTCCAAAAAGCTGCATCACCCAAACCAACTTTTTATAAAATACTAGCTGGTACCCGCGACTTCGTATGCGTAGCTTAGTTATTGAAATTAATCAAATGATTTATGACAGCATTCAGAAACACCTTTTGTTTGATACCCATTATATACTAACACATTTTGTGGAAATATTCGTCGATACCTCCGAAACCGGTCGAGCTATCGAAATTTCAAGACATCTCCCAAACCATTTAAGATATTTCAATGAATCAAATCGCATATTATAGCACTCATTGACACCTTTCGTTTGACACCCATATTGTAGTAAGACATTTTTGGTCACCCCTGGTCCACATATTGGGCGATAACCCCAAAACCCGTTGAGATATCGCAAAAAAATAATATCTTAAACTTTAAGTTGAGCGTCTAGCAATCCAAAAATTCAATTGCATTCAGTACTTTTAGAGTGTTACGAAAACAAACAGACAGACATGAACCACATATTGGACGATAACTCCAAAACCGGTTGAGATATCGAAAAAGGAATATCTCAAATTTTAAATTATGCGTCGAGCAATCCAACAAAAAAAGTTTCATTCAATTCCATTCATTACTTTCAGAGTGATACGGCCACAAACATACGGACAGACAGACACACAAAAATTTTTAACCCTTCTGTTACATTCCGGTCTTTTCATGACCTTTTTTTGTGGAATTTTATCATATCTGCTAATATTAACAACATTTCACAATTTCCTTTCATGACTTTGTGTACTGACATAAATCCAATAGAAAAAGCATACAAAAAATGATTTTGATTTAATAAACAGGTGGTAACATTAAAACTTACGTGCGCGCACCTTCGGGTCATTCGGTGACCACCAGCTGTTTTACATATAAAGTTTATATTTCGGGCCTTTTTGGTGGTTAAAATTTTGCGGCAAAATCTTGTATTTCTTAAATTCTTATAAAATTCCAAGCTTCTGTAAGTATTTTTATTATAATATTTAATTATTATTGGTGTGTTTATTTATGAAAATTTGGTTTAGAGGCCAAATCGTCTCACTCAAAGCCAAATAGAGCAGATCTTTGACAATGATGAGGATTTGGGTGAGTGTAGTGAAGATGGGGATGAAGATTATATAGTGGAACAATTTGAATCAGAAGGATCTTCTGACGAATATTTAGATGCTGATAACGATGTAGAAATGGTACCTGAGTTGGAAAAAGAAAGTAGTGTTCCTACGTATTATTGCAAGGATAGAGCTATTGAGTGGTCAATGGAGCCAGTTGGGCACAATAGGGGCAGGGCCAGAATAGAAAATATAATCCACGGAAGACAGGGACTTACTGCATATGCTGCATGGTTTGCAAAAAACCTGTGTGTTCACAACATCGTTCGATGGTTACGGTTTCAAAAATCTATTGTTTGGAGCATTCAAATTTAAAAAAAATGTATCTAATGTATTTAAAATTGTTTATTTGGATTCTACTCGCTTAAGGTCATGGCCTAATGCACGCTTGCTTTGCTGGCTTTGCCTCGAGAAATATCCAAATTCTATTGGTTTTCTTTGTTGTAGCAGGGTTTTTTTTATTGTTTATCAAACAGGGAGCTAAGGTTAGCCATCGGAAAGAAAACTTTAAAAGTCCCAAGTTGAGAAAAATCCAAATTTTAGGGTTTTTATTTATTTTTCTCGACTTTTGGCCCCGAACAACTGTTTTAGCACAAATGGGATCGATTGGGACTCTTGCATTGGCTCTGTGGAAATATTTATTCTACAAGAGAAACTAAACTATCGAGAACTATCTGCTTTACAAAAATAACTGTTTCTATTGTCGATGGGAACTTCGTAACGAATAAAAGGTAAATGAAAATTGTTCCATGCATACTAAAGTAAACTGGCAACATTTTGTAAATGTGCATTCAGTAGTTTTCGAGCCAATTCGTTCACACAAAAACGTGCTTCAATTTTATATATAGACTAGCTAGGATCCTGCCCGCTTCGCTCTGCTCGAACTTTCCACTATTTGACCATTACATAAAGATATAGTTATGGTCAGAGCTCGCTTTAGCTATGGTCAGAGCACTTTCCCACAGTGAAGCAAAATACTGAGCAAATTACACTGTCCGCTTTGTTCCATAATCTTCGTCTTTTATTTAAATTATTTTTACCTTTTTAGTGCAATATTCTTTAAAAGCGCGTGTTTTCGCTTTTTAAACTATATTTATTTTTTACTTTTTAGATAAATGTGTTATGAAGTAATCGATAAATATATTGAAATATACCGCAGTGCAACCGAAACCTCTGGGCCTCTAATAATAATAGGCAATTTTGAATATTATTATTATTATATTAACCTCATTATGACCGATAACTCAGTTTTCGATAAATATATCGAAATATTCCAAAGTCCAATAGAAACCTGTAGAACTTCCCTTTTGTTTGATACCCAGATTGTAGGCATTATGACCGATAACTTAGTTATGGATAAATATATCGAAGTCCAAATGATACCTCTTATCGTTTGACACCCATATTGAAGGCACATTTCAAAGTTTCTGTGACAGTCATATGCCATTATCGGGTAGACTGAAGTAGAGTTACATACAAACAAGCAAACATACATATGAATGTATGTACAAGTAAAGCTAATGAAAGCATAGTATAGAAACTAGCATTATGTGCGACCACGCTTTTTCCGAAATACTACTGTGTAGGGTTTTTAAAATTATTTTCAACTTTTTAGTTCAATACTCTCTAAAAGCGTGAGTTTTATTTTTTTTAAACTATATTTATTTATTACTTTTTAGTCAAATGTCCTATGAAATTATCGATAAATATATCGAAAAATACAGCAGTCCAAACGAAACCTCTGGACTTCCACTTTCGTTTGATACCCATATTGTTAGGAAATTTTAAGGTATTTGGCCTCACATTTTGAAATATGTCGATGTCCAAATGAAACCTGGGGCCTTCACCTTTCGTTTGATACCCATATTGTGGGGAATTTTTAAGGTTTTTGGGCAATCATATTTTAACCAATAACGCAGTTATCGATAAATTTATCGAAATATATCGAAGTCGAAATGAAATTTGGGGCCTTCCCCTTTCGTTTGATACCCATATCGTAGGGAAATTTTAAGGTATCGATAAATTTATCGAAATATGTCGATGTCCAAATGAAACCTGGGGCCTTCCCCTTTCGTTTGATACCCATATTTTAGGGACATTTTACGGTTTTTGGGCCACAGGGGCTTAGACCGAACGAGAGTCACATACATACAAGCAAGCAAACAAACAAACAAACAAACAAGCAAACATACAAGTGAACCTAATAAAAGCGTGGTAATAAAAGCGTGGTAAAAAGAGATGTGCAGATGCACAAAAATCACTAAAAAGAGCAAAAATAGTCCACAAAAACTTAATACAAATAACACTTACATTGACCCAACACAGACGCACATATGTGGGAACGCGAACGAAGGTCAATTGTCTATTGTCTCACTTCTCTTTTTTGCACTTCTCTTATTTTATTAGGATTTTGGTCGATATCTCAAAAACCATTCCCGTTCCCAAAATCTTTTGTATACAACATCCTCCGCATTTGTAATACGAACATGAAAAAAAAATTATGAATCGATTAGGTATTCACTTAATTAGAGGGATACTAACAAAAATCCAACTTTATTTTATACTAGATAGTGCCCGCGACTTCGTATGCGTAGCTTAGGTATTGAAATTAATCAAACGGTTTATGACAGCTTTCATAAAGACCTTTTGTTTGATACCATTTTTTTGGAAATATTCGTCGATACCTCCGAAACAAGTCGAGCTATCGATATTTCAAGATATCTCCCAATCCATTTCAGGTATTTCAATGATCCCCTCGCATATTATAGCACTCATTGACACCTTTCGTTTGACACCCATATTGTAGTAAGACATTTTTGGTCACCCCGGGTCCACATATTGGGCGATAACTCCAAAACCCGTTGAGATATCGCAAAACATAATATCTTAAACTTTAAGTTGAGCGTCTAGCAATCCAACGATTCCAACTTTAACGTGGTTTTTTTCTGGATTTGGTTTCATTGAGAAGAGGGTAATAAATTTTGAAATCCATGATATTATTCAAAGTGTTGCCAACTATTAAAAAATTATTTTTTAATAAAACTTCTTTAATTTTTAATTGAGCTGATTTTTAAAAATTGATGCCACATGTGCAAAAATAAATTTCTCGCTACAATCACCAGCTGAACTATGCGGTCTAAGCAGACCATTGCACTTTAGCTGAGGTATTAAACTCAATTAAAAGCTCCTGAAAGAAGAAAAATTTGCCCTTGAAGCGAAACACCCTTTTATGTATCTACATATGAATGTAAATTTATTTTGTAACCAAATGATGAAGGCACTCGTAAAGCAAAATGTGTACACATGTAAAATGGACAAATGTACATTTTTACAAATTTCTTTTTTTTATTTGTAACTGTGCACTATTAACCCATTTTCGGCCGCTACAAGAAATAGCCATAATTTTTTATTTTCCTTTTAAGACAGCGCCCTAATCAAGAAAAAAATAAATTTAAAAAAATTCCGTCCTTCCGTTTCCTTAATATGGAGTGGTCGAAAAATCGACCGCTGGCCGTTAATGGTATAGCATATTTAAATAAAAATCTCTGCAGCGAAAACAAATTTGCTTTAACGAATTTTAAACATTTTATTTCTAAGAACATTTTAGTTACCCACTTCACAAACCACCAGGTTCTTTTTTAGTGGGTAGTCAAACAGAGACTCGGCCCTAGCGTTATAATCGGAGCTTCCCCACTGGACCTGATGAGCATTAGCGTCAGCGTCAATAATAAGATGACCCGTGCAGAAATTTTCCACCAGTTCTTTCACCTCCTTTTGTGGAGGAGATTCTTCGGCGTCGTAGGGCATGTAGACCGACGCCATCTTTAGGCTGGTGCTGCCGACCGTTAAGTTGGCAGCTGTAACGTCACCATTTGAATAGTTGGGTAAGAGAAAGGTGTTCAGCTCAGACTTGAGCAAAATACAGTTTTTGACCTTGCTCTCATTAGCTTGGATAAGCTTGTACCTCTTTGTTCCCAATCCACAGATCCTTGAGCTATTGACCCAGGGCTCTTGGATAAGGACCACGTCTATGTCTAGAAAGACGACTGCTTAAAACAGCCGGGACTGCCTTAGATTTATGCAGGTTTATCTGAATCACCACCAACATGAGAGAGCTCAGACTTCCCTGCCACCGGCGTATCGTCGAAGTCTGCCTCGTCTAGGAGGCTGTTTTCCATCGACGAGTTGCTCAGACCACCTGCACGATTTGGCGTAGCGGAAACCCTACTATCTATGGTAGCATCAACATTGGTGCGCTCAGGATTGGCTGCCACCACCGCGACGTCGAGGTCTTCCCCGTCCGACAGGCTTTCTTCCATCGCCAAGTTGTTGGCACCACCCCCGAAATTTGACATGGCGGATAACATGCTTTCCCCATCGGACTCCTCCGCTTCCGCTGCCTCGATTTCCGAGTCCTCGGGAGTGGCTGGAATGGCAGCGCGTTATGCATCGCCACGGTATACATGGATCGCGATTTCACCCGCACCGTACTGCACTCGTCCATTGCACCTTTTAAGGGGCTCGTGGGCCTCCTTATTCTAGGTGAAGATTAGCTGCCTATCAGGCCCTACCGCATCCCCGACCAGATTGACACCAGTCCTGCGTAGGGAGGGTCGGATTCATGACCCGCAGCATTGTGAGAATTCTCTCAGGTTACGCAGGGATGGCAGGAATCCATGCCCTTGCCCTTGGCCGATCCGTGGTGTCCTTCTAGTCGACGACCTCGATTCTTGCCAATGAGTAGACTTCACCCAGTCTTCCAACTGCTGCCTTGTACAGTTCAACAGTTGTAGCATCTTCGCACGCGAGTACTTTAATCCAAACCTGGTGCCAACCCGCATCAGTAGCTCGAGTCGTACAACCCGGATACCCCAAAATAACGTCAAGAAGAACAGATAGATTCTGCTTGCATTGCTGTTAACAATAAAACATTTAATGCCTGAAACTAATACATATATCCAACTTACCAGCTTCTGGCCAGCGGTCGATTTTTCGACCACCAAAGTTTACGTGCTTTAAAATGTTAGAGTTATTGCAAAATTGACATTGGAATTGTT
This sequence comes from Campiglossa producta, assembly GCA_964058755.1. Lineage (NCBI taxonomy): Eukaryota > Metazoa > Arthropoda > Insecta > Diptera > Tephritidae > Campiglossa > Campiglossa producta. The sequence goes on from CAXKVI010000003.1 coordinate 27,808,396, forward strand.
TTACTCTCAAAATATGATATTTTTTCTTTTAAAAAAAGTTTTTTTTTATTTTTGGTTTCTCTTTTTTTTTTATCTGAACAAAAAACGACTAAAATTATTAGTATTTTCATCCATATACTAAAATTGTAGGTAAATTATTTTTGGTAAAATTTTTGCACTCTTAGTACTAAATGAGTTCTGAATTAACTAGCAATGCAAACAGATCACGAAAGTATTACATTAGTTCAAAGATATAGATGTCAAAAGTTGGTGGTCGAAAAGTCGGCCGAAAATGGGTTAAATAAAATTTTCGTTTTATTTTAGGTTTTCATTGTTAATGTACCTTAAAGATTTATTTATTCATGTGCTTGTATATGCGAGTCTAACTATGTTTTACATATAGCCGGTTGCGGAAAAGTAGATACTAGCAGACATATTTTTCAATTTGAGAATGACACTTTAAGACAGAAACTACTACCAAAATCTTAATGACGAAAGGTTGGAAATTTTTATCAAATTTCTGTATTATTCCGACAAATTACAATTCACAGAAACTAGCTATCTCTACTTGTTGCTATTTTTATACCCAGCGTATTAGTACTAGTACAAGGGTATTACAATTTTGTCGACATAACGGTACTACGTAACGGCGCAAAATAATCGAGATAGATATAGAGTTCCATATATAAATGTTCTTGGGTTGAAAAGAGGAGGTCTGTCCTTTCGTCCGTCTGTCAGTCTGTCCGTGTACATGATAACTTGAGTAAAAATTGAGATATTTGCATGAAATTTTGTAAACAGGTTACTTTCTGGCCAAGGTAGGTTGCTATTGAAAATGGGCGAAATCGGATGTTAACCACGCCCCCTTTTTCCATATCGAAAATTTCGAAAATCACATAAATGACATATCTCGGTAGCTGAAATGGCTAAAATGATATAATTTTATTTCTTATAAGTTTTCCACTTTCGATATCGAAAATTTAGAAAATCACCTAAATTGATATAATTCGATAACGGAAATGGCTAAAATGAATTAGTTGGGTAGATGAACCCCCTAGTCATTCTATTATGATTTTTTTATAAATTTTTCAAAGTAGGCGTGGCACCGCCCACTTTTCGGGGAGGCATATTTGAAAATTTCACGGGTCATAACTTTTAAAATGATTACGGTAGAACGATGAAATTGGTACAAGGTATACTAGCATAATAGGGAATATACCTGATGTAATTGAAAGAAATCGCTTCCCAACTACGCCCACTTCCGAGATGGAATATTTCGAAAATCATATGAAAACTACCGCTGGGTATTTAATGTTCGGTTTACCCGAACTTAGACTTCGTTACTTGTCATTGTTACATTTGCCCACACCTTCATTTACCATCCCTTAAATTTATTTCTGTTGACATTTGATGCTGTAATGGTGTGTAACACGGCACGGGTGAATACTCGTGGGTATGGAAATTGTTTAGTTTGGTCTGTTTTTATTTGAATTGGTGATTTTGTTTATTTTTTGTTTCTAAACTTTTGAACTTTCCATACTCCTACTCTTGAGCTGTATAAATAAATAATGACCAACCGCAAATGTGTATATACACTTTTATTCATGTCAAAGAAACACACGCCATAGGACATTCGTATTGTCATAAGTGAATTTATTTTATTGGTTTATATTTAAATGTTTTGGCCTGAAAATATTTGTATGGTTAACCGCATTTACATTTTTTTGGTATATTGATCTTTTTTTGAAAGTTTAAAATCTCTATACAATAGGACATTTTCTAAACAATAATAAAAAAATGTTTTATGCTGATTTTTACGTAAATTAGATGAATGATTACCTAAATACTAACCGTATTATACCAACATGTAAAAACAAATATTACAGAAATCTATGTATACATATGTATATAAATACGCTACATGAAAAACTTTAGGAACCTCCTGTGAGCGAACCGTTTGACCGATTTGAATGAATATGCACCGATGCAAAGGAAATATAAAAAACTGATGTATAGGCGGTAGATTTTCAGAGTCGTGCCCGAAATTTAAGGATGGGAGGTACGGGGCTAGCGACCCCACGACCCCCTATTTTATTTGTCGAATTTTCGATCACAAGTGACACTAATAAATTTTTCCAACAATCAAATTTCTCAGCAACGGCTAAAGCTAGAGCCATAAAACACAACTTCAATTCAATGCGCATATGAGAAAAATCGGATATTTAAAAAAAATCAAAACTAAGTTTTTTTTTGTCGATTTTTGTTTATAAGAAAAAAGTAAATGCCTAGCGAAACGGCGAGTTGGAACGATGAGACAAAAGTTTGTTTTTATTTCGTATCAACTAACAATGGTCAAAAAAGCAAAACAAAATCAAAATTTATAAATAAATTTACCGGAAATATCAATATGTAAATGCTTGTTTAAAAAAAAAATTTGCATGCATTTTTCTATAAAACGATTTTTTGGGGTTGTTTTGGCTTTTTTTTTGTCTCGGTTTAGGTACCGGTTTCGTGTTTTCAACATTTATTATAAGATATAGACCAACCAATAAGTATATCGATATGATCAGGTTGATGAGCTGAGTTGATTGAGCCATGTCCGTCTGTCTGCTGTCCGTCTGCTTGAACGTAGACTAGTCCCTCAGTTTTTTAAGATATCAGGCTGAAATTAATTTTTTCCGTTGTTTTCGAATATAGATTAAAAAAAAAAAGTTTTATTGAAACATTTTTGTAAAAATTGTATAATTATACCTTTCATGAACATGAAATGGTATTATAACTTTGGTCCGATGTTTGTAAATATGAGAAGAAGAAGAGATAGACCCATCAATAAGTATACCGAAATGATCAGGATGACGAGATGAGTTGATTTAGCCATGTCCGTCTGTCCGTCTGTCCGTCTGTCCGTCTGTCTGTTTGAACGCAAACTAGTCCCTCAATTTTTGAGATATCTGGCTGAAATTTTGTATGTGGCCACCATTTTGTAATATAGGAATCATTTGTCGGAACTGACAAGATCGGACCAGTATAACACATAGCCCCCATACAACCGATTGTTCAGATATAAGGTTTTTTGGCCAAAACTTCCGCAATTAAAAAGTTAGGAACGTAAAATTTTGCAACTCGAGTAATTTCTATTTATGTAGTGTATATAGTGAAAATCAACGAGATCGGGCAAATGTAACATATAGCCCCCATACAACCGATTGTTCAGATATAAGAATTTTTGGCCAAAACTTCTGCAATTAAAAAGTTAGGAACGTAAAATTTTGTAACTCGAGTACTTTCTATTTATGTAGTTTATATAGTGAAAATCAACAAGATCGGGCATATGTAACATATAGCCCCCATACAACCGATTGTTCAGATATAAGGTTTTTTGACCAAAACTTCTGCAATTAAAAAGTTAGGAACGTAAAATTTTGCAACTCGAGTACTTTCTATTTATGTAGCGTATATAGTGAAAATCAACAAGATCGGGCAAATGTAACATATTGCCCCCATACAACCGATTGTTCAGATATAAGGTTTCTTGACCAAAACTTCTGCAATTAAAAAGTTAGGAACGTAAAATTTTGCATCTCGAGTACTTTCTATTTATGTAGTGTATATAGTGAAAATCAAAAAGATCGGGAAAATGTAACATATAGCCCCCATACAACCGATTGTTCAGATATAAGGTTTCTTGGCCAAAACTTCTGCAATTAAAAAGTTAGGAACATAAAATTTTGAAACTTGAGTACTTTCAATTTATGTAGTGTGTAGAGGAAAATCAAGAAGATCGGGTAAATATAACATATAGCCCCATACAACCGGTTGTTCCGATATAAGGTTTTTTGGCCAATACTTCCGCATTTAAAAAGTTAGGAACGTAAAATATTGCACCTTTAGTACTTTCTACATATGTAATGTGTATAGTGTAAGTCAGTACAATTGAACACGTATAATATAAAGCCTCCATACAATCGATTGTTCCGATAACTCGGATCCTATTATTTTGTAAGTTTTTTTAAATTATAACAAAGATGTGTAATGTGTATAGTAAATATAGTTAAATTGACACAGGCTGTACTGGGTATCGAACAGTGAAAATCGTGACGCTTATTCATGAAAGGTATATAGCCTTCGGCACAGCCGAAGACAGCTTTCCTTACTTGTTTTTTTTTTAATTTGTTTCAAATTTAGACATATTTTTTTTTTTTTTAATTATCATTTAAAACACGATATTTTTCCTTTAAAATGATACCTTTTTTGTAATGGAAAACCGTCGGAGTGTGAGTTTTAAAGGGCGGTCCTTCAAGAAATGAAAGGAGCATCTAGTAACGAGGGCTTAAACCCATGCTTCATACAACATTTCGCCCTCTTCCATGAACTACAAACAAATATAAATAATAATAAGAAAAAATGCTCGAGTAGGTAAATCTCTGGATTTAGATCGAGATTCTGTGCCAGTTTGTTGTGTGTTGTTCTAATGCAGGGCTGGGCAGCTTCGGCAGAGTGTGATCGTAGTATGCGTGAAATTATTTACAGCAGTGTGCGTGCGAAGCTTGCGCGCGTATAGTGATGACGAATTCGCTGCTCGTGTGTATGCACACGAAAACTTCGCCCGTCGGGCGACGCTGCCCAGGCCTTTTCTAATGTTTCTCCTACAATTTATCGGAACCTACATTTCTTATTATGCCGACTCAGGACAATGTCTGCTAAGGCAGATATATTTTTACGAAGAAACTTTTCATAACAGAAATACACTCGGAGAGTCACAGGACGACCTTGTTTTTCGGTGTCGGAGGATAGAAAACTACCACCACATATTAGTTGGGCTCCTCCACATGTTGGCCAAATTGAGAAGGAGTGTTTTTACTTCCTTCTCATTTTCTCTGTTCTTGTCCCTCCTTAGTCTTTCCAAATTACTTCGCTAATCTTGCAGGTATCTTTCCACGAAGACTTCTTATCAGATAATATATTATATATTTATTTAATTCCATCTACAGTACACAGTACCTTACAGACTAAAAAGACAATACAAATTATGTTTAATATACATTTATCAAATAATAGAATTTAGGATCAACACAAAATTAGATCTTGATTAGGAAAAATTAATTAATTTAAAAGACGATAAGTCATTACATTTTTTTAAGGCACGCGTAATAGGTGCTGGACTTGCTTCCTCGAAAAAACTTTATACCGTCTTCAGAGGCTTCTCAAGGATGGGATCACCTTATAAATACTTTGTTCGTGTCAGATGCAGATAAATTTGAAAAGGCTAGATAAATGACTAATTAAGTCTTGTTTTGTGAGAAACATTTGTACCAATGATTATTTAGGTAATTTATTGCGTGTTGAGTACACAACCAACATAGGCTAAAATAGTGGTTTGACAGTCAATCCATCTACAAAAAGAAAAAACAATCACAAACAAAAGTAGGCCAAATACATTTATTCAAGCGTAGAAAACAACAATTAGTGCTTTGCTCAAGTGAAAAGAGAGCTAATGGGCTAATGATTTGTGTGGTTGCCATCTGCTTTATCAAAACAGACAGCTTTTGGGCTAAGAGTGCTTACTGAAAAACCATTAGCGTAAACACACTTGCCTGTCTTCAAATTAATTTAATTGGTTTCGTGTTCCTTTGAATACGTTTTTGGCTCCTTATTCATTGCTAACTGCTAAAAACTGTTTTTACAAGTTTGTGCTGACTTTTAGAAATTTTGCTCAGACACACACACACACATACATACACACACACACACACACACACACACAAGGGAACACTTGTCAAATATGCTAATTTGAAATATTTAGTTTTCTTAATGTTCAATCTCTTAGCCTTGGCTTTTTTACTTTTCGCAACTACTAACTAGCGTATGACCTAGAAGCTGGTATGCTGGAAACTTTGTAAAACTTTTCATCTGAGTATTTGATGGCACGTTTCTTCTCAACAATTTTCTCATTTGCAATTTACAATTCTTTTTGCTGCATTGCCTAATTTATGTTTAAACTTTATGGCCTACTTTAAGGCGCTCTATCATTTTTGCGACATACCTACTGAGATTTATACCATTCCATTTTCGTCATATGCCGCACTGCCATACATAGTTACTATTTTTTTTTTTTTGGTTTTGCATTTTTCTAGGTACTACTTAAGGACAACAATTTCGAAAAAAAAAAATTAAATTAAAATGCAAATTTTGTTCTTTGTTCTTTCAACACTACAAAGCAATTAGCACGGTTGCTTTAACTCTGCTCATACATACAAATAATCTTATTGGATAGGTGCTTGCGAGAACACATAGACTTTCTTTATGTATGAGTTCAACACTGTCTCTATAAGTTTTTGCACGTAGCCATTTTTACATTACAACTTAAGCCACACACAGCAATAACCTAAACGTCGTTAGCCCACCTTTTCAAAAGTTGTCAGGAGTAACGATGCCAAAAATAGTACACGGCGCATCTCATTTACCGCACAAGCACACACACACACACATGCAGTCATCATACAGCCTCCTCTTAAATACTTCACAAATTAACTTTCTCATTAACGTCAGCAAATTGCCTTTTGTTGCGTGTGAAAATTTACACTATCGCCATGGCTGCGGTATGAGTCGTTGTCCTTGTGGCGATTTTGCTCATAGCGTTTGTTTTGTTTGCCTCGAGTGCGTAGCACACATTGGGTGGGAGTTCAACAGAGAGGTGTGCAAGTTTTGTATGTGGGTGTGTGTGTATAAATATTGATAATACGCCTAATGAGGCTAGCTGCTGTTGGTACTTTTTGTCAGTTATTTATTAATTAAATTAAGTTTACTGTGCTTCCCTTTCCTTGTAGAAATTTTCGATGCCAGTAGTTCCATTTCTTTTATAGCAATTTAATGCTTTTTAGTTTTATCGAACAGAGTGTGCAATTGTCGGAAATTGCGTTTGGTGAACACCATTACCTACATATTGAATCGAACCATTTTCTGTTGGAAAGGGAAGGAAAAGAAAAGAAAGGAAAGGAAAAAAGAGGAAAGGAATGAAAAGGAAAGGAAATTAAAGGAAAGGAACGGGGAAGAATTTAAAGGAAAGGAAATAAAGGGAAAGGGAAGGAAATTAAAGGAAAGAAGCGGGGAGGGATGGGAAGAAAAGGAATGGGAGGGTAAGAAAAGAGAAGGAATGGAGAGGAAAGGAAATTAAAAAAAAGAAGCGGGAAGGTATGCAAAGGGAAGGAAATTAAGTGAAAGGAAAAGGATAATAATAATAATAATAGTTATAGAGGTAGCGCACTGCGACCTTGTGATCTATTGTGCCCTCATGTACTCAAAGCACATCTAGCAGGCCGATCGCCGTCAGGAAATCCAGAATCGGGGTCGGCCCTAGTTGATGTATGTGCTTGCCCTCTAGGGTTGTGGACCCAAGGATCCTTAGCCTGCTCCTAGAGATAGCGTCACATTTGCACACTATGTGCTCCGCGGTTTCGTCCTCATAATCACAGAAACGGCACAGGCTGCTGGACGCGATGCCCAGTCTGTGCATATGGGCCTTTAACCTACAGTGCCCTGTAAGAATTCCTGTGATGGTTCTAAGATTATTCTTGGATAGGCCGATTACAGCTTCGAAACGCTTAGCGTTGTACCCACCCATCATTACCTTTGCCTGACGCAGCCAAGGAAAAGGATAGAAAAGACATTAAAGGAAAGGAAAGGAAGGAAAAGGAAATGGAAAAGGAAAGGGAAAATGAAAATCAAAAGGAAAAGGAAAAGGAAAAGGAAAAAGGAAAAGGAAAAGGAAAAGGAAAAGGAAAAAGGGAAAGGAAAAGGAAAAGGAAAAGGAAAGGGAAAAGGAAAAGGAAAAGGAATAGGAAAAGGAAAAGGAAAAGGAAAAGGAAAAGGAAAAGGAAAAGGAAAAGGAAAAGGAAAAGGAAAAGGAAAAGGAAAAGGAAAAGGAAAAGGAAAAGGAAAAGGGAAAGGAAAATGAAAAGTAAAAGGACTCATCCATGAGTTATTTTTGAATCATACATGAATCATTTATGACTTGTTTATAGGTCATTTATGACTCCTCTATGAGTCATTTATGACTCATGTTATAGCAGGGGCGGATCAGGTTCAAACCCCCCTAAGGGATTGAAAAAGTCATATTTTTCACAGTTATTCTGAGCAAATAAATATTGTAAGATTTACGCAAAAAATATAGTAAAAATTACACAAAAAGTTTCGTAAACATTACACAAAAAATATTGTAAAAATTTTATGAATATATAATTAGTAAAAATTATACAAAAAATGTAGTAAAATTACGCAAAAACAAATATAGTAAGAATTAAGCCAAAGATGTAGTAAAAATTACACAAAAAATATAGTAAAAATTACGCAAAAAATATTGTAAAAGTTACGCAAAAACTTAGTAAAAGTTGTGCAAAAAAAAAAAATAGCTAAAATTACACAAAATATGATAGGGACCTCTCTAAATTTTTTTTCATAGAAAACGCAAAAAATTAACACAGTTTTGTCAAAATTGCAAAATTTTTTTTAAGTTTGCTTCATGCAACATCAATATACGCGTGTTTTTTGTACAGGCTGAAAAAAAAAGTTGAAAATAGTCTAGCAATTTGTTGAGTTAATTTTGGAAAAAAAAAAAATTAGATAGTAAAGTGCGTTGAATTTGGCATTGATCATAACAACAAATATAGTTATATATTTTTTTGAAAAACAGGCTAGTTTTGAGATACCGTGAATGAAAAATGTCTGCGAAATTAATAAAAAAAAATTAGACTGACTAGTTGGACCTGGTGCACCAATTAGTTGTTAAGTCGTTTTAAACTAGTTGCTTTTACTGCAGGGAAGTTCTGGGTCCAAAAAATATTGCCATTATTTAAAAATAGATTGCCTTACCTTATGATTTTTCGGCGACTTAACAGTAATAGTACAACAAATGCTTTCTCGTGCTAAGTGACAATTATTTGGTTGTTTTTGGCATAGGATTTATTTCATATATGCCGAATTTTTGCCTTTTTTGAACTACAAATACTATTTTTAAATTTTTTTTTTTTGGAATTCAAATTTTTCACTTTTTTATATCTTATTTATTTTAATTTTTACCCTATCACTAATTTCTTTTTTAAATTTTGAACTATATATAAGCTGCTTATATTTGCAAACTTTTCAAGATAGTTATCTATTTTCATTTATTTTTGGAAATCTAGCATCTGCTGGAATTCACTCTTATTGAACATTTATTTGAGCACCGTAGTTATCAATTGCGTTATGGACCTTGAAAAAGTTTTCTAAGCACTATTTATATGCACTTCATTACTGCAATACATTAAGAGGCGTTTTTCCTTTTAAGTAACTGTCTTCTTATTAAATCACATAAACTTATTACATTTGTATATTTATTTAGTCATTTATATGTGATCTTATTTTCTACTTTTTCTTAGTTGTATCACTTGCAAATATGTAAGTAGATTTCTTTCTACTACTATAATTCTTTATTACACAACTTCTTTATCAAATTTATATACGACAATAGTATGCAGCATATTAATATTCTGTAAAACTTCCTTTATTTCCTCAAACTTTTGCTCACACTTCTTTGTTTGCTTAGATTTTTTCTACGTTTTTCTTATCTTGCTTCAACTTTTGAATTATTACACCATATTTTCAGTGTCGTTATATTGGCTCTTCAACCAAGTTGACAGCCATAATTGCCACTGCTTAGCTTGACATGCCACTTTTCCACATCACTTATATGGAAGTACGATGCTGCACACACAAATGGTCAAAGACAGGCAACAATGACACTGGTGCAGTAAAGAAGCAACGCCGGTTAGTTAATTTTCAAAATAAATGCGATATTAGTGAATTGCCTTTGTTTTTATATATTTGTGTTATAAACAGCTTTTCGTACTTTGTTGGTCGAATTATTTTAATAAAAAACTTTTCTGTACATTTTTGTTGCAAACAATTGGACTCAGTTAGATTATTTGCGTACTACCCTTGTTAAACAAGATTTTTGGTTGATATACGATTTAAATATATTTTATTTTTTTTTCATTAAATTTGATTTATTCAAACTCTTTTGTTTTTGTTTTTGAAATTTTCGTTAAGATGCTTATTTATATTTTTATCACTAACTAAATCAATGTGTGAGATATTATTTTGGCACGCCACTTAACGCTCATATTCTAAAAAATTAGATCTGACTTTATTATTATTATTTTTTTATGTTTAAATATGCATGTTTAATCAATTTAGGTTTCTACAGAACTATATTAATTTTTCACTTTTTTAATTATGGTACAGCTCGTTAGTTTCGATTATGCTGCAATATATAATAAAGAAAGATTATTACATATCGTCGCTCGCTTGCCAAAAACATGCCATCTTTTAAAAAATTACAAAAAAAATTTTATAAAGTTTTCGTTGTGTAGCACATTCATGTTTCTGGGGCAACGAAAATACTTAAAACAAGTAAGGAAAGTTGTCTTCGGCTGTGCCGAAGACTATATACCTTTCATGAATAACCGTCACGATTTCCACTGTTCGCTCCCCGGTACAAAAAAAAAAAAAACTAATGGCGGCGATATACCAACAGGTTATCATAACCTCTTACGAGATTTTTAGCCGAGCTTCTCTTTCCAACTTGTGGTGTGTTGCTTTTCGAGTTTTCCTACAAGCTGGCGGGACCTGCAGTTTTTTGCCGACTCCGAACGGCACTTGCAAAGCAAATGAATTTTTTGCTGAGAAGCTTCTCATGGCAGAAATACACCCGGAGAGTTTGCCAAACTACTGCCGAGGGGCGACCCCGTTTAGAAAAATTCTTTTTCTAAATAATTTTTGTTGTTACTTTTGCCGGGCATCGAACCGCCACGACTTGGTGTAGAAGGCCGAACACTTAACCGCTACACCACGGCGGCCGCCAATCCCCAGTACATAATCTTCGTTTTTAATTTAGATTATTTTTACCTTTTTAGTGCAATATTCTTTAAAAGCGCGTGTTTTCGCTTTTTAAACTATATTTATTTTTTACTTTTTAGTTAAAGTGTTATGAAGTAATCGATAAATATATCGAAATATACCGCAGTGCAAACGAAACCTCTGGGCCTCCACTTTCGTTTGATACCCATATTGTAGGCAATTTTGAATATTATTGGACAACCTCATTTTGACCGATAACTCAGTTATCGATAAATATATCGAAGTCCAAATGCAACCTCCTATCGTTTGACACCCATATTGAAGGCACATTTCAAGGTTTTTGTGACAATCATATGCCACTATCGGGTAGGCTGAAGTAGAGTTACATAGAAACAAGCAAACATACATATGAATGTATGTATAAGTAAAGCTAATGAAAGCGTAGTAAAAAAGTAGCATTATGTGGGAAAACCGTCGAGCGCTCGATATACGAAAATTATGGCACAAAGCGGACCACGCTTTTTCCACAATACTACTGTGTAGGGTTTTTAAAATTATTTTCAACTTTTTAGTTCAATACTCTCTAAAAGCGTTAGTTTTAGTTTTTTTTAAACTATATTTATTTTTTAATTTTTAGTCAAATGTCCTATGAAATTATCGATAAATATATCGAGAAATACAGCAGTCCAAACGAAACCTCTGGACTTTCACTTTCGCTTGATACCCATATTGTTAGGAAATTTTAAGGTATTTGGCCTCACATTTTGACAATAACTCAGTTATCGACAAATTTATCGAAATATGTCGATGTCCAAATTAAACCTGGCGCCTTCAATTTTCGTTTGATACCAATATTGGAGGGAATTTTTTTAGGTATTTGGCCTCACATTTTGACAATTATTCAGTTATCGATAAATTTATCGAAATATGTCGATGTCCAAATGAAACCTGGGGCCTTAACCTTTCGTTTGATACCCATATTGTAGGGAATTTTTAAAGTTTTTGGGCAATCAAATATTGACCGAATGAAACCTGGGCCTTCCCCTTTCGTTTGATACCCATATTGTAGGGAAATTTTGTATCGATAAATTTATCGAAATATGTCCATGTCCAAGTGAAACTTGGGGTCTTCGCCTTTCGTTTGATACCCATATTGTAGGTAAATTTTAAGGTTTTCGGGCAACCACTTTTTGACCGATAACTCAGTTATCGATAAATTTATCGAAATATATCGAAGTCCAAATGAGACCTGGGGCCTTCACCTTTCGTTTGATACCCATATTGTAGGAAAATTTTAAGGTTTTCGGGCAACCACATTTTAACCGATAACTCAGTTATCGATAAATTTATCGAAACATATCGAAGTCCAAATGCGACCTGGGGCGTTCACCTTTCGTTTGATACCCATATTGTAGGGAAATTTTAAACGTTTTCGGGCAACCACATTTTGACCGATAACTCAGTTATCGATAAATTTATCGAAATATATCGAAGTCCAAATGAGACCTGGGGCCTTCACCTTTCGTTTGATACCCATATTGTAGGTAAATTTTAAGGTTTTCGGGCAACCACTTTTTGACCGATAACTCAGTTATCGATAAATTTATCGAAATATATCGAAGTCCAAATGAGACCTGGGGACTTCACTTTTCGTTTGATACCCATATTGTAGGTAAATTTTAAGGTTTTCGGGCAACCACTTTTTGACCGATAACTCAGTTATCGATAAATTTATCGAAACATATCGAAGTCCAAATGCGACCTGGGGCCTTCACCTTTCGTTTGATACCCATATTGTAGGTAAATTTTAAGGTTTTCGGGCAACCACTTTTTGACCGATAACTCAGTTATCGATAAATTTATCGAAATATATCGAAGTCCAAATGAGACCTGGGGCCTTCACTTTTCGTTTGATATCCATATTGTAGGGAAATTTTAAGGTTTTAGGGCAACAACATTTTGACCGATAACTCAGTTATCGATAAATTTATCGAAATATATCGAAGTCCAAATGAGACCTGGGACCTTCACTTTTCGTTTGATACCCATATTGTAGGGAAATTTTAAGGTTTTCGGGCAACCACATTTTGACCGATAACTCAGTTATCGACAAATTTATCGAAATATATCGAAGTCCAAATGAGACCTGGGGCCTTCACCTTTCGTTTGATACCCATATTGTAGGGAAATTTTAAGGTTTTCGGGCAACCACATTTTGAACGATAACTCAGTTATCGATAAAATTATCGAAATATGTCGATGTGCAAACGAGAACTGGGGTCTTCCCCTTTCGGTTGATACCCATATTTTAGGGTAAATTTAAGGGTTTCGGGCAATCACATTTTGAACGATAACTCAGTTATCGATAAATTTATCGAAATATATCGATGTCCAAATGAAACCTGGGACCTTCCCCTTTCGTTTGATACCCATATTGTAGGAACATTTTAAGGTTTTCGGGCAACCATATTTTGACCGATAACTCAGTTATCGATAAATTTATCGAAATATATCGAAGTCCAAATTAGACCTGGGGCCTTCACTTTTCGTTTGATACCCATATTGTAGGGTAATTTTGGGGTTTCCGGGCAACCACATTTTGACCTATAACTCAGCTATCGATAAATTTATCGAAATATGTCGATGGCCATGTGAAACCTGGGGCTTTCACCTTTCGTTTGATACCCATATTGTAGGGAAATTTTAAGGTTTTCGGGCAACCACATTTTGAACGATAACTCAGTTATCGATAAATTTATCGAAATATGTCGATGTGCAAACGAGACCTGGGGCCTTCCCCTTTCGTTTGATACCCATATTTTAGGGTAATTTTAAGGTTTTCGGGCAACCACATTTTGAACGATAACTCAGTTATCGATAAATTTATCGAAATATGTCGCTGTTCAAATGAAACCTGGGACCTTCCCCCTTCGTTTGATACCCATATTGTAGGGTAATTTTGGGGTTTCCGGGCAACCACATTTTGACCTATAACTCAGCTATCGATAAATTTATCGAAATATGTCGATGTCCAAATGAAACCTGGGACCTTCCCCTTTCGTTTGGTACCCATATTGTAGGGAAATGTTATGGTTTTTGGGCATTCACATTTTGACCGATAACTCAGTTATCGATAAGTTTATCGAAATGTGTCGCTGTCCAAATGAAACCCAGGACCTTCCCCTTTCGTTTGGTACCCATATTGTAGGGAAATATTAAGGTTTATGGGCATTCATATTTTAACCGATAACTCAGTTATCGATAAATTTATCGAAATATGTCGCTGTCCAAATGAAACCCTGGACCTTCCCCTTTCGTTTGGTACCCATATTGTAGGGAAATATTAAGGTTTTTGGGCATTCACGTTTTGGCCGATAACTCAGTTATCGATAAATTTATCGAAATATGTCGCTGTGCAAATGAAACCTGCGACCTTCCCCTTTCGTTTGGTACCCATATTGTAGGGAAATATTAAGGTTTTTGGGCATTCACATTTTGACCGATAACTCAGTTATCGATAAATTTATCGAAATATGTCACTGTCCAAATGAAACCTGGGACCTTCCCCTTTCGTTTGGTACCCATATTGTAGGGAAATAATAAGGTTTTTGGGCATTCACATTTTGACCGATAACTCAGTTATCGATAAATTTAACGAAATATGTCGCTGTCCAAATGAAACCTGGGACCTTCCCCTTTCGTTTGATACCCATATTGTAGGGAAATTTTGAGGTTTCCGGGCATCCACATTTTGACCGATAACTCAGCTATCGATAAATTTATCGAAATATGTCGATGTCCAAATGAAACCTGGGACCTTCCCCTTTCGTTTGATACGCATATTTTAGGGAAATGTTAAGGTTTTTGGGCATTCACATTTTGACCGATAACTCAGTTATCGATAAATTTAACGAAATATGTCGCTGTCCAAATGAAACCTGGGGTCTTCCCCTTTCGTTTGATACCCATATTGTACGGAATTTTTTAGGTTTTTGGGCAATAATATATTGACCGATAACTGAGTTATCGATAAATTTATCGAAATATATCGAAGTCCAAATGAAACCTGGGGCCTTCCCCTTTCGTTTGGTACCCATATTGTAGGGAAATAATAAGGTTTTTGGGCATTCACATTTTGACCGATAACTCAGTTATCGATAAATTTAACGAAATATGTCGCTGTCCAAATGAAACCTGGGGTCTTCCCCTTTCGTTTGATACCCATATTGTACGGAATTTTTTAGGTTTTTGGGCAATAATATATTGACCGATAACTGAGTTATCGATAAATTTATCGAAATATGTCGATGTCCAAATGAAACCTGGGACCTTCCCCTTTCGTTTGATACGCATATTTTAGGGAAATGTTAAGGTTTTTGGGCATTCACATTTTGACCGATAACTCAGTTATCGATAAATTTAACGAAATATGTCGCTGTCCAAATGAAACCTGGGGTCTTCCCCTTTCGTTTGATACCCATATTGTACGGAATTTTTTAGGTTTTTGGGCAATAATATATTGACCGATAACTGAGTTATCGATAAATTTATCGAACTATATCGAGGTCCAAATGAACCCTGGGGCCTTCCCCTTTCGTTTGATACCCATATTGTAGGGACATTTTACGGTTTTTGGGCCACTGGGGCTTAGACCGAACGAGAGTCACATACATACAAGCAAACAAGCAAACATACAAATGAACCTAATAAAAGCGTTGTAAAAATAGCAGTACTTACAAAATTTCACGTTCCTACGTGTTTAATTACAGGAGTTATAGCCCAAAATTCGTTTATCGAAAAAATCGATTGTATGGGGGCTATGTGAAATATTTATCCCATCTCAATGATTTTCAACATCGCGATTTCTCATATCAAAATAGCAACTCTCACATGATTTCACGTTCCTACATCTTTAATTACAGGAGTTATAGGCCAAATTCCGTTTATCGGAACAATCGATTGAATGGGAGCCATATGTAATATCGGTCCGATCTTGCTGGTTCCGACAAATGATTCCTATATTAGAAAATGGTGGCCGCATACAAAATTTCAGCCAAATATCCCAAAAACTGAGGGACTAGTTTGCGTTCAAACAGACAGACAGACAGACAGACGGCAGACGGACATGGCTAAATCAACTCATCTCGTCATCCTGATCATTTCGGTATACTTATTGATGGGTCTATATCTTCTTCTTCTCATACTTACAAACATCGGACCATAGTTATAATACCATTTAATGTTCATGAAAGGTATAAAAATTTTGTTTTGCTAGAAACATGAATGTGTTGCCCTAAACGACAGACACCATGGCGTATACGTAACAATTTTGCAACACATTCATGTTTCTGGCAAAATTTTAGAAAATTTTAGAATTCAGTTTTAGAAAATTTTTGTTGCGCATCTTCTTTTTCACAATTTCACAATTTTCAGAGATTGAACTACACATTCATGAAAATGGCATTGCACATTTCCGGGGGGCTCTTTGTACTGTGGAAACCCAGGATTTTCGTGAATCGTAGAGAAACGAGAGTTTAATCACGTGAGCGTATTAACTCAAATTTGGAAAATCGGCACATGCATGCCTCTGGCAAGCGAGCGATGAAATGTACTATTGTATATGGCGTTGTTTACAAATTTCTGCAATTAAATTACTTATATATTTATGGTTTAAATAGTAAACTTTAGTAAAGAGAAAGTAGGACACTATGAATGAATATGGGGTCCAGTTTTCAAGACTCATATAATTTAATCATACTGACTTATTGTTTAACAGCTGAAATTGTAAAGGCAATTAGGTTAGGTTAGGTTAAAGTGGCTGCCTCAGAGGCACACTTAGGCCAGTTTTGAAAGGCCTGTTGTGAAACCACCAACACTAGGGAAGTCAGTCCCGGAACCCGGCCATATGGAAAATCCCTGAGTTATTGGGATTCTCCAAAGTCAGAATCCCGGGACTGATACTCCTAAACGGACACCGTTACTTCTCCTGGAACAACTTAGATAGCTTTATGAATGCCATCAAGTTCTTTATGTCCAGCTCCGCGATCTGGCGTGGGCTATCCGGGAAGGGAACTCCCAAAAAGCGCCTTCTCGCGTCGCTTAAAGCCAGGTAGTTGCAGATGAGGTGCTTCACCGTTTCCTCCCACTCATCATCTTTGCAGCTCCTACAGCGTCTTCGGTAGGGAACACCTAGCCTTTCTGCATGCTTACCAATAAGGCAGTGCCCAGTTAAAACACCTATTAATATGGAGATTTCTCTACTTCTTAGGGCGTGAATGTCTCTAGATCTTTTATGAACCCATTTTAGCCAGGTTTGTTTGGATATCCGGCACCCTGGGGATTGTTGCCATCTTTCGTTGGCTTGGCGGAGCGTGTTCTCCTTCAGCATTAGCTTGCATGTGGCAAACGGCATACCTAAGCGCTCTTTATGCCGAAACTTGGTCATACCCTGCTGGTAAGTTCGTCTGCCTTACAGTTTCTCTGAATGTCCTTGTGTCCCGGGAGCAATGTGAAGTTTACGTGGTTCTGTTGGGCCATCTCTTGAAGAGATCGACGACAGCCTAGCGTCAGTTCAGAGTTGAACGAATAAGAGCCAAGAGCTTTGATGACCGCTGGGCTGTCGCTGAAAATAACGATATCCTCGCCGATAGCGCATTTACTTATCTAGGACGCGGCACCCAAGATTGCTGAGACTTCAGCCTAGACGACGTTGCAATGATCAGGTAGTCTTAAGGAGAGCTCAAGTTCCAGATCCCTTGAATAAACCCCTCCTCCAACTCTGCCGTCTAAGCCATTCTTCCCTGCTGCGATTGTTTGTTTTGAAGCAGCTGTCTCCTGCTATTGCGGCCGTACATCGATCTGTGCTTAGGGGGAGAAAACTGTAAGATCCCAGAATACTGGAGTATCCGGTTGTGCTTGCGCCCCAGCCAGACGTTTCTCTTAGACGCAGAGCTGCTGCCGCTGCTGCCCGGTACGCTTCCAGATCGAGCGGAATTTTGTTTCTTAATAACTTACTAAAGCCCAATTTTTTGCACTATGGGACAATTGTATGCCACCAAATAAAAAAAAACCAAAATTAAATTATGGTTCCTTAGCCCCAGAAAAATTAAAAAGTTTTTGTAATCATTTCGAGATGGTTTTCGGGACTATTTTGGGACCTGTTTTGGGGAAAGTGGTCCCAAAAACAGTAATACGGAAATGGTCCCTATTTATTTCCCGCAAGAGTACTGAAATTAACTCAAAGCAAATAGTTCCGAAAACCAACAAGAAAAAAACCCAAAAAAATTCCCTAAATGGTACCAAAACAGTCCTGAAAACTATCCCGAAATGGTCTGTAGCGACGTTATACTAACTATTTATTTCGCAGAATATTTATTGCACTTAAAAATTCGTTTTATATTATTTGTTGTGGCTTCCTTCGTAACTTTAACGAAATTCTTTAGCCATTTTCACCGTTTTCACAAAATTCGTGTAACTTTTTTTTTTTTTGAATATGCTTACGAAAGTTGTTTTTCGTACTTATTTAAGCTGGTATATTTTTTGGTTTTTTCAGGCTGATAAATTTTATTTGTTTTTTGTTTATTTTTAAGATGTTTTGTTGAAATTTTTCTGGTTTCAGCATTAAAGCATACTTTTGTTAGCACAACACAATATTTTTCACTGGTTGAGAAGTATTTTTCACGCAGATAAGCAATATTCTAGTATTATTATTTGGTGCTTTGAATTTAGCCGAGCTTAGTGCTGGTTTCAGGCTTCACTTTTCCATTTGGAATTTCTTAAAAAGCCTTTTTTTAATTTTAAGGTAGGTATTTTTTTTTTTTTTCACTTTTTGTGGGTGATTAATTCTGCATGAATATTTAACTTAGTATATCTATATGATTAGGTGCACATTGTTGACAAATTTTATTAAAAATTGTACATATATTTTTTTTCATATATTTAATTTTTTAACAAATATCTTGTATTTTTTGTTTAGTAACTTTTGCTTTATTTTGAAGAAGTGAAAAATTCAATTCTGTATATATATCTAGCTTAGTTTATTTATTATCGATGCTTTTACTCTTATTATTAATAATTTTTTATCTTTTTTAATTTTTTTTTTTTGGTATTTTATTTTTATTTTTTTAGCAACTCACTGAAGTTTTTTTTTTTTAATTTTTTTCTTTTTTTTAGCGCATTTGTAATTCAACTGCAATTCTCAGCAGAAATGGCATGCACCTTTTTATTTTGTATGTGAAAGTGCGCGTACCGGTTTTACATTTCAAAGGAAGATGTCACTAACACACGCACACAAACATTAAACAAAAATGTTATATACACCTAGAGATATTGCTCAAACGTGCCGCAAGATTTTTTTGCTTATTTTTAATTTTATTTTTTATTTATTTTTTTTATGCAATATTTTCACTCAATTTTCTGCACGAAATTTTCTAGCACCTCACATGCTGTTTTGTTTTTTTTTTCACTTCACTTCACTTCATACACTTTTGTTTTCCTCTTTTCGAAACGTCTTATTTTCATTCACAGCTTCTATTAGGGTATTTTCAAATATTCCAATTTTCGAAATGCGTGAACGTGTGCGCTCAATTTCTCACGCGTTGTGTACACGTATAACACTACCAAAGGACTGGATGCTGTTCGCAGCACAGGCATTGCACAGTCAATTCAACACAAAAATGTTACTCATACGCCATGTAGCACACGTACGCTAGTATGACTGGGTGTGTTTTAGGCCACATTGAGTAGAGTCACAATAGCATCACAACGAATGTGCTACGATTGCTCTCGCTCAATAGACAACAAATTAAATAGAAAGCTTATTTCGAAAACTCATTTTCGATCATCGACGAAGATACTAAGAATTTCATTTAGTTGTGCCGGTTATTCGACTATTTCGCTAGTTGTGGAAGCTATTTTTAAAGCGCATGTGTTGCAGAGCGTAACAGCAATGAGCGTGTAGGAAGTTGACATACAAGTGACACGCTCAAATAACAGTACATCACGTTTAGCGTATTAAACACGTGTTTGCCGACTGTGCCATGACTGATAAGACGCACATTTTCGAAATTCGCTGCTTCCTTGTGACAGCGTCAGAGGCACGTATTGCATGTCAGCGTTTTGTTGTTATTGTCATTGTCGTCATTGGCAACACCAATATCGTCGTAGTCTTTGGGTAAACACGAAATATGTGTGCCAGCCATGTCGTTTGAGCATTGCGAGTTGTCGTCATTTTTGCTGTTGCTGTTCTCGCAGTTTTCTCACAATTATTATTTATGCATGAACATATATTATTTTTCACTGACATTCTTGCTCCCTACATAACCTAGCCTTTTTCTCGATTTTGTTTTGTCGTCGCTTTTTGCATTACATTTTTTTTTATTGTTCCTATTTTTTGTTGTCTCTTTTCCATCTGTTGTCGTAGTCAAGTTTCTTGCGACTGACACATTTTCGTGTCTGCCTTTGTGTCGACTTTCAGGCGCAGCTGTGCTACTACTGCTGCCACTACTCCAACACTACTACAATAACAAGCATTGTTTTTGTTTGTTCCCCTTGTTTTTGTTGTTGTTGTTGTTGGGTCAGTGTGTGTTGTGTTGGGGCTTTGATGCGTGTCTGTGATTTTTTATACATACCTACAAGCATGTGCGTTTATATGTGTGGTTATTTATGGAGTTTTTCGTGTATGTATTTTTGGTGTTAACTATGTTCATATGTATGCTTTGCCTGCAGCGCAATGTCGTCGCAAACTGTTTGCTGTAGGTTAGTAATTTATGCCAATTTTCGGTATTACATTAAATCCCCCTTTTCACAAAAACAAATGCATCATAAAGAAAAAACGCATGTTGACATTGGCGGTCTTAGGAAGAGCAAGCGGATAGTCACAGCATTATTTTTTATAGTGATGCATTTGTTTGTCCCATATGTGCGGCCGAAGTCCTCTATCGTTAATAAGTATGAAAATAATGTAGTTTACATTGACGAATAAGTTTTGAGAATTAAGGGGGCCTTTACTACAGCACTTAGGTCACTCTATAGATTCTTAAACTGCTGCCTCTTTAAATTTTCTCCACATCGAAGTTCATGGTCTTGATAATTGAAAATACCTCATCTTGTACCCTTTTGGTCACAGCCATTTTACCTACCTACTTACCATCTTGGAATACTATTATCTTCAACTAACCCCACTGAGCGTGATCCGCACTTAGTTTTAGAGCTTCCGGTAAAGTCTTTAATATCGTACATATTTTAAACAGGGTTACACTGAAAGACTCTGTCCTTGGTCGGTAAAAAACCCGGGTGTCACTGCATATAAGTGACTGTTGTGGGAGCATGTGATATATAATTTCTGCTTACCATGGAATTTCCATAATATTTTGGTATGTAGGATTACTCCACGGTAATTGACTTTGGAACACAAATGTTTTGCACCAGGTAAAGTGTACGGAGAATGAACTCATCCAACCTAGTAGAGAGAACAATACCAGCTTAGCAGGGCTCAACGCCGCTTGGGCTTTCCTTCAAACGTATGGAAGGGAAGGGGCTGTGATAGCCAAGTCAGGTCATTTGCAGATTACATAATCACAAAACACGAGAGGCAGCCCTTATTATCTTCGCCTGTTATATACGATTATGTGATGGTACCCTCTTCCTACACCCCAGTGACTCCTTGCGCTGGTATTGAACGATTCGTAATTAAAAAGCACACAATTTTGTAAAGTGACTTTACCGAAAGTACTTTCTATGTTCTCAAAAACTCCAATTAAAGTTTTTTTTATAGATTTTAAGCTTATAGGAGTCATCCAAGAAAGTTACGCTGTAAGCTGTAGGCTGTAGTAAGTAGGCAGTATGGTGTAGGGTGGAGGGTGTAGGGTGTAGGGTGTAGGCTGTAGAGGGTAGGCTGTAGGGTGAAGGCTGTAGTGTGTCAGGTGTAGGCCGCTTTGTTAATCGTGTTTACATACTAAACGCAAAGAAACGCGCAATCAAACGCGGCAAGAAAATTGTAGTTAAAGAAAGGGAGGCAAACGACTTCCCTATGCGTTACGTATGACTCACTCATGAGTCATTAATGATTCATTCATTAGAGATTTAAAACTTATCCATGAGTCATTTATGACTCATCCATGAATAATTTATGACAAGCCAATGAGTTATTTACAAATCGTCTTTGAGTCATATACTATGGTCCCTTGAGGTATATTTGGCTTATAAAAGAGATATTCAAAAAACAAATAAAAGAAAAAACAGGGAAAAAACACCAAAAATATAATGAAAATAAAATAAAGTTTTGTTCTTGTACTTGATACTTACGCCTTGTCTTATTTATTAAGACTTAGAATCTCAACCTCTATGTTGTAAGGGGTCTATTTATTATTTTGTAAGCAGTTTTGAGTTTTTTTTTTCAATTTTTTATTTTTTCTCCACTATCCTGTGTTCTTGATAAATTGTCAATACATAGTCAAGAACACATTGAAACGGGTATATTTCGGGAGGGAAGTTCGAAATGGTTTTTTGGCTATAATATTCACAATTTTTGGGCAAATGTGATGGAAATTAGTGTGATTATAGATCTTAATACAGAGAATTGCGGA
>CAXKVI010000003.1:27835852-27848352 GCA_964058755.1 Campiglossa producta
AGGCGTCCCAACAATTTATCGACCGTTAATTTGATCTCAACACATACACATACTCCTTATTGCATTCACACATACGGACATGCATTCAAGCCAAAATATAAAAACACGATTTTCATGGACAAGGAGATAACTAGTAAAACGCTAAAACCATAAAAGCGCCATAAGCTAATTGAAATTTTTGTTAGTTATTATGCTTCATACTTACTGAAAGAAATTGAAGCGAAATTATTAAATATAGCTACGTCTAAGACAAGGTTGCCACAAACTGGATTCTTTTGGGACTAAAAATAATTTTAAAAAATTTGCAATAATAGATAAACCCTAAGTGACTAGCAATCTGATATCTGTTATCTACAAAAGTCGACTTTATCCAGCTTGGAACTCTCCAAGCTTTTGAACTTGTTACCATACGTGAGAGTACCTTGATAAAATCAAGTACTCGTGAAGTTTGATGTGTAAACATTTGTATTCTCCAAAAAACTTGTATTTTTTGCTGTTTTTCCCTTTCCTTTATTTCTTTTCATATCTCTTCTATAAAAAAACTCCTATAAGTGAAATATACTTTCTTAATCCGTAGTATGTGACTCATGGATAAGTCAAAAATTAATCATGGATGATTCATAAATGACTCACGGATGATTTATTAATTACTAGCGGATGAGTCATAAATGACTCACCGATGATTTATTAATTACTCGTGGATGAGTCATAAATGACTCATGGATTTGTCACAAATGACTCATAGGCGAGTCATAAATTACTTATGGATGAGTCATTAATGACTAATTAATGAACCATAAATGACTCATGGGAGAGCAATAAGTAACGTATAGGCGAATCCTTAGCCTTTCTTTCTTTTCCTACAATTTTCTTCTTGTTGCTTTCCTTTCGTTTCCTTTCTTTTTTTTCTTTTATATTCTTTTCTTTTCTTTTCTTTTCTTTTCTTTTCTTTTCTTTTCTTTTCTTTTCTTTTCTTTTCTTTTCTTTTCTTTTCTTTTCTTTTCTTTTCTTTTCTTTTCTTTTCTTTTCTTTTCTTTTCTTTTCTTTTCTTTTCTTTTCTTTTCTTTTCTTTTCTTTTCTTTTCTTTTCTTTTCTTTTCTTTTCTTTTCTTTTCTTTTCTTTTCTTTTCTTTTCTTTGCTTTTCTTTGCTTTTCTTTTCTTTTCTTTTCTTTTCTTTTCTTTTCTTTTCTTTTCTTTTCTTTTCTTTTCTTTTCTTTTCTTTTCTTTTCTTTTCTTTTCTTTCCTTTTCTTTTCTTTTCTTTTCTTTTCTTTTCTTTTCTTTTCTTTTCTTTTCTTTTCTTTTCTTTTCTTTTCTTTCCTTTTCTTTTCTTTTCTTTTCTTTTCTTTTCTTTTCTTTTCTTTTCTTTTCTTTTCTTTTCTTTTCTTTTCTTTTTGAATCAAATTCAGAGTATCCAAGGCAAATAAAGGTTATCACTTTTTATTTAAAGTGAAATAGGTGGCAACACTCATACATCGAATGTACACCTAAGCTAGGTGGGTGAGAGTGAAAAGGTGTGAGAGAGCATGAAATAACAACCGCAACAGTTTTAAAAAGCATAAACAACGATAATCCTTCTTTTCTTTTCTTTTCTTTTCTTTTCTTTTCTTTTCTTTTCTTTTCTTTTCTTTTCTTTTCTTTTCTTTTCTTTTCTTTTCTTTTCTTTTCTTTTCTTTTCTTTTCTTTTCTTTTCTTTTCTTTTCTTTTCTTTTCTTTTCTTTTCTTTTCTTTTCCTCCAATCGAACAATATTGAATCAAATTCAGAGTATCCAAGGCAAATAAAGGTTATCACTTTTTATTTAAAGTGAAATAGGTGGCAACACTCATACATCAAATGTACACCTAAGCTAGGTGGGTGAGAGTGAAAAGGTGTGAGAGAGCATGAAATAACAACCGCAACAGTTTTAAAAAGCATAAACAACGATAATCCTTGCACAGGTCAAAGGTGCAGACGTTCGTATTAAATATAATCCATCGGTTCATGGCAGCTGAAAATGTGTCAAGCAAATAAAAAGAGAAAAAATAGTCAATATTGTTGAAACTTTTGTGTGTTTGTATGTAAGTATGTTTACGACGTAATATCAAAATCAAAAAGGGTATTCGTGTTATGTCTTAAGTTTACGAATCTCGTATATTTACGAGTTTACTACAGTCCTTACACGAACGCGCTTGCTAAGCATTTGTGTTTTAGATTTAACCCAAATAACATTTTTAAGATTGAATTTCGAATATTCCTTTTTTGGGATTATATTATCATACAAATGAACAAAGGAATAATCAAATATGTTTCGTTTTGATGGTCAAAATTAATCTTCGAAATCATTTTTGAATCATTTAGATTTTTAATTTATGAGATTCAAATAAAGTGTAACAAGAGTTTTTAATCATATTTTATGATCATATCGGAGCTCTATGGGTGACTAAATATGGAACTTCTACCTTGTTTACTCTTTATTTATTTTTAAAATATTTTTTCATATCAGAAAATTCAGAGAAATAATAGGGTTCTATCTAATTTTTTTCATAAAAAATAAAGAAATTGTTAGACTATTGTCAAAAGTTTTTTCATGCAAGAACAAAAAACACATGTTGCATGTGTTGCATGAAAAAACTTTTGACTATAGTCTAACAATTCATTGTGTTTTTTTATGAAAAAAATTTAGAGAGAAGGACCCTAATACTTAAATATAAAAAATATATTGAAAACGTCGAACGTTTTTCCTCTTGCCCTCAATATGCCCTCACTATCCTGCAGGTTTTGCGGCTCTTCTCTTGTGCAGCTTAAAAAAAATACAAAACGGATCAGAAAATGATTTCTAAAGATTAAAACAATATTTATAATATATAAAAAAATATGAAAAAATTAATTTAAAATGTATTAAAATATACGGCCATACAATGATCATAAATTATACTTTTTAATTATCTGGAGAGTGATACTTGAAGCCTTGTTCAAAATTTGGCTGGCTGGGTAAGTACATACTCGTATATCAGCTGTTTGATAAATAAATAATAAACAAATCAAACACCAGAAGAAATTAAAAAAATTTAAAATTTTGAAAAATTCTAAGCAAAATTCTTTCTACAATCTAGGTGACATGTCATAGTCCCAAGTGGCAAAATCCCAAGTAAAAAAATTGGGATTATGACACTCCCCATACAGTGTCATAATCCCAACTTTTTTACTTGGGACTATGACACTATAGGCTGGGTGTCATAATCCCAAATAAAAATGAGTCAAAATCCCAAGTAATAAACTTGGGATTATGACACTCCCTTGCTGTGTCATAATCCCAAGTAAAGAAAAGTTGGAATTGTGACACTGTAGGCTCGCATCATAATCCAAAGTTAAAATGAGAATGGAGAAACAAGATATGATAAAAACCGCCCCAGTTGAAAATTTCTTATAAAAAATATCGCTATTTTTCACACTAAATTTTCATGTTTTATTATGATTTTAAAAAAACTTTTAAAAATTTTTTAAAAAAGCGACGCGATTTTTAATTCCAAATTTTCATTTTTTATTATGACTTTAAAATATTTTTTATAAAAATAATTAAAAAGCGCCGCAGGCGGAAATTTGGAATAAAAAATCGCGCAATTTTTAATTCCAAATTTTCATTTTTTATTATGATTTTCAAATATTTTTTACAAAATTTTTTAAAAAAGCGCTGCAGTCGAAAATTTGGAATAAAAAACCGCGCGATTTTTAATTCCAAATTTCCAATTTTCATGTGGTTGGCCCAATTAGGCATAAGCACAAAGAATAGTATGAAATTGTAAACAAGAACCGGTCTTAAATGCAGTTAGAAATTTCGGCTAAATATACATATGTTAAAATGCGTATCAAACGAAATGGGGTTTAAATACCTGTACAATGATACCAATTATGTAAAAATCGATTCTGTAGTTTTGGATATATATATATAGTTACCCTAATATAGAAAGGCCCTTACTAATATTTTCTTAGCACGAAAAAACTGAATGTAAACTAACCATAGCAACGATGGCGTGTTCGAAAACACAAATATCAATGCCTGTAGTATTTAACTAAGATATATTATAGTACTAAGATTTTAGTGAGGTTTCGTCCAGAAGTTATTAATCAAAATCCAGCAGCAACTTGATGGAAAATGAAAAATGAGTTTGGGCCTTTCTATATAGTGTAACGATATGCGATTTTAAATGCTTGATTTTTAGCCCCCCACCCCAAAAAAAAGTATACCGTTATAATCAGGAGCAATATTCGAACCATTCCTCATATTTACTTGTTCACAGGGCGTGGAGTCTGTATTCTGCAATTAAGCCACTGTTTCTCGCCAAAAATTTGAAAATAAATCTTGTAATTTAATTTTACAGCTCAAAGATGTCAAAAACCCAATTGGGAGTATGACACTCCCTCTGCAGTGTCATATTCCCAAGTAAAAAAATTGTGCCAATTTCATGCTTAAATTTACGATGAATGTGCTAAACATTTTTCATACAAATTTTAAAAAATCAAATTCTTTAAAAAACCCGAAAAACTGGTTGCTTCTCCCTATATCCCAATGGCATTTTAAATTTTTAACAGCCCTTTTCTTCGTGAGTAGTGTAGCTATTAGTTTATTGGGTATACAGATCGGTGGGTATTGAATCGGAGAGCGCGTTAGTATGCATATCTCAAAATTTAAGATTTTTGAATTAGCTCCGTTTATATCTAGGTGTGCGATATCGTCGCTCGCTTTCCAGAAGCATGAATGTACCCAAATTAAACTACACATTCATGAAAATAGCATTGCCAATTTCCGGGGGTTCCTTTTACTTTGAAGACCAAGGATTTTCGTGAATCGTAGAAAAACGAGAGGTCAATCAAGAGAGCCTATTAACTCAAATTTGGAAAATTTAACTCTGACATTACGCATTTTTTCCATAGAACTAAAAATGTTGATTTTATGATATATGGAGAAAAGTGCGCGGCATAGTCAAAAAAGCAAGTAAGGAAGTCTGAGTTCGGGTAAACCGAACA
Organism: Campiglossa producta; assembly: GCA_964058755.1. Lineage (NCBI taxonomy): Eukaryota > Metazoa > Arthropoda > Insecta > Diptera > Tephritidae > Campiglossa > Campiglossa producta. The sequence goes on from CAXKVI010000003.1 coordinate 27,840,856, forward strand.
GTAAATACCCAGCGGTAGTTTTCATATGATTTTCGAAATATTCCATTTCGGAAGTGGGTTGTGCAACGATTTCGTCCAATTACATCAGGTATACTCCCTATTATGCTAGTCATTCTACCGTAATCAGTTTAAAAGTTATGACCCGTGAAATTTTCAAATATGCCGCCCTGAAAAGTAGGCGGTGTCACGCCTGCTTTTAAAAATTTATCAACAAATTTTAACAGAATGTCTACGTGGTTCATCCTACCAAACTATATCATTTTAAAAATTTCCGTTACCGAATTTGGTCAATTTCATCAGGTATACTTCCAACGATACTAGTATGCTTTGTGCCATATTTCTCGTTCTATAGTAATCAGTTTAAATGTTACGACCAGTTAAATTTTCAAAAATGCCTCCCTGAAAAGTGCCACGCCCATTATAAAAATGTATGGAAAAATCATAAGAGAATGCCCAGGGGATTCACTATAAATTTACATATATCATTTTAGGCATTTCAGCTACCGAGATATGTCAATTTATGTGATTTTAACCATTTTCGATATCGAAAAAGGGGGCATGGTTAATATCCGTTTTCCCCCATTTTCAGTAGCTGGCTAGAAAGTAATCTGTATACAAAATTGCATGCAAATATCTCAATGTTTACTCAAGTTATCGTGTACACGGACAGACGGATAGACGGTCAGACAGACGGACATGCCTTAATGAACTCCTCTTTTCAACCTAAGAACTTTCATATATGAAACTCTATATCTATCTCGATTATTTTGTGCCGTTACGTAGTACCGTTATGTGGACAAAATTATAATTCCCTTGTAATAGTACTAGTACGCTGAGTATAAAAAGTTAAACTGGCTAGTGTGCTCTCTTGTTATTTTTCTGAGTGTTATGTGACAGTTCTCAAGTCAAGTCAAGTCTATGCTAAGTATTGGTAATGGCAGCTTTAGACTTTCTACTTGAGCGTTGCCACTTCGGGCGATTAACAGGGTTGGGTATCAAATGAAAGGTATTTACTGCCGTATGCCAACGAAAATATTTCCAGGTAGGGTTTAAATCAGGGCCGCCACCTAACCCCATTTTATTTATTCCTTCATAAAGCAACCAATGTATCGGGAACGGGTGAAGCGATTTGGATCAAACTTGACATATGGTTGGTGCAGTTTTCTGGGTTGTCACCTTGTTTTAGAATAGTGAATATAAATAGCATTACCTAAATAAATTTAAATCTAATAAGCAATAGTAATAAGGAAATAAGAATTATCTGGCTATCTTCTTATTACTTGGATTTTTATGTTATTCCGGTAGTATTATTATTCTTAAGCTAAGAAGTTTAGTTGTTTCGGGAATTTCAATTTAGACCTATGGTTTCTTGAGCGAAAATACTTGAAACTTTCCAAATAATACACCAACAAATCTGTGTGTAAAAGTAAAAGAAGGAAGGGTGGCATTACAAAGTGATACAGGGGCTTTCACTACCTGCTGACGGGTATAGCCCCTATGCGCAATAACTTCTGCATTGACTACCGGGTACCGGTTTTCTTTGCCAATGTTAAAAATTCATTAAAGGGCAAATAAAGTATTGCATTCCCTGCAGTAAAACATTTCGTTTTTTTATTTCTTCTATGCGTAATTGCGATCTTTTTCAAATAATTTGAACTCGCAGTTGCAGTAATGCAGATAAACGTTGTCAAATAAGCACGTAAAGGTTGGCGAAATTTCCTTGTAAAGATGGGGATAGAAAAAATTAGATTTTACTCAACATTTTTTAAAACTCTTAAATATTAGGGTCTGCAACTTTTGCATTGTGTTTTTTTATCTCTATTTTTCGTATTTTAATTACGTATGTACATTAGACTGGGCCAAAAAAATTTCGTTTTCTTTCAAAATATATATTGATTTTCTTTTTAAGAAAGTTGAAAAAAAAAATTACTGTAATTTTTCCAGATTTTTAAATTAAAGTCTAGATGTCTATCATCGCTAGTTTAGATTTTACAGACTTTACCTCATCTATCTATCTATCTATCTATCTATCTATATAAAATTCAAATTATCTACCTATAGACGAACTTGGCTTCTAAACGAATGAGCCGATCATAACCAATATTTACACACGTACTGGATATCTTCCAGGGAAAAATATTTTGATATATATAGGGGGCGTGGCACCTCCCATACAAATGGAATTTTTCTTTGTCTGTACCTCTGGAAGTAATCGGGTTAGACCACTGAAATTTGGTGAGGGGATGTACGAGATCGATCCCTACCACCTTAAAAAAATGGGGATAACGAAAAAGGGGGGCGTGGCACCTTCCATACAAATGGATTTTTTCATTGTCCGTATCTCTGGAAGTAATCGGGTTAGATTACTGAAATTTGTTGAGGGGTTATACGAGATCGATCCCTACCACCTCCAAATTGAGGATAACGAAAAAGGGGGCGTGGTTCCTCCAATACGAAGGAGATATGAATATGGATTAAAATAGATATAGGGATCGGTTTAGAGAAACATGCAGGAAAATAAATTTGCGGCAGGTTAACGTCTGCTGGGTCAGCTAGCATTTCGTATAAAAACGACAAACCATTGCTTTAAAACAACATTTACCTGTACATATTTTTGAAGGAAATCGAAGTCCCTACAAAAGTTGCATTGACTAAAAAATTAGCACGTTCTTTCGATTTCCCATTTTTTCTTTCAAAACAAACATGTAAATATCAATATACAAAAAAGATAGATACAGTTTCTTAAAGAGAATTGAGTTGGCTACAAAAAAGGTAATACAACATTTTTTTGTAAAGTTACTCTTTCAAAACTTTTTTAGTATTAAATAAAAAAAAATCATTTCCGTCCTTTTTTGGTGTTTTTATACAATTTTTTAAATAAATTTTGTTAATTAATATTCGACATGATCAACAATATAACCAAAAATATACATCTCTCATATGCATTCAAACATATTTTTGCCTAATATATGCTTTCTCTGCGAAGATGTAGTTTTACAGTCTTCAAATGGCGCAGCCACAAAAAAAAAAAGTTGACGGATCTGTGAACTCAATACATTAATTTTTATGTATTTTGGCGAGCTAAATCCAAACCCGTGATCGGAATTAGCCCAACAGGTCGCAGTTATTCTCTAACCTTACAAAACCATCCCAAAATAATATTGGTCTTTTTGCGAGGTTAGGGCCGAACATCGGGCCCATTATTGAATTCTGATACCAAATTCGTATTCAGCAGCCAATTTCAAAATTTCGAACAAAAATCCAGGAATCCAAAAAACATGCCAATGTTTGAGACTAGAATACTACAGGGAATTCAATTTCCTACAAAAATATGTTCAGGTAAATGGTGTTTTACAACAATGGTTTGTCGTTTTTATACCAAATAAGATGTTAAGCGCCGCTTGCATAAAAGCTGATAACGACTAACCGGAGTTTAATTGACGTATTTTGTATGGTTAGCTGTCAAGTTAATCACCGATTAGGCTTAATCGGCTTTTATGCAAGTGGCCCTAAGTCTATAAAATCATAACTAGCGATGATAGACCTCTAGACATTAATTTAAAAAAAATTACAGTAAAATTACAGTAAATTTTTTCACCTTTCCTAAAAAGAAAATCAAAATAATTTAAAACAAGTAAGGAAAGCTGTCTTCGGCTGTGCCGAAGGCTAAATACCTTTCATGAATAAGCGTCACGATTTTCACTGTTTGATCCCAGTACAGCCTGTGTGAATTTAACTTAAGCTCATACCGAAATTATCGGAACTATCGATTATATGGGGGAGATGTGTTATATTGGTCCAATCTCATTGATTTTTGACACCGACATTCCACATTCTAAAATAGCAATAGTTACGAAATTTCACGTTCTTACCTATATAACTACAGGAGTTATTTACAAAATCCGTTTATTGGAACAATCGATTGTAGGGGGCTATGTGAAATATTTATCCCATTTCGATGATTTTCAACATCGATATTTCAGATATAAAAATAGCAATAGGTCTAAAATTTCATGTTCCTACGTGTTTAATTACAGGAGTTATAGCCCAAAATCCGTTTATCGGAACAATCGATTGTATGGGAGCTATGTGAAATATTTATCCCTTCTCAATGATTTTCAACATCGATATTTCACATATAAAAATAGCAATACATCCAAAATTTCACGTTCCTACGTGTTTAATTACAGGAGTTATAGCCCAAAATCCGTTTATCGGAACAATCGATTGTATGGGAGCTATGTGAAATATTTATACCATCTCGATGATTTTCAACATCGATATTTCACATATAAAAATAGCAATTCGTCCAAAATTTCACGTTCCTACGTGTTTATTTACAGGAGTTATAACCCAAATCCGTTTATAGGAACAATCGATTGTATGGGAGCTATGTGAAATATTTATCCCATCTCGATGATTTTCAGCATCGATATTTCACATATGAAAATAGCAATACGTCCAAAATTTCACGTTCCTACGTGTTTAATTACAGGAGTTATAGCCCAAAATCCGTTTATCGGAACAATCGATTGTATGGGAGCTATATGTAATATCGGTCCGATCTTGCTAGTTCCGACAAATGATTCCTATATTGGAAAATGGTGGCCGCATACAAAATTTCAGCCAAATATCTTAAAAACTGAGGGACTAGTTTGCGTTCAAACCGACAGACAGACAGACAGACAGACAGACAGACAGACAGACGGACATGGCTAAATCAACTCATCTCGTCATCCTGATCATTTCGGTATACTTATTGATGTGTCTATCTCTTCTTCTTCTCATACTTACAAACATCGGACCAAAGTTATAATACCATTTCATGTTCATGAAAGGTATAAAAAAAAAAAATTTTTTTTGGCCCAGTCTAATGTACATATATACATAGAGATGGTCCTACATATATGTATATACAAGTACATTAATATATCACTAGTAGCCATGAAGAACATTATTCGTCTGCGTTGCGTCAATGTGACAAAACACCTGTGAATTCAAGGTTTATTTTTATTTTTTAATATTTATTATATCACAGTTTTGTTAAAAACAAGAACAATGTCGAGAAAAGCTTACAATGAAAAATGAGCAAAATAAACTGGCTGAGTGAAAAATAAGCTCAAAAAGTAAATAATAATAAGGACAAATAGAAAGGTGAAACACCAGGCGTGAAATAACAGGAGGAGTAACGCAGACACACCTCCTGAATGTGGCACCAGTATGGGTAATGAGTTTGCTTTGCTATGCAAATATGTTTATGTGTTTAGTGAAATGAAAATAAAACACAACAGAAAACAGGATGTTACTTACATAGTTACATATAGCCAGAAGTATGTATCTATATATAAGCGCAAAATTAGATTTTTCACAAAGTTTCACAGATTTGAATCTCGTTTGCCAGCGAATAAAGAAAAAGCATAGCGAGAATACGCTAAGTAAATAAATTTGCTTGGTAACCCAGTAACACCCTAGGTGAAAGAAATAATAAAGTTTGTTAAGCGTTAATCTGAATAAACTTAAAGGAAATGTTACAACCTACGTCAATATTGAAGTCAGGATAGCGAGGCAGAGGCTCTCAATTCAAATTATTCAATTATTATATTGTATTTCATTTCATTCACTATTTTAGTTTATGCATTTTATTTTTTTATTTTATTATATTTTTTTATTTTCAATTTTTATTTTATTTTATTTTTTTTTTTTAGTTTTATTTTTTTTGTATTTTATTTTTTTTTTTTTCGGTTTATTTTTTTACTAGCAGACCCGTTATTTATAAAATGGGACTCGCCCTCCTCATTTCAGCTTCACAACATTCTTCCCGTCCACCGTCAGCCTTTCATATGCGTTTCTCTTTTCATATTGTTTTTCTAATTGACATCCATATCCCTATTATAATTTTATTTTATTTTATTATACCCTTCATGAACATGAAATGGTATAATAACTTTGGTCCGATGTTTGTAAGTATGAGAAGAAGAAGAGATAGACCAACTAATAAGTATACCGTTATGATCAGGACGATGAGTTGATCCGATTTAGCCATGTCCGTCTGTCCGTCCGTCCGTCTGTCCGTCTGTTTGTACGCAAACTAGTCCCTTAATTTTAGAGATATCTCGATGAAATTTGGTATGGAGGCGTTATTTTATATGAGAATAATCATTCGTCGGAACCAGCAAGATCGGACCAAAACTACTCATAGCCCCCATACAATCGATTGTTCCAATAAACGGATTTCCGGCTATAACTTCTGTAATTAATGGGTAGTAACGTGAAATTTTTTAGGTATTGAAGTTTTTTATATGTGAAATATCGATGTTGAAAATCATTGAGATGGGATAAATATTTCATATAGCTTCCATACAATCGATTGTTCCGATAAACGGATTTTGGGCTGTATCTTCTGTAATTAAAGAGCTAGTAACGTGAAATTTTGTAGGTATTAATGTTTTTATATGTGAAATATCAATGTTGATAATCATTGAGATGGGATAAATATTTCATATAGCTCCCATACAATCGATTGTTCCGATAAACGGATTTTGGGCTGTATCTTCTGTAATTAAAGAGCTAGTAACGTGAAATTTTGTAGGTATTAATGTTTTTATATGTGAAATATCAATGTTGAAAATCATTGAGATGAGATAAATATTTCACGTAGCCCCCATACAATCGATTGTTCCGATAAACGGATTTTGGGCTATAACTCCTATAATTATATAGGTAGTGTCGTGAAATTTCGTAACTATTGCTCTGTTAGAAAGTGGAATGTCGATGTTAAAAATCAATGAGATTGGACCAACTAAACACATCGCCCCCATATAATCGATAGTTCCGATAATTTCGGTATGAGCTAAAGTTAAATTCACACAGGCTGTACTGGGGATCGAACAGTGAAAATCGTGACGCTTATTCATGAAAGGTATATAGCCTTCGGCACAGCCTAAGACAGCTTTCCTGTTTTATTTAATTTTATTTTATTTTATTTCATTTTATTTTATTTTATTTTATTTTATTTTATTTTTTTTATTTTTTTTATTTTATTTATTTTTGATTTTATTTTATTTTATTTTATTTTATTTTATTTTATTTTATTTTATTTTATTTTATTTTATTTTATTTTATTTTATTTTATTTTATTTTATTTTATTTTATTTTATTTTATTTTATTTTATTTTATTTTATTTTATTTTATTTTATTTTATTTTATTTTATTTTATTTTATTTTATTTTATTTTATTTTATTTTATTTTATTTTATTTTATTTTATTTTATTTTATTTTATTTTATTTTATTTTATTTTATTTTATTTTATTTTATTTTATTTTATTTTATTTTATTTTATTTTATTTTATTTTATTTTATTTTATTTTATTTTATTTTATTTTATTTTATTTTATTTTATTTTATTTTATTTTATTTTATTTTATTTTATTTTATTTTATTTTTTTTTATTTTATTTTATTTTATTTTATTTTATTTTATTTTATTTTATTTTAT
>CAXKVI010000003.1:27853352-27884202 GCA_964058755.1 Campiglossa producta
TTATTTTGCTTCAGTTTTTTGTTTAACCTTTTTCATACGAAATTTCGGAATCTTTCAAAGCCTTTTTAGGTAGCTTTCCGTTGAGCTGGACACTTGAAACTTTGAACATAGTTCGAAGCTCCGTGACAATGCAATGTGAACGAAAAAAGTATCCGCTAGGTGGCGCACGGATCAAGAAATACGGTAAATTCATTTAAAAATTGAAATTTTGGGACGCATATTTGAGGAACTTCCCGGTAAGCTAGATTATTGAAAATTTGCATACATATGAAAAATTGAAGACAATACAAACTGTTGTACAAGAAATTCCGCTAGATGTCACACTGGTCGAGATAATTCCAAAAAAATATTAAAAGACTCCTGGAATTTTGCGATCGATTTTTAGTAACTTCCAGGTTAGCTAGAGACTTGAAACTTGACACATTTGTCACCACCCGATGACAATGCAATCAATCATCAAAACAATTCCGGTAGGTGGCGCACGGATCGAGATATTTCGAAAACTAATCTGAAGTTGAGCATTTCGCGATCGACTTTTGACCAACTTCCAGGTAACCTAGGAACTGGAAACTTGGAATTAAATTGTGGGAGCAGCGACACTACAAATAGTAAAACTCAAAATTCCTATAGATGGTACGCTGGTCTATATAATTGTAAATCTTAAAAAAAAAAAAAAAACACTCCTGGAATTTTGCGATCGATTTTTAGTAACTTCCAGGTTAGTTAGAGACTTAAAACTTGACACATTTGTCACAACCCGATGACAATGCAATCCCTCATCAAACAATTCCGGTAGGTGGCGCACGGATCGAGATATTTCGAAAACTAATCTGAAGTTGAGCATTTTGCGATCGACTTTTTACCAACTTCCAGCTAACCCAGGAACTTGAAACTTAGCATTTAGTTGTGGAAACGGTGACAATACAATTTGTTGAAATCAGAATTCCAAAAGGTGGAGTGCTTTTGGATATAATTGAAAATCTCTAAAACATAGGGGGAATCTTGCGATAGATTTTTGAGTAACTTCCCGCTAAGCTAAAGACTTGAAACTTGTCACATTTGTCAGAACCCGATGATAATGCAATCTCTCGTCAAAAAAATTCCGGTAGTTTGCGCACATATCAAGATATTTGCAAAACTATTTTGAAGTTGGGAACTTTGCGAGCGACCTTTGACTAACTTCCTGTTAATCTAGGAAATTGAAACATTCATTTAGTTAAAGGAACCGTGACAGTACCATATTTAAAAATCAAATTTCCGATAGGAATCACCAAAACTAAAAATAAAATAATATAAAGATGATAAAAAAATTTTAAAGACAACCTTTATATGAATGCTGTCAAAAAGCCTCAGCAAATTTTTCGTTAAACAAAGACATGGTTTCGGTGTTTTTGGTTTTGAAATTTTAGTCATACCAATTGTAATCAATTTTTGAGATTTGAAAATATAAAGGAGGAGTGCAATTAATAGGCTTAAAATGTTTTGTCGATAACCGAACTTCTATTTAGGCTCTCAGAAATTGTTTGCCTTAGTTTGGAAACGAGCACTCCACTTTTATATTTTCAAATCTCAAAAATTGATTACAATTGGTATGACTAAACTTTCAAAACCAAAAACACCGAAACCATGTCTTTGTTTAACGACAAATTTGCTGAGGCTTTATGACAGCATTCATATAAATGGTGTCTTTAAAATTTTTTTATTATCTTTTTTTTAAGTTTTTTATCCTTTATAATTTTTTTTTTTTTTTGTGTATTATATTAAGATTAATATTTCTATAATTTTTTTATATTTCTTTTTTGTTATTTTTTATCTAGTTTTTTTTTTTGTTTTTATTATTTTTTTTTATTTTTTTAATTCTATTGATATATTTTATCTTATTCTATTTTATTTGATAATATTTTAATTTTTTTTATTTTTATTTTACTATTTTTTTTTTCTTTAAATTAATTTATTTTTTTTATTTAATTTTATTTAAATTTAGTTTATTTCCTTTTATTTAGTTATATACTGTTTTTTTTTTTTGTTTTTTAATTTTTTTTTTTTTAATATACCTACTATTTTATTCAATTACATTTTTTTTTATTGTGTTATTTCTGTGGTCATAAGCAATAACAGCCCAAGTCGACTTAAGAAATTAGACCAGTTGAAATTTTTCCTTGTGATTTTGAATAGCAACATCGAGACAATTTTCAAGACTTTCTTTGGGCTTTTTTTACTTTCTTTACAAAAATTAAATCCAATACGTTTTTGCCTTAGTTATAAAACAGTTTTGTTACAAAAATTCGCCAGCAAAAATTTCAACTGGTCTAATTTCTGAAGTCGACATAGGATGTTATTGCTTATGACCACAGATTTTATTTTATTGCCATCGGCAATTGAAATATTATGGCAAAACGAAAAACGTGTGTTTTTATTAGTTCTTGCTAGAAAAACAGAGACCTTGAGCCAGCTAAATTGAATGATAAGAAAAAATCGAAAAAAACAAAATTTTTCTATTTAGATATTCTATTTTATTTTTTTTTTGTTCAATTTTTTTATTGTATTTTACTTTATTTTATTGAAGTCACGATTATGACTTAAATTTGGAATAGATGTAATCATAAATAGCATAGCTATTCTAGCTCCTAGGCGAAGTCTCGTGCAACCGTGATGAGAGAGTTATTGTTAAAACAATTGCCAAACACCCTACCCTATCATATCCTTTGCGTCAATCAAGTTAGATTGTAAACAAGTTCGAATATTAAAAGTCCCTATTTTTTAATGATTTCGCCGTTCTAACAGCATGACGGGCACCAAAGTTTTCAGGCTTAACAATATAGCAACAACATTTTCCCACATTCGATTTGTTTAGTCTACGGCTATATTTTCCTAACAGACAGATATGGTTGTATGCATTGTTGTTATTCGTGCTTTTGTGCAAACAAAAAAACAATAGAATTCATTGTCAACTTTTCCATATCATTTAAAAGTATGTATTGGTGAACCCATGCTATACAAATATTTTGAATAGATTTGAAAGTTTCTCGTACATTTTTATATCGATTAAAAATTGTTATATTTGCAATGAGTCAAAGCTTTTGTATTCCTCTTTTCACCGATGTAGAATATTATGTACTTTTACTCAAATATATAAGCAACCGCAAGCGTTCTCAGATCAGACATTAATAAACATTTTTTACATGCTACATAAATTGAAATATGTAATACCTGCATCTTTACTCTCTCTGAGAAACCCCATTAGTGGGGAAAATTGTACAATATCATACTTAAAATGTTTAGCTTACATGCACGTGCATATGGCGCATTCCATTGTAGCCCTAATATTTCAAAACAACTTGTCGCAAATTTTTAAATAGGCCTATATCACGTATGGACCTTATAGGACCGGTTTATAGCTTACCTTCTGGTAGTTCGTTGTGACCCTTTGGCCCTCACCATTTTTTCGTTAGCAAAAATTCCGGTCGCAAGAAAACCTAATTGAGAGCTAGAGTTCGTTATTCCGAAAGGTTCTTCAACCACACTGTTCGTTTGGTTAGGAATTTTGTTATTAGGAGTTCCACAACTATCGAAGCATTTGGGTGCTAGAATGCTTCTAGTACTTACAAAAAAACCGAGCAGTTTTTAACAACGATCATGATACGATTTCAATTTATCATTGCAAAGAGGTCTATTTTACGTTTGAAAATCTATACATAGCAAGCTATTTTAAAATTCCTGATTTCAGGTAATAATTTTACATTTAACAAGTCTAAGTTTGGGTGAATCGAACATTAAATACCCAGCGGTAGTTTTCTGAACGGGATAAAAAGGATATAGAATGCTTTGTGCCAAATTTTCCACGAAGAAAACTGAACCGTGTTAGTCTTCGACGCAGAAAACTGAACCGTGTTAGCCTTTGACGCAAAGAACGACGTGTGCTAGTTTTCCACGCAGAAAACTGAACCGTGTTAGTCTTCCCTGCAGAGAACGAAGTGTGCTACTTTTCCACGCAGAAAACTGAACCGTGTTAGCTTTCGTTGGGCGACGATATGAGCTTTTATTATATGAAGACATGCATGGATGAAGGGGGTATGTCACATTCTCACTCAATTTCTGTTTTTGGCATTGGTGAATAGTGTTTATGCAGATCTATATTTCTGTCTTATCAGAATCTGCCTATCGTGAAAATTGTAGAAGATAATTCATGGATGCTTTTTGAGTTTTTCCTACAAGTTGGCGGGACCTACAGTTTTTTGCCGACTCCGAACGGCACTTGCAAAGCAAATGAATTTTTTGCTGAGAAGCTTCTCATGGCAGAAATACACCCGGAGAGTTTGCCAAACTACTGCCGAGGGGCGACCCCGTTTTAGAAAAATTCTTTTTCTAAATAATTTTTGATGTTACTTTTGCCGGGCATCGAACCGCCACGACTTGGTGTAGAAGGCCGAACACTTAACCGCTACACCACGGCGGCCGCCTTGAGAAGCTCGGCTAAAAATCTCGTTAGAGGTTATGATGATAACCTGTAGGTATATCGCCGCCATTAGTTTTTTTTTTTTTTTTTTTTTTTTTTTTTAATTCATGGATGAAGGGGGTATGTCCACAACTTTTCAATATGAATTGTGGAAGAAGGGGGTATGTTCCGATTTTTTCATATAAAACACTAAATATAAACTTATGCTTTTTATTGCATATTATGCAACGTCTTTTATGGCTTTGCATAATTTTTTTGTAAGTTTTCCATAAAGATTCGAAAAAACCTCAAATTTTTAAGCAAAACTTTAAAGCCGATTTTCTCGTTTCACTCAAAATGCGACATACCCCCTTCATCCATGCATGTCTTCATATATTAAGTTCTTTTAACTAAAATATTCTAGGCACGGTGGAACTGTGAAATACGCATGCATATTAGACCGGAGCGGGTTGAATCATCCGGGTACATGGTTACAGGAGTAGCTATGGCAATGAGAAAGCGGATGAGTTAGGAATTGGGAACTTTTCCTTCCAGTACGGATAACTGTAATATCACTAAGTCAATTTTTTCAGAGAAGAAGAGCTCTGAAACATGTTTAGCTAATCAATGGGCACTGAGAGAGCACTCGGAGGACATAGATATATCTTTCAAAGAAGTTGCAAAGAAACAGTCCTCCTCTGCAAGTGACTATCTCTAACAACAACTAGGTACCACACGAAGTCATAAAGTTCAAGGTTGCATGAAAGTTCTAGCTTTCAAATTCGTCCCTACCTAATGCACACATCGCTTTATCAATCACTTGCACACTTTCTATTTCTCAAAACTCTAAGCGCCAACAAACATGAAATGAAAATAGTGAGTATTCGCATATAGAACACATTTTGCTTTTAGTTGAGTAAAAACCGCACGCATGATAAATTAACTTGTTCATATTACACGAAAAGTTTTCCCTTTGAGATGGCAAACAGCCACAAATGAAGAACACATGAACTGGTCCACTGTTGTGTCTTTTGTTACTGCGCAAGTTAATGGAAAACTAACTGCCTAGTTTAAATTCCTTTGGTTTTGATGTTTATTAAAATGTAGGAGGGGATCTAACTGAAGTTTAGTAGATAAGTTAATAAGACTTAACTACAATTTTTTTTTTTTCAAAAAAATACCTAACCATAACCATATCCATAACCGTAACCGTAACCATAACCATAAGCATAACCGTAACCGTAACCATAACCATAAGCGTAACCGTAACCGTAACCATAACCATAACCACAATCATAACCATTACCATAACAATAACCATACCGAAAACAATAACTTTAAACATCTCTAACAATAAACATACCCACAACCATTACTAAAACGATGAGCATAACCATAACCATAACCATAACAATAACGATAACCAAAACCATAACCATAAGCATAACCATAACTATAACAATAACCATAACAGCAACTTTACCCGTCACTGACCATAAACATAGCTACAACCATAACCAACACTATGAACATAATCATTACCATAAACTTAACCATAAATATAAAACATATGCATAATAGACATAACCATGAACATAACCAAACCCATTACCATAACTATATCATAACCATAACCTCAACCATAGCCTTAACCATACCCATAACCATAACCATAACCACAGCTATAACCATAACCATAATTATACTATAAAAATAACCATAACCAAAACATAACAGCAATCTTAAGACTTGTTTCATCTAATATAATCTAGGCAGGAATCGAGACCAGTTGAACAATCTATATTTTTTTAAAATCACATGCCTCCCAACGTACTTTTGCCAGTCCTCTTGTTTAAATCTTTGAAATGTTATAGAATTTATATGTCAGTGTATGTGTATTTAAAATGCCCATCACTTATAAACTGGTGTAAACTACGCGCTTTGGCTATGCCTCCTTCTATTAACAACTTGAAATGCCTTTTTGATTTTAGGTAAAGTTTAAGCCAAAGGGGGGCCAAACGCTAGATTTTGTTTCTTTCGTACACTTTTGGAACTGATTCTCTTGAAACCACACGATTACAAAACGAATTGGTTGGAAATCGAAAATGACGCGCTTGATTACACTTTAGAAATCGCTTTATAAATAACTTCCAAACAAAAGTGGACAGCTAATAGTAGAACATCAAGAAGTAATGTTCTAAGCAGTGATTTGGGAACGTTTCTACTATTTTCTATTGGATTGAATACAAAGATCATACAACCGGTACCCTAGGCGCTGACTATGGAAGAGCCTCGATATGTAGAGCCCCTGCAGGTCACGGGCTTAGAGTATACCCGCGTTAAGGCAAGCTTGTTTAAGTGACTCTGAAATCGAAAAAAGGGGATGCTAGGCATATCAAATCTTTCTTTCTTACGAACAGCTGGAGACACCTGATTTTTATACCATCACAACTCAATTACTCTCCTGATTACCAACACACCCACACATTCCAACTTGAAGACCCTTCATACAGAGAAATAAAAAAATATGAGAATATATGCAAAGTGCGAATTGCGTGCGAATAAACGAATATAATTTGTGGGCGATGATAGGAAAGAAACAGTAAAACAATTTTAAAAAAATGAGATAGTACATTATATCCGAAAAACATAATATTGAGCCTTCCAATTTGCAGAATAAAGTATCGTCGATACAGGCAGCAGTTGATTGAGTGTCTGCAAAGGCACGTAAATAAGTGTAGGCGGAATTTTCATCGGTACATAAGCACAGCGTTGAAACACAAAACCCATCAAAACCACGAAACTGCATGGCAATGCATAACGAACATTGTGTGGCTACGATCGCATTATTATTTTTTTTTGCCAGGTTTCATTGAAATTTTCCTTTCACCTTTCTGTTTTTTGCAATTTTTCGCTTCCAAGCAACCTCATAAATTTCAAGTGTTCTCCATGGAACAATCGAGGTGGTACAAAGAATATGAGTGTGACATGTGCAGTGCGATGGTGCCGCAAGTCACACACAATACCCAACATTTCATTTCATACATTTTGGCAAGGTTCATGGCATACAAAATGGAGTAAAACTTCATCTTTATTGGTATGATGGTATGTGCGTGATTACTAGGGCCTGCGTTATACATACATATCAAATATCGAAAAAAGGAGATTACGTACAAAGTTGAGTAAAACCAAATAAAAATGTCCGAACATTTTGTTTTAATTATAAGAAAATTGTAATTTTGTTTTAATAATTTAATACAATTTTTTTTTTTTTTTTTTTTTTTGTTTTTTTTTTATTTTTTTGCTTTATCTTATTTTATTTTACTAATTTTTCCTAACCTAATTTTTCTTTACTTGTTTTCTGTTTAATTTTATTTTAACATTTTTATTTAATTTGATTTTCTTTTTTTTTCTTTTTTATTCGGTTTTTTTATTTAATTTTTCATTTAATTTACTTTAATTTTTTTTTATTTTTATTTTATTTTATTTTATTTTATTTTTTTTTTTTTTCCTTTTATTTTATTTTATTTTATTTTATTTTATTTTATCTTATTTTATTTTATTTTATTTTATTTTATTTTATTTTATTTTATTTTATTTTATTTTATTTTATTTTATTTTATTTTATTTTATTTTATTTTATTTTATTTTATTTTATTTTATTTTATTTTATTTTATTTTATTTTATTTTATTTTATTTTATTTATTTTATTTTATTTTATTTTATTTTATTTTATTTTATTTTATTTTATTTTATTTTATTTTATTTTATTTTATTTTATTTTATTTTATTTTATTTTATTTTATTTATTTTTTTTTCCCTTTTATTTTATTTTAATAAATTTTTTTATTTTATTTTATTTTATTTTATCTTATTTTATTTTATTTTATTTTATTTTATTTTATTTTATTTTATTTTATTTTATTTTATTTTATTTTATTTTATTTTATTTTATTTTATTTTATTTTATTTTATTTTATTTTATTTTATTTTATTTTATTTTATTTTATTTTATTTTATTTATTTTATTTTATTTTATTTTATTTTATTTTATTTTATTTTCCATTATTTATTTTATTTTATCTTATTTTATTTTATTTTATTTTATTTTATTTTATTTTATTTTATTTTGTTTTATTTTATTTTATTTTATTTTATTTTATTTTATTTTATTTTATTTTATTTTATTTTATTTTATTTTATTTTATTTTATTTTATTTTATTTTATTTAATTTTATTTTATTTTATTTTATTTTATTTTATTTTATTTTATTTTATTTTATTTTATTTTATTTTATTTTATTTTATTTTATCTTATTTTATTTTATTTTATCTTATAAATTTTTTTGTTTTTTTTCTTATTTATTTTATTTTATTTTACATTTTTTAATTTATTTTTGTTGTTTACGGCCTTTGAATTATAACTTTAAAGATTTAAACGAGCTCTAGGCCAATATTTGTATATTCTTAATAAAACACGATACGTGGATTTTAGATATACATTTATTTTATGTAAATTGTCGATATTTCGACTTCACTCTGAAGTCATCATCAGGAGTAGTTGACTGCAACTTGTCGACTTGCATCGACAATTTACATAAAATAAACGTATTTCTAAAATCCACGTATCGTGTTTTATTAAGAATATACAAATCTTGGCCTAGAGCTCGTTTAAATCTTTACATTTTTTTATTATTTTTCTATTTTATTATTTTTTTCTTATCATATTTTATATTTTTTTATTTTATTTATTTTTCTTTTTGATTTTGGCATTACAAAGTGCCGAGACTTCTTTATTTATATTTTGCTTTATTTTATTTTATTTTTTTATTTTATTATTTATTTTTTGTTTTATTTTATATTATTCTATCTTTTTTTTATTTTTTTTATTTATTTTATTTTATTTTTTTTATTTAATATTATTTTATTTTATTTTATTTTATTTTATTTTTTTTAATTTTATTTATTTATTTTTTTTTATTTTTTTATTTTTTTTTATTTTAATTTATTTTATTTTTTTTTTATTTTATTTATTTTTTTTATTAATTTTTTTTTCTTTTACTTATAATATTTTTTTATTTTGGCATTTCAAAGTTCGAGACTTCTTTGGTATTCATTGCCCTAGTACATCCTTACATATTTGTCCTACATATTGCTCTCTTGTTCTTCACTTTCGTTCTGATAATTTTGCGTACGATATTCTGTGTTTGGGCACTTTTCATTTGTTGGTTCGACATCACTTAAGCTTTCGTGAATGCCACAACTACGAGCATGGATGCACCCACTCACACTACAATACCACAATTGCATTCATATGGCAATTTTTTTTCCTCCACAGCAATCAAACACCTCTAGACATCTAGCAAATGATGCACATATGACGTCGTCATCGCAAATAGAAACAAAAAAAAAAAAACAGAAACCATTGTTTATTGCACAACAAATTGCCAACTTGTTGTGCATCTGGTTGCTGCAACATTCTAGGATTATTTTCTTTATTTCTTCCTAGACGGATGCAATAACAGGCGTATTTACAAATGCATGTTTGCAGTAGGAAAATCTTAAAAAGTAGAACAAGACTTTGATGAGATGAGATGGAAAGGCAACGTTACTATGTCAAATGAGGAGAAATTAGTTGTTGTACCACCAAAAATTTTCAAACCCAAGCATAAGAATGTCTTACAGAACTTATCTGAGGGTTTATGCAGATCGACCACTAGTCTGTTTTCTACATAGCCTCATTTGCGGATCGGTTTGTTGAAATAATCTTCTTGATTAAGTTCTTCCCTAAGGGCTGCGCAGTCTCTGTGGAAATTCATACGATATGCCTTTATAATTTCAAAATTAAGTACTTTATACGTATCATCCTGCTTTTATTTTTATAAATCGCCTCTGAAACAATTTCAACTGATTTTTCGCTCAAGGTTATAGACATTCAGATTTCCACAATTTCACTTAACCTTTAATCTTGCTTTAAACTTATGTAATAGAGTACTTTGATGTCTTCGCAGACATACATAAATTAACATTCCTACAACAATAAAAGCAAACAATATGGCACACAAAAGAGACTTTCATGAAAGTAAATCATAAATTGAAAACGGTAATGATTCAAAATTCAAAAGAAATAAAAATTGGATAATGAGCAATAAGGAAATCCAAGGTCGGGTGATGAAAAATGTCTAATAAAAAACAAAGCGTTTGACAAGGTCCTTCAACAAGATGGAAATTGCAATCATCGTAGTTGGTATTGTTTGTATTATTTTTCAACTTGTTTTGCCAAAACTGAAGGGAATAATTTGATACAAATTGGATAATGAGCAATAAGGAAATCCAAGGTCGGGTGATGAAAAATGTCTAATAAAAAACAAAGCGTTTGACAAGGTCCTTCAACAAGATGGAAATTGCAATCATCGTAGTTGGTATTGTTTGTATTATTTTTCAACTTGTTTTGCCAAAACTGAAGGGAATAATTTGATACAAATTTTCAACAAGTCAAAAGTCAACAAGTATTTTCATAATACAATGACCAATAATAACGACAACTATTTTATTCTACTTTATTTTTTAATATTATTTCATTTTTCTTTTTTTAATTTAACTTTTTTTATGCGTTAATAGTAGCAGTTATAAATAAAAACAAGTAAGGAAAGCTGTCTTCGGCTGTGCCGAAGGCTAAATACCTTTCATGAATAAGCGTTACGATTTTCACGGTTTGATCCCCAGTACAGCCTGTGTGAATTTAACTTTAGCTCATACCGAAATTATCGGAGCTATCGATTATATGGGGACGATGTGTTATATTGGTCCAATCTCATTGATTTTTAGCATCGACATTCCACATTCTAAAATAGCAACATTTACGAAATTTCACGTTCCTACCGATATAATTACAGAAGTTATCTACCAAAATCCGTTTATCGGAACAATCGATTGTATGGGGGCTATGTGAAATATTTATCCCATTTCAATGATTTTCAACATCGATTTTTTACATATAAAAATAGCGATGCTTCCAAAATTTCGCGTTCCTATGTGTTTAATTACAGGACTTATAGCCCAAAATCCGCTTATCGGAATAATCGATTGTATGGGAGCTATGTGAAATATTTATGCCATCTCAATGATTTTCAACATCGATATTTCGCATATAAAAATAGCGATACTTCCAAAATTTCACGTTCCTACCTATATAATTACAGGAGTTATCTACCAAAATCCGTTTATCGGAACAATCGATTGTATGGGGGCTATGTGAAATATTTATCCCATTTCAATGATTTTCAACATCGCTTTTTAACATATAAAAATAGCGATGCTTCCAAAATTTCGCGTTCCTATGTGTTTAATTACAGGACTTATAGCCCAAAATCCGCTTATCGGAATAATCGATTGTATGGGAGCTATGTGAAATATTTATGCCATCTCAATGATTTTCAACATCGATATTTCGCATATAAAAATAGCGATACTTCCAAAATTTCACGTTCCTACCTATATAATTACAGGAGTTATCTACCAAAATCCGTTTATCGGAACAATCGATTGTATGGGGGCTATGTGAAATATTTATCCAATCTCGATGATTTTCAACATCGATATTTCACATATAAAAATAGCAACACTTACAAAATTTCACGTTCCTACGTGTTTAATTACAGGAGTTATAGCCCAAAATCCGCTTATCGGAATAATCGATTGTATGGGAGCTATGTGAAATATTTATGCCATCTCAATGATTTTCAACATCGATATTTCGCATATAAAAATAGCGATACTTCCAAAATTTCACGTTCCTACCTATATAATTACAGGAGTTATCTACCAAAATCCGTTTATCGGAACAATCGATTGTATGGGGGCTATGTGAAATATTTATCCAATCTCGATGATTTTCAACATCGATATTTCGCATATAAAAATAGCGATACTTCCAAAATTTCACGTTCCTACCTATATAATTACAGGAGTTATCTACCAAAATCCGTTTATCGGAACAATCGATTGTATGGGGGCTATGTGAAATATTTATCCAATCTCGATGATTTTCAACATCGATATTTCACATATAAAAATAGCAATACTTACAAAATTTCACGTTCCTAAGTGTTTAATTACAGGAGCTATAGCCCAAAATCCGTTTATCGGAATAATCGATTGTATGGGAGCTATGTGAAATATTTATCCCATCTCTATGAATTTCAACATCGATATTTCACATATAAAAATAGCAATACTTACAAAATTTCACGTTCCGACGTATTTAATTACAGGAGTTATAGCCCAAAATCCGTTTATCGGAATAATCGGTTGTATGGGAGCTATATGTTATATTGGTCCGATCTTGCTGGTTCCGACAAATGATTCCTATATTGGAAAATGGTATCCGCATACCAAATTTCAGCCAAATATCTCAAAAACTGAGGGACTAGTTTGCGTTCAAACAGACAGACAGACAGACAGACAGACAG
This sequence comes from Campiglossa producta, assembly GCA_964058755.1. NCBI lineage: Eukaryota > Metazoa > Arthropoda > Insecta > Diptera > Tephritidae > Campiglossa > Campiglossa producta. The sequence continues at coordinate 27,866,260 of CAXKVI010000003.1, forward strand.
ACAGACAGACAGACGGACAGACGGACAGACGGACAGACGGACAGACGGACATGGCTAAATCAACTCATCTCGTCATTCTGATCATTTCGGTATACTTATTGATGGGTCTATCTCTTCTTCTTCTCATATTTACAAACATCGGACCAAAGTTATAATACCATTTCATGTTCATGAAAGGTATAATTATATAATACCTTGTATACTTACCACAACTAGTTATAAGTAGAATAATAAATTATCAAAACAAAGATCAACGAGCGCTAACAACTAGGGGATAACAATGAGCAAGATAACTACCATGCCTAGCTTGGCAAACAATTACTCGCAATGCGCCTGTTAAACATATATTTATTTATGGTTTGAGTGTTAATATAACATCACATATAACTATACAACGTTCAGACATACATACATAATGCTATTGTTCACGTAATTTAACATTCGTCATTGTAATCGTTGAAGATATACGACAATGTCTAAATATATAAAATGGTACGACTGCTGTTGTGAATGGCTTAAGGTTTGAACAGCGACAGCGCAGACAATCAAAACTTGATTTTCTTGGTTCTTTTTGCCAAATGATCATTTTTGTATGAATGGATGTAACTATGTGTATGTGTGTATCACAATATTGAGCTGCCATTTAACTTACAGTGCAATAGGAATTTTTGACACTCGAACGAATATACATATATAGGGGATTAACAAAAGTTAGCTTAGTTGACAAAATGGAGGTCAACAACCATTGTCATTCAATTGTGTTTGTGGTTTATTTTATTTTATTTTATTTTATTTTATTTTATTTTATTTTACTTTATTTTATTTTATTTTATTTTATTTTATTTTATTTTATTTATTTTATTTTATTTTATTTTATTTTATTTTATTTTATTTTATTTTATTTTATTTTATTTTATTTTATTTTATTTTATTTTATTTTATTTTATTTTATTTTATTTTATTTTATTTTATTTTATTTTATTTTATTTTATTTTATTTTATTTTATTTTATTTTATTTTATTTTATTTTATTTTATTTTATTTTATTTTATTTTATTTTATTTTATTTTATTTTATTTTATTTTATTTTATTTTATTTTATTTTATTTTATTTTATTTTATTTTATTTTATTTTATTTTATTTTATTTTATTTTATTTTATTTTATTTTATTTTATTTTATTTTATTTTATTTTATTTTATTTTATTTTATTTTATTTTATTTTATTTTATTTTATTTTATTTTATTTTATTTTATTTTATTTTAATTTATTTTTTTTTATTTTATTTTATTTTATTTTATTTTATTTTATTTTATTTTATTTTATTTTATTTTATTTTATCTTATTTTATTTTATTTTATTTTATTTTATTTTACTTTATTTTATTTTATTTAGTTTCCTTTATTTTACTCCTTTAGGGTTTACATTAAATATCGGTTATAAATAACAAGATACTTAATTCAATTGTTCAGGTTCTTAAAACGCTTTTGATCAGGTACATTCATATGTCTTACAATTTTTTAAATCACAGATATTTTATAAAAAATAGGTACATTTTTCTAACTTAATGTATGCTTACAAATTTCCTAACAATAGAGGTTGTCGATAGAATAACAGCCTTTTGCATTACTCGCCGCTTTTCTATAAGTTGAAGCTTCTCAAGGCTACAGTTTAAAGACTTCGGGATGACTCCGGTTGAAGATATAATAATTGGTATGATGTCGACCTTGTATAAACCCCACATCTCTTTTATTTCGTATGCCAGACTTTGGTATTTTCTCATTTTCTCCGCGTAGCACTCTTGCAAATTGTGTGTACTTATTTGGCACCCCTATAGCTATTATGTACCCCCGATTCAGCTGCTTATCCACAATTGTTATGTCGGGCCTGTTGTGCGACAAGCTATGATCACATATATTTTTAAGACACCGTTTTCGAGAATTGTCTCTGGGCTATATTTGTAATACGGGCACTCTTCTGTGAGTAAATTGTGGCGTAGAGCAAGTGATTGGTGCACGATTTTTGCCACCTGCTTGTGCCTTGCTAGGTATTCAGTAGCCGCCAACGTCACACATGCACCGGTGATTTGGTGGATTGTCTCAGGCTTGCTTTGGCATCGCTTACAATTATCATTTTCAATGAGGGCGCGTATTACGTATTTGCAGTGGTTCCTTGTTGCAGTTACTTGGTCCTGGATTGCCAGCATGAACCTCTCAGTTTCAGCGTATATTCCAGAGTGGGTTAGCCATTCGTTAGATTCGGCTTTGTCTATTTCTATATGCTCCAGAGCGAATTCGTGTCTTCCATGGATGGTTTTCATTTTCCATTCCTGAATAAGTCTTTGCTTGTGTTCGACATCTGTAGGGATTTGTGGTGTCGTATCATCTTGCAGGTTTAGCGGAGAGTACTTAAAATCGGCTTCGCATATAGTTCTTAGTAGCGAACTTTGTTGGCTGTGGAAGTAGAGGCGTAGCTTATAAATACATTTTCGGTGAAGATGTTTTATATCTACCATGCCACGACCTCCTTGGCAACGGGGTAGGTACAAACGCTCGATGGCAGATTTAGGCTGGTGGGCGCCAAACTTTGTAAGTAGCGTTATCGTGGACTTTTTTACATTTTCTAATTCTGTGACAGACCATTTTATTGTGCCAAAAGTGTATGTAAGAACCGGGAATGCGAATGTATTTATGGCTTTAAAAAGGTTGTTTCCATTTAGACAGGACTTAAGTAAGCTTTTAACCCTATCTAAATATTCATTTGTTGTGGCCATCACTATTTCACTGTGCTGTATCCTTCGAGCTTGCAGCAAACCAAGGTATTTATAGCTATCGGTATCGGACATGCTGTTAATCATTTCAGAATTGTAGCACTGGAAATTTCGCAGAACCTGTCTCCCATTTACTACACTTAACCTGCGGCATTTGTCTATTCCGAAAGACATTCTGATATCTTTTGAGAAATCCTCTGTGAGTTCTAACAATGTTGTTATTTGTCGCTCGTTTGCGGCATATAATTTAATATCGTCCATATATAACAAGTGGGAGAGTTTATGATAGGTGGATCGTGGAGTTTTTATGTTATACCCATAATTAGTTTTATTTAAGATGATCGACAATGGATTTAAGGCAAGACAGAACCACAGTGGGCATAAAGTGTCACCTTGGAAGATACCTCTCTTAATAGATATAGGAGCCGATGTTATGACACCATTTTGCTGGTTCATGTTAAGAGTAACTTCCCAAGAGGACATCAGGTGTTGCAGTAATCGCTTAATATTTGGGGCAATCTTATATATCTCAAGAACTTGCAGTAGCCAAGAGTGCGGAACGCTGTCAAAGGATTTAGCATAATCGATATAGGCCGTATAAATATTCCTTTGCCTGTGATATGCTTGTTCCATAACGACGGAGTCAATAATGGGCTGCTCTTTGCACCCTTTGCTCTTTCTTATACACCCTTTTTGTTCTATGTGCATAATGTCATTAGGGTCAATGTGTTGGTATATTTTATCAGCCAGACAGGATGTTAAGAGTTGGTATAGCGTACAAAGGCAGGTTATTGGTCTATATTTGGAAGGGTCTATCGTATTTGTTGCATCTTTCTGAAGCAGATACGTTTGGCCTTCATAAGGAAAGCTGGAGCTATGGATTCTATCTGCATGCTCGCTTTCCGTGGAAGGCAGCATTTTCCGTTCTCCTCTTCTCTGATAACGAGTATCTTCGCAATCGGCTTGATTTAACAGCAAGTTTTTGTCGTAAAGTGTCTAGATACTGTGCCATTGTATCGTTCGGCATGTCCTGTGTAGAATGCGTTTTATACTTTACTTTGATCGTTTCGATGATGCATAATTTTTCTGGTGCGATTTCCTTTCATGTATTGAGTTAGCCGACCGAGGTCTGCCCGTAGCTTCTTGATTTGAATTAGCAACCTGTGCTTCCAAGGTGGATTGCAAGACTTGGGCCTATAATGAGAGTTTCGTCGAACTAACTTTCCACCAGTGAAACGAATTTCTGCAGCTGCAGCTGCATAAATAACACTATGAAGTTCCTCAAAACTACTGTCATTCTGTGACAGATAGGCTGGCAAGACTTCATTGTTCATATTAGCTACAGCCATTTCCAAATTCTTCGTTGCTTTCTGCGGCGATAGGGCTGGCCGCAGAAGGGGGCCCATTCCATAAAACTCTATCAGAGCAGTTTGAACTCAATTTTTAGCATTTGTGTTTCCTCACTCTCAGAAGAAATTATGGCTTCCGCGCGATTTAATTGTTCGACGCTCCTGTCCTCACTTATATTATTTTCCTCATTCTTATCTTGTTGTGACGTGTCAGGTAAGATCTCTGTGGCTAATTCATCCATTGCTTCTTGCTTCAGCTGGTTAAGTCTTCGAGCAGATATATACTTATTTCTTATTATTGCACTTCGTTGATCACCTATTCTTTGAACTGAAACCTGAACGTTGGGAAATGTCCTTTGAAAAGCTTCATGAAGTTTTGTTCGATATCCACTTTTACAAGTTTGGTTTTTAGTGATTTTGTAGTAGCTTCGCATGATGTATTCATTCATTCATTCGAGGCTTCCATGTGTATGTTAGGAACCATTTTGCTCCCAAGTGGGTGGTTGGCCCCTATGGGGTTAGCTGTGAGATGCGTGTTCGCTAGGCAGGTAAAGGGAATACCCTTTATTTTATTATTTTTTTTTTATTTTTTTTAATTTTTTTTTTATTTTTTTTTATTTTTTTTTTATTTTTTTTTTATTTTTTTATTTATTTTTATTCTATTTTGCTTTATTTTATTTTATTTTTTGTTCTGTATTCTTATTCGATCTTGCACATTAGAATACATTTAAAAAGTGAAATTGTCGTTAGACTCCCCACTCACTCCCTTACAGTAAACCCAACGAACTGGCATATGCTCCCCTCTCTTACATACATAGTACATACATATGCACCCATTTTAACCGACTTGTCAAGCAAAAGCACAGAAATGCTTTTTAATTTTTCCTAGAATGCAAACGACTGCTAGAGTTCGAGAGTGCGTACACACAAAACTGCTGACAGGCTGTGAAACTGGCAGCACAACAGTTGGCAGCCCTGACCGACATTTAGACAGTCAGACGCTGTCAACAGTCAGCAGACAGCTGGCTTCACAGGTTCAACACGACATGACACGGCGCGGCTGGCATTTGCCAAGGCTCATCTTACAATTTGAGGACAAACTTTGTATTCTTTAATATGCGTCTATGGTCATAAGTACCTATATACATACATACATTGTACACAGTAAAAAATGAAAGTTTACTATTATTATTAAAACCAGTCGCTATTGAAATTAAGCCTTTTTGGAATTAAATTTGAGTTTTAATACTAAATAGTATTAATTTAAGACTCTGAAAAATTTTTAATTCCAAATAGTTTTAAAATAATACCAAAATAATACTAAAGCGCTCTCTCTATAGCGCTCTCTCTCATTATAATGTTCTTTAAAAACAAAGCCGGAAAAGTATTAAATTAATTACTTTTTAGCATTAAATTAAGTCCGGTGGTTTGTTCTTCAGACAGAACAAAGCTGCAATCAGACGCTGGCAAACATAAGTACTCGATGGCTTGATAGTAGATATCTCCGTTGAGCATTCAATAAATTGTGAATTCGACTCTCGGTGAAGGCAATATAATAAAACTGTAATTTTTCTTTTTTTTTTGCTTGAGAGAATCTTCGACTGAATTCCTCTCTCACGAGAAATCAGACCGAACATGGTATTAATTTAATACTTTTTTGGCGTTGTTATATATAAACACCAAAAATGTATTAAAGTTAGACTTTTATTTTTACTGTGTATTAAAAAAAAGGTTCATGTTCAGCTCAAGTTTAAACATTTATATGCCTACACATACGACAAATGGAGTACACATGTAGACGATTTTCTATTCATAAAACATGCGTAGACACATGAACAAATATACATAAATAAAATATATTTTAATAAATAATTTGTACGATTTAACTGCAAGGACGTTTAGGTCGAACTTCCAACCAAAATGCACTTTTAGCACTTAATACCGACAATTGTAAAGTATCGACCTCGTTTTAACCACCTGCACTTCGAACCTACATTCATAGTTATGGTAGGTGAGCACACTACAAACTACATCACGTAAAATTTACTTATTCTCTATTGTTCGCTTGACTCGTGTATTTTTCTGCGCTGCTTGTGCACCTCGCTCCACTTAATGAAGCCCACTCCTTTATGAAAAGTGCAACTCTTTGACAGTTTTATGAAACAAAATGCTCATTTATGAAGCATTCAAATTTTAAAAATTGTAAGAAAATAATTAAAGCTGCCTGCTAATATGCTGATGCTTCTACTTCTAATTTTTATACCCAGCTGTACGGCGAAAAAAGATGATTCGATTTAATAGCATACTAGCAGTGACCCCGACGTTGTCCGGGTGGATCTGTATTTTAGTTTGGTACTAATTTCTAATGAAACAATTTTTGCTTTTGCCAACCTTATTCTCGGGTCCAATTCCTCTTCATCAACCTCATTTCCTCGGCTTTCTTTCCTATGTCATATTCCTTTCTGTCACATATGTTTGGGTTAAGCCCCTATCTCTGTTGGCAATTCCAGTAGAGTTTTTCCGAAATACTTCCTTCCTTCCATCTCCTTAACCTCAGTACCTCATTTGCTCCTACTTTGATACCCACTCTCATTGATAAAAATGAAGACGAAAAATATAACAATAGTTCAGATGAACTCTATAACATTCCCATCGTCACTTTCAGTAATTTTAGCCAAGGAATTTCCAATGTGCAGGCACAACTTTTCTAGAGTTTTATTCCAGGTGAGAGGAAGCGCTTTTTTTTTTTTTGACAAACAAAGTGAATTTTTCTTCATATAAATCTATTTACAAAAAAAATTGCATAGGCACCTCACTTAAAATGACTATATCTTTTTTGTTTATTGGGCGATTAGATAAAATAAAGTTTAGAGCTCCAAGCTGTCCACCAGAAAAAGTCTCATTAAAATCCGTTTCTTAGTTTCCGAGATCCTTGCGTTCAAACGGACAAACAGACAAACAGACAGACAATAATTCTAAAAATGGTTGAGATGGACTCTATAACATTCCTCAAGTCATCCCCAGTCATTTTTTCAAAGAAATTTTCAATGTACAGACACAACTTTTCTACAGTTTTATTATAGTATAGATATGGCAAAAGTTGTATTGACACGAAAGAGTCCCTGCAGCGAAACCTCAAACTAGTCAGAAAAATACTAGTATACAACTATAATTTTCTGGCAGAACTCATACTAGTCAGGAAATATCCATTTCATACTAGTATACAACTAGAATGTTCTGACTGAATTCAAACTAGTCAGGAAATATTTAGGGTACTCACAGTTTCCTTTTAAATTTAAAAGGTTTTAAAATTGCCACATTAACTGTGAGCACCCCTGCTCCGCTTCTTACATTGGCCTTTGCAAATACGGGCACTTTTTAGCTGAAATTATAATAACATTTAAATTATTTAAATAAATTAGAAAATGTAAACAAAATTTACTTTTTCCTTTTTTTGTTTTTCTGAATTTATATTTGAAAAGAAAGCAAAATGACAACTTTCAATTTTGCCACAAATTTAAACATAGGAGTAAGCCCGGCAATATTGTCACAAAGTGGTATCTTCGATTTGCAGGCAAAACAAAAACAATAAATTTGAAACCTGGTAAATTGTCAAAATATTGCCAGCTGGCAATATTACCATGGCTGGTAATATGGGACTGTGAGTACCCTAATTCATTCCATGCTAGTATAAAACTGAATTTTTGTGGATGAAATTATACCAGTTAAAAAATACAAAATTCATTAGTTTTGTTTGCTTCTTTTTTCTTCTATAATTCACAGATGCTTTTTTGTGATAGGGTAAATACAACAAGTCGCTGATTTCTTATGAATAAAGATGAAAATAAAGGCAAATGATAAAATAAAGGGTGAGTCATGAAAATTCTGGTTTAAATCACACTAGTCCAGTTGCATTGCTTTTTGGACTAGTATATTTCAAACTAGTTCACAACATGCCTATTTGAAAGACAGTTGAGAGTATAGGATCCTGGAGACAAATTTAATTATAATTTTGGTCTTATTGGAAAATTTATTCAGTGTTGCAAATGATGAAAAAAAATACCATATTTTCATAAAAAGCGAGATCTCATTCATACATTTAAGAAATATTCGCCGCCTTTTTTGTTATCCCCATTTTTTAGGTGGATTGATCTTATAAAACCCCTAACCAAATTTCAGTGGTGTAACTCAAATACTTCCAATCATATCTATTGCCTACGAAAAATTTCTTTCGTATGGGCACGTACCCCTTTTCGTCATCCCCAGTTTTCATTCAGGCAAATTTCTGTGGTCTAACCAAAATACTTCCAGAGATATGAACTAAGAAAAATTACTCTCATATAACCGCTAACCAGATTTGGGTACCTAAATACTTCCGGAGGTATGTACTATAAAAAATTTCATTAGTATGAGAGGTGCCACGCCCCCTTTTCGTTAGCCCCAGTTGAGGTGGTAGTGATTTATTTCATATAACCCACCACGAAATTTCAGTGGTATAACCTAAATACTTCCAGAGAAAACAAATATAAAAAATTCCATTTGGGTGGGGGGTGTCACGACCCCTTTTTCGTTATAGGCACAGTTTATAGTTAATGATGCTACTTTATACTTCTTTTGTTACTCTGCTGCATGCATTTGTTATTACTAAATGTTACTTTTCTGTATTTATGTTGCAATTGCTTGCTTTTTGTACAATAAATTAGCGCACAATTGTGGAGAAAGGCATTTTAATGAAGCGCGCCATTTGTAATTTATGTTGAATAGTTTTACTCATTTTTGTTTTTTAGCAAAAATTGATTGTTCTCGTTATTTGTTTGCTCACTTGACAAATACTCGAGTAAACAGAAACAACATTTAAAGGAAGTTTGTGGTTAGTTAAAGAGTTAGGCAATTCACAAGATCTCCTATTCGCGTATCTGCCATTAGTTTAAAACTGTCATAATTTCCATGTTGTAATTTCTCATATAAAATTTGAATAGCACAATAAAATTTACCAAACTATATATATCAAGTGTGCTATTTTGTTTTAAAATTTGTTTTGTTTTCAATTTTCATTTCAATTTGTTCAGTTTCAAAAATAAAAGACGCAGGAAAACAAAAAATTAAAAATTTCCCGAAAAGTGTTTACAAAAATTCGATTTATAGATTTCAGATATGACCGTTCAACTCATCATAGTGCTCACAAGAGCTGTGTTATCAAAATAGTGCAATGGACAATAAGACATCTTGTGAATTGCCTAAGTATTTCGAAGAGCCGAATAGTTTTTGGAGATGGTTTCGATTTTGAAATTGGGCGAGAAGCTAGTTAGACCAACTATAAGAGTCTAACATGCACGAATTGTAAAATCCTGTAGAAGGCCTTTGTCGTATTTAAAGTTACTTTGGACAATGCTAAAAAGAGAATGATTTAAAAGAAAAGACAAGCACTCATGCTTCTCAAGTACTACCTTAACTTTGATATTTTTTCCGACCACCCTAATATGAGTATGAGGACAATTGGATTCTCATTTGTTGATTTATTTAAGTGCTCAAGTGTGCTGAGTCACAATTTCAATACACTCTTATTAAGTCGAATACGTGCCAAGAATAAATTGTTGTGATTTAAATAAATTCCTAAAAAAAGATGGAATGGGAAACGTTAGTGTGAAATTCCAAGCGTCAAAGAATGCAACACTAACCATATACTGCCTACATATTTCTATATATACGCTGTATTAAAATCTTTATTGTTTATATGTGCGTAAAAACGTAACCAAGGTCATGTTCGTGGCCGGTTTGCAATCATCAAAAGAGCATTAAACCTAAGGACCGGCAAGCAAAGATGAATGTACATAAAAATAATACTTACACACATACAAGTTTCAATAAAAACAATTATTGCTTACCGAATGAAATAAGAGCAACAATGTTGCTGAAGTGTACACGTATGTATGTATGCATGTGTTTACTCTTATTTATTAGCCTGATAAGTTTATTTATTTGCAAAATTAAAATGTTACTCATACGCCATGGACCACTCGTTCTACCATACACATTAGAGCGTATCACCAAAAAAAAGTCGGCCGTACCGTACGGCTCGTTATAAATGCAATAAAAAGATGGATGCCGTTTTCTTTCAGGGTTTCGGTAATTTCATATGAAATGTTTTTGAAAAACATTTAAAAAAAATTTTTTTTTCTGGCAACCCTAGATATCGCCCAATTAAATTTTTCTTCATATCTTCGGCATTTATTGTCGGATTTTAAAGTGTGATATAATTTTTTGTCTCAGGGAGTGGGTTTTTCCTCAAAAATCTCATTGAGCTCTCAGTTTCTACCTCCCTAATGTAACGACCTAATGTCAGAAGATTTACGATTTTTTACGGTTTTTAATTTGCTGTTATTAGATCGGTACATTAGGGTGGTAGGGTGGGGTGCAATGAAGCCATACGCAATAACGCCATACGGCTTTATTTCCAATCAGTTTGAGATATAAAGCCATATGGCCTTATTTCCTATTGCTAATGTAAATAAAGCCAGTATGGCCTTATTGCCATTTTCAAAACATGGGCGGCGCCATAGCGGCCTATTGAAAATATAAAAATTATATAGGTATTATGCAAAATCTGTAAATAATAAACCAGAACTTCAGTAATTTATTAGTAATAAATTTGCCTCTATTTTATAAAGTATCGGCAAGTCATTAATAATGTTTACATACACATATAAAGTAAACTTAACAAATTGGAAAAGAAAAACTTATTCACAGTTCAACAAAATATATCGTGAGTTATCATTTACCCTATATATATTTATTACAATTTTATTATATGTAGAGATTTTAAATGTATACATATCATATTTAAAAAATAAAAATTTGGAATACAAATTTGCGCCTTTTCCAAAACACAGTTTTTTGAGATAGTATAAAATATGGTGAAAGGTAATAGTGTTAATTGACACTATTGAGCTTTCGAAATGGAATTAGTGTCAACAAGAAAATGGAAAATAAGTCATTGACACTATTTCCAAACTGAAATGGAAATAGTGTCAAAAGTGCTAAAAACATGCTCATTCATTGAAATTTGTGCACATTTCGTAAAAGGAGAAACCATAATTTTGTAAATTATAAGATAATAGAAGGGAATTTTTCCTTTTACGGAAGATTAAAATCACTAATAGTGCACATTTCGTAAAAGGAGAAACCATAATTTTGTAAATAATCATATAATAAAAATCCATCTCTTACAACACTGCGCTGCGCTGCGCAGACAACCGCTGCCTGAAATAGCAAAAGTGTCAGTTGACACCATTTCCATTTCCAAAAGCGCAATAGTGTCAATTGACATTATTTCCAAGTTACACTGGAAATAGTGTCAATTGACACTATTACCAGTGACATTATTACCTGTCACCATAAAATATTACTCACAACAATGTATAGGAATCAAGTCCTTCCTTTCAAAGTATGTCTTCCATAACATATACGCGTTCGCGGCCCAACCCGCGTTACGGCCGCGCGTTGTGGCGGCGCGTTGCGGTTGCGCGTCGCTTGTTCGCGGAGGGCGGCTCCGAGCTGCGGCCCGGCGCGATACACCTTGCTTGCCATTTATTTTAAGTTTTACCTCCTTAAAGTCAATATTATGGCCTTATTACTTATTTGAGAGAATTATCGCCATATGGTCTTATTTCCATTTGGTGTGAGAAATAAAGCCATATGGCGTTATTGCGTATGGCTTCATTGCACCCCACCGGGTGGTAGCAATTGAGATATGGTGGGTAGGTACCACAACGGAGCGCCTGAGATCAATGAGCTTTTTTTAGGAAAAACACACTCCCTGAGACAAAAAAACTGGTGTATTACACTTTAACATCCGACAATAAATGCCGAAGATATGAAGAAAAATGCAATTGGGCGACATCTAGGGTTGCCAGAAAAAAATAAAAATATTTTTTTTAAATGTTTTTCAAAAACACTTCATATGAGGGGAGGTACGGCCAACTTTTTTTTCGCTCTAATACTATTATTATTATTATTTAATAGCTTACACGTGGCGTATACGTAATTTACAAGTAAATACATATGGCATACAGTTCGCATACAGCTAAGCAGTCCGATAAAATCGCAGTGAATCGAATCGCAAGAAAACAATGTTGTAATCGCGAATTTATTACATGAAAGGAGCTTATGTATTCGTTTATTTTGGTGATGTAGAAAAAAGATCATTCAGACAGTAATTGGCGTCGAATAGTGTAACGAAACGAACCACCCAGTTATACATACATACATAAGTAATCATCGAAAATTATTATGCTCAGTATATCTTATAACTTAAAACGAGTTTACTTGTATATTTGTATATCCGGAATATCAAGAGAACCGCTTGACTGATTTGGATGAAATTTTTAATATAGACAGTATGATTGATTCTAAGACTATCTCCTTGGACGTTGCCACCTGGGGTGGTTTACAGGGTTGCCACCTATAAAATTTTTATACCTTTCATGAACATGAAAGTTTCAATAAAAACAATTATTGCTTACCGAATGAAATAAGAGCAACAATGTTGCTGAAGTATACACGTATGTATGTATGCATGTGTTTACTCTTATTTATTAGCCTGATAAATTTATTTATTTGGAAAATTAAAATGTTACTCATACGCCATGGACCACTCGTTCTACCATACACATTAGAGCGTATCACCAAAAAAAAGTCGGCCGTACCAAAGAGAATATATCAACAAGAGCCGTCACTCGTTATAAATGCAAGGAAAAAGATGGATGCCGTTTTCTTTCAGGGTTTCGGTAATTTTGTTTTCCTCAGTTTTGTAAATTCGACAGCTGGGAAATTTTTGTTTCGACTCTTGTGTTATTTCAGTTCTCGTCTGTTTGCTTTTACAAATTTTACTTTGATTAGACAATAACATATTTATATCGAAATTACCGAAACCCTGAAAGAAAACGGCATCTATCTTGTTCGTTGCTTTCATAACGAGTGGTGGCTCTTGTTGATGTATTCTCTTTGGCCGTACCTCCCCTCATATGAAATGTTTTTGAAAAACATTTAAAAAAAAATTTTTTTTTCTGGCAACCCTAGATGTCGCCCAATTAATTTAATTAATTTAATTTCTTCGGCATTTATTGTCGGATTTTAAAGTGTGATATAATTTTTTGTCTCAGGGAGTGGGTTTTTCCTCAAAAAGCTCATTGAGCTCATGCGTTTTGTTGTGGTACTTACCCACGATATCTCAGTTGCTACCACCCTAATGTAACGACCTAATGTCAGTTAATTGAAGACCGCAAAAGATTTACGATTTTTTACGGTTTTTAATTTGCTGTTATTAGATCGGTACATTAGGGTGGTAGGGTGGGGTGCAATGAAGCCATGCGCAATAACGCCATACGGCTTTCTTTCCAATCAGTTTGAAATATAAAGCCATATGGCCTTATTTCCTATTGCTAATGTTTCCAAAACACAGTTTTTTGAGATAGTATAAAATATGATGACAGGTAATAGTGTCACTGGTAATAGTGTCAATTGACACTATTGAGCTTTCGAAATGGAATTAGTGTCAATAACCTACCACACATTTCATGGAGCACTATTGACAACAATATTGTACCAGTTTCAACCAAATTGAGTAACAATGAGTTTCTGGATGAGATGATCAACCTTTGTCTAAACCAGATTAATGTTATCCAGAATAAGTTTGGAAAAACTTTAGATTTAGCCTTCGTTGATGACTTGTCTAAATTTTTTATAAACCGCTGTGATCCCCTTGTTCTGCCCGAAGACGTTTACCATCCCTCTCTTAATATTGTTTACGAAATCATTGATAACGAACCTGATGTTATTAAAAAACCATCTGGCTCTAATACAAGATTTGATTTTTCTAAAGCCAGCTTTAAAAAGTTAAATTTTGAACTATCTAAATTTATTTGGCCTCGATATCAAGATGACATTGAGAATAACCTTTTACATTTCAACAATACAATTTATAGCCTTTTTGAAAAATATGTACCTAAACGTAACTATTTTTGTGATGTACCAACACAAGCCTGGTTCACTAAAGAGCTAAAAACTTTGAAAAATAAGAAGTCTCGAATTTTTAAATTATACAAGAAAACTGGTTCACGCTCAGATTATCTTAAGTACACTATTTTGCGTCATAAATATTTAGAATTAAACAAAAAATGTTACAACGATTACTTATTTAAAACTAAACAGAACATTATTTCCAATCCTAAGTCATTTTATGGTTTCGTAAACTCTAAACGCAGAGTAAAAGGGTTTCCTTCAACAATGAAATTTAATGATAACATATCCAGCGACGATCTAGTGATTGCTGATTTCTTTGCTCAATTTTTCAAGTCTAATTACTCTTCTGAAACTAATTCATCACAAATTGTATACCCATATCGTCCACATTCATGTAACTCAATTTATGTTCCTAGTATAGATCCAGGAGATGTTTTGTCACATTTAAAATCCTTAAAGGAGTCAACCAAGTTTGGCCCTGATTTAATACCGACATGTTTTCTTAAAAAGTGTGCAGAACACATATACCTGCCACTGACCGATTTGTTCAATCTTTCTCTACAGCGCGGCGTTTTCCCGGCTTCATGGAAAGAGTCTTTTCTTATACCTCTTTATAAAAGTGGGAGTAAAACATCTATACTAAACTATTGCGGAATAGCGAAACTCTCTGCTATTCCTAAAATTTTTGAAGCTATCGTCACCAATCACCTTTCATTTTCTATATCAACACTGATTGCCAACTCCCAGCACGGTTTCTGTAAGGGTACATCGACCACAACTAATTTACTTGAATTCGCTACACATGTCTCGAATGGGTTTAGGGATAATCTCCACACCGACGTTATATACACCGACTTTAGTAAAGCCTTTGACAAGGTTAGCCACTCTTTACTTATTCATAAACTTGCCCTGGTTGGCTTTCAACCCGCTCTCATCCGTTGGATATCCTCCTATCTCCGTGGTAGAACGCAAAGAGTTACCTTTAATAATGCAATTTCAAATGTCATCGATGTCTCCTCTGGTGTTCCTCAGGGTAGCCATCAAGGCCCGGTTCTGTTTTTGCTTTTTATCAATGATATCTGTACAACAATAAAGTTTTCGAATATCTTGATGTATGCTGATGATGTTAAACTTTTTAAGTCATATGCATCGATTGAAGAGCGTTCTTTGCTTCAAATTGATTTAGACCACTTAGTAACTTGGTGCAACGTTAACAATATGCCGCTCAATATGAAAAAATGTAAGTTCATTTGTTTTTCACGTAGGGATCTACAGCCAGCTTCTTATGCAATCAACAACCACAATCTTGAACATGTTAATGTTTTTGTTGACTTGGGGGTGACAATGAACCCCAAGCTTAGTTTTAGTCCTCATATTGAGGCAACAGTTAATAAAGCTAGAGGTGTTTTAGCTTTTGTGAAAAGGTGGTCAAAGGAATTTAATGACCCTTATGTTACGAAGACTCTTTTTACTACACTAGTTAAACCTATATTAGAATATTGCTCAGTTATATGGAATCCGCGTTACCAACTTTATATTGATAGGCTAGAATCAATTCAAAAACAGTTCTTACTCTTTGCATTGAGAAATGTACAATGGGATTCAACGTATAACCTTCCACCTTATACTAATCGTTTGAAACTTATCAATCTCCCAACCCTTGCAAGTCGTAGGGAAATGCTAGGTGTATTATTCATGACTAAACTGATAAACGGATCGATTTTCAGCCCATTTCTTTTAAACGAAATTAACTTTAATATTCCGTCCCGACCTTCACGACACTTTAGGCCTATTCGGATGAAGCAATGCAGGACAAATTTTCAATTACACGAGCCTTTCCAGTGTTTGTGCGAAGATTTTAACTCTCATTCAGGCACATTTGATATTTCGGACTCGCTTTTTATGATCAAAATAACTGTTCTATTATCTCTTAATACTTGATTTCTACGTTGTAATAATTTATTGCCATTCCCTATTCATTTATGTATATCACTCAGCTGGAATTCCTTTCTGTAGCTGAGCATTTGAGAACTCGACGCTTAACAAACCTCCGCCTTTCAAACACTCGGCAAATTAATCCGCGCGTTATGCGGATGCGCCCCTCGTGTCGGTTGGGCGGGATGGTGGGTAAAATCCGTTGGGCATAATAATAAAAGTCATTGACACTATTTCCAAACTGAAATGGAAATAGTGTCAAAAGTGCTAAAAACATGCTCATTCATTGAAATTTGTGCACATTTCGTAAAAGGAGAAACCATAATTTTGTAAATTATAAGATAATAGAAGGGAATTTTTCCTTTTACGGAAGATTAAAATCACTAATAGTGCACATTTCGTAAAAGGAGAAAACATAATTTTTTAAATAATCATATAATAAAAATCCATCTCTTACAACACTGCGCTGCGCTCCGCAGAAAACCGCTGCCTGAAATAGCAATAGTGTCAGTTGACACCATTTCCATTTCTAAAAGCGCAATAGTGTCAATTGACATTATTTCCAAGTTACCCTGGAAATAGTGTCAATTGACACTATTACCAGTGACATTATTACCTGTCACCATAAAATATTACTCACAACAATGTATAGGAATCAAGTCCTTCCTTTCAAAGTATGTCGTCCATACATATACGCGTTCGCGGCCCAACCCGCGTTACGGCCGCGCGTTGTGGCGGCGCGTTGCGGTCGCGCGTCGCTGGTTCGCGGAGGGCGGCTCCGAGCTGCGGCCCCGGCGCGATACCACCTTGCTTGCCATTTATTTTAAGTTTTACCTCCTTAAAGTCATATTATGGCCTTATTACTTATTTGAGAGAATTATCGCCATATGGTCTTATTTCAATTTGGTGTGAGAAATAAAGCCATATGGCGTTATTGCGTATAGCTTCATTGCACCCCACCGGGTGGTAGCAATTGAGATATGGTGGGTAGGTACCACAACGGAGCGCCTGAGATCAATGAGCTTTTTTTTAGGAAAAAACACACTCCCTGAGACAAAAAAACTGGTGTATTACACTTTAACATCCGACAATAAATGCCGAAGATATGAAGAAAAATGCAATTGGGCGACATCTAGGTCTGCCAGAAAAAATAAAAATATTTTTTTTAAATGTTTTTCAAAAACACTTCATATGAGGGGAGGTACGGCCAACTTTTTTTTTTGCCTGTAAGGCGAGACGCTCTAATACAAATTATTATTTAATAGCTTACACGTGGCGTATACGTAATTTACAAGTAAATACATATGGCATACAGTTCGCATACAGCTATGCAGTCCGATAAAATCGCAGTGAATCGAATCGTAAGAAAACAATGTTGTAATCGCGAATTTATTACATGAAAGGAGCTTATGTATTAGTTTATTTTGGTGATGTAGAAAAAAGATCATTCAGACAGTAATTGGCGTCGAATAGTGAAAGAAGTTATACATACATACATAAGTAATCATCGAAAATTATTATGCTCAGGATATCTTATAACTTAAAACGAGTTTACTTGTATCTTTGTATATCCGGAATATCAAGAGAACCGCTTGACTGATTTGGATGAAATTTTTAATATAGACAGTATGATTGATTCTAAGACTATCTCCTTGGACGTTGCCACCTGGGGTGGTTTACAGGGTTGCCACCTATACAATTTTTTTTTTTAATTTTGTAGCAAGATATGCCAATATGAGTATCAAATAATAGGTATTTTTCAAGTAGGGTATAGGCTATCAAAATTTTTTCCTAGAGATGACACATTACCTATGAAGAAGGGTTTAATCTGCCCTTCGGACGTTCCCAAAACGTACCTCACATTTGAG
>CAXKVI010000003.1:27884402-27923098 GCA_964058755.1 Campiglossa producta
TGGGATCATATTTGGATTATTTTAGGATCTGGGTAATTTAGGGGTCACTCTGAGATGATTTTGGGTTCAATTTGGGAAAATTTAAGGGTCATTTTCGGATTATTTTAGGGTCATTTTGGGATCATTTTTGAATAATTTTTAGGTCGTTTTGTGTTCGATTTCAGATTATTTTGGGAACATTAAACGGTCTTTTTTGGGTCGTTTTGGGATAATTTTAGGATTATTTTCAGATTATTTTAGGGTCATTTTGGGATCATTTTGGGTAAGTAAAGTTAGCGCTTAATTGATAGCACCGAGCAAGCTCGGTCGCCCAGGTACTTTTCTTGAACTCAGTTGGGATCACCCCGCTCCTCTACTGAGGAAATTGTGTGTTGATTTAAAATCCTTCTCAATACATATTAGTTATACACAAATATTTTTAAATTACACTCACTTTCATACATACAAACATAGTTTTATAGCTGCATCAGGTGTTGGTTAAGTACTCGGGCTAACCACATTGGCTTTGTAAAGGATTTAAATTCACTTGATTCGTGTACTTATAATGACTTCCAGCGTTGATTTGCGGTAGCTAAGGGCAGCCACATGCGCACTCACTCATACATACAAGCATACGTATATAACACGATTATAATAGCTTGAACACCTTTTGCAAGATATTTTAGCTATTTCAAGCTACAAAAGTGCCGCTAACGTGTCTACATATGGTCCCATGTAAAATACCTAAGTACATAAATACAGTAACATAGCTATTCACGTTTGTATCCTTTTATATGCCACATTTTTTATTCACGCCAGTTTGTCTATTTGGCGTTGGCTCTTAGGGAATTAGTTGCAGCTTGTGCAACATTTGTTACTAAAATCACAGCGTGAATCCCAGTGCAGCTGCATATCGGATTTTCAATACTATGCCTGGCATTTTTTCTGCAATTTGTACACAAATGCTGGAACACACACATGCGCATAGTTAGATTCTAACAAGCTGCCACATTCCAGTTAAGCTTTTAGTCATACCTCTCGCTCACTTTGGGTTAAAATCGGAAAAAAATTCTTTCATTTAAACATTCCTATGCGCTTTTTATACCACTCATGAACACGAAATAAAAGCAAAAAAAATTGGTGAAACATACGTATATCGGCGCTCCCATCGAAGACTAGCACGGTTCAGTTAGCTTAGAAGACTAGCACACCTCGTTCTCTGCGTGGAAGACTAACACGCTTCAGTTCTCTGCGTGGAAAACTGGCACAATTCGTCCTCTGGGTGAAAGACCAAAGATTGGCCAAAAAGTAACCTGTATACAAAATTTCATGCAAATATCTCGATTTTTACTCAAGTTATCGTGTACACGGACGGACGGACATGCCCTAATGAACTCCTCTTTTCAACCTTAGAACTTGCTTATATAGAACGCGATATCTATCTCGATTATTTTGTGCCGTTACGTAGTACCGTTATGTGGAAAAAATTGTATACCCCTGTACTAGTAATAATACGTTGGGTATAAAAATAAATAAACGAAAATAAAATAAAATAAAATAAAATAAAATAAAAAAAAATAAAATAAAATAAAATAAAATAAAATAAAATAAAATAGAATAGAATAAAATAAAATAAAATAAAATAAAATAAAATAAAATAAAATAAAATAAATAAAATAAAATAAAATAAAATAAAATAAAATAAAATAAAATAAAATAAAATAAAATAAAATAAAATAAAATAAAATAAAATAAAATAAAATAAAATAAAATAAAATAAAATAAAATAAAATAAAATAAAATAAAATAAAATAAAATAAAATAAAATAACATAAAATAAAATAAAATAAAAAAAAATATAATAAAATAAAATAAAATAAAATAAAATAAAATAAAATAAAATAAAATAAAATAAAATAGAATAAAATAAAATAAAATAAAATAAAAAAATAAAATAAAACAAAATAAATAAAAATAAAATAATAAAAAAAAAAATAAAATAAAATAATAAAAAAAAAAATAAAATAAAATAATAAATTAAAAAAAAATTAAATAAATTAAAAAATCTTAAATAAATTTAAAAAAAATTTAAGAATTTTTATTAGCTCAAGGCCGGTAATTAAATAAAACTCAATGTTTTTAGATTTGTATTTTACTACTTGACACACTAAATTCATTTCTAATCTAATCTTGGCTTGCGTCATTTATTGACGCTTAACCGGCTAGGCGGCCGCCTAGGTGTCAAAGCACGCCAGTCATTTCTTTTATAGCGATAACTGACGCCAATTGGAAACCCCAAGGGAGTTCAAGTCATCCTCCACTTGTTTTTTCCATCTCTGTCGAGGCCTCCCCCTTCCTCTGTTGCCGAATTCGGGTGGCGATAGGGAAACCTTCTGTGCTGGAGCCTACTTATCCATTCGCATAACATAACGTAGCCAGCGAAGCCTTTGCGCTTTAATTCGCTGCACTATGGTCAGGTCTGCGTAAAGCTCGTACAACTCATCGTTAAATTTTCTTCGGTACTCGCCGTTTGTATTACGGGAATGACCATATATCTTCCGGAGAACTTTTCTCTCAAATACTCCAAGGCCCATCTCATCTTCGTCTTGTCCTCTTTCACCGCAAGACCCACTTTTTTCGCTTCTTTATCCAAACCAGAGAAGGCAGCACTTACTGCGCGGTTGTTAAGGCCAATGATATCAATATCATCGGCATACGCCAGCAATTGCACGCTCTTGTAAAAGATTGTACCATTGCGGTTTAACTCTGCTGCTCGAATTATCTTCTCCAGCATCAGGTTGAAGAAATCGCACGAAAGGGAGTCGCCCTGTCTGATACCTCGTTTGGTTTCAAATGGCTCAGAGAGGTCCTTCCCGAGTCTGACGGAGCTGTTGGTATTGCTCAACGTCATTTGGCAAAGCCGTATAAGCTTAGCAGGGAAGTCAAATTCAGACATGTCGGCTTACAGGCAACTCCTTTTTGCGCTGTCAAAAGCGGCTTTGAAGTCGACAAAGAGATGGTGTGTGTCGATTCTTTTATCATGGGTCTTTCTCCAGGATTTGACGTATGGTGAAAATCTGGTCGATGGTAGACTACCCGGTCTAAAGCCACACTCATAAGGTGCAATAAGTTTGGCTTCATTCTTTCACACAATACGCTAGAAAGAACCTTATATGCGATATTAAGAAGACTGATTCCGCGGTAGTTGGTGCGGTTAGCGGGATCGTCTTTCTTGTGGATTGGGCAGATTACGCTTAAATTCCAATCTGGAGACATGCACTCGTCTGACCATGTAGGAGCTGATGCAAGCATTTTACCAGCTCTTAGCCTCCGTTTTTGAACAGCTCGGCGGGTAGTCCGTCAATTCCAGGCGATTTTTTGTTTTTGAGCCGGGATTTAGCTATCCTCACTTCATCATGGCCAGATGGTGGGACGACTTTTCCATCGTCAGGGATTGGGGTATTGGTTTCGACGTCTTCCTCGCAATTTAGCAGTGTGGATAAGTGCTCCCTCCATAATTTAAGTACATTCTGTACGTCGCTTACCAGGTCGCCATTATTGTCCTTACAGGAACTTGCCCCGGTCTTAAAACCTTCCGTCATCCGCCGGATCTTTCAATCATTTGACAAAAACATTAAATTCACTACGGAACTCGTGGACGACGGATAACTTCCTTATTTGGACTCAATTATAATCCGACGAGGAAACCAACTTAAGTTAATGTGGTATAAGAAATCCATATCATCATGTCGAATTATTAACTTTTTTTCGAAACATCCAAACGCTGTGATTATAAATACAGCTGTATGGGCTGTATAAGCAGAATGCTGTAAATAACAGACGAAACTTACCACGAAGAGATAAAAATTGAATTAACGAAATTATTAAAATACAACAATTTTCCCGATAATATTATAAAAAAAATATTGAAAAGATGTCGACCGAAAAAGTAAAATAAAATTTTAAAAATAAAATAAAATTGAATAAATGCAAAATTTTATTTAAAAAAAACCTATAAGTCTGCTTTAATATCGAAAAGGCATTGTCTACTGAAGTAACAATTAAGGAAGATACATATTTGCTTGTTTCAAAGATTCCTCTAACAATTTTTTTTTTAATTCAATTTCAAAAATTACACACAAAATCTATCTAAACCAACATGGCGACAATTAAGCTTTATACTTCATAGATATAATATTGGCCTCGAGAATATAAATGTTTAATGAACTTTGCATAAATTTGCAGTTTACTCTTTGGCAAATGAAACAATTACAAAAAATAAAAAAGCTTTCGGAGTTGTTGATTTTTGTGTCTGGCAAATTCTCAAAAACTTTTATTCGAATTGTGTTGCACATTAACCTAAAAGGGTTGCAATTTCTATAAACTCAACCGAACAGTTTCCTATAAGTACGCATTTACTACTTCTTGTGGCAATTCAAATCGAGCATCATAGCATTGTAAATATTCCAAAACTATTTGGAAGTCAATTGACCATGCAAAAGATTTTGGCTTTTGTAACAAAAGCAAAACCAATACGAAGGAGGTAAAGGCTCGGCTGAGTTCTAGTTGTGTATAGCTTGTTGCAGATTCGTTCATCGCGATAAACACAGCTAAGTATAAAACCAAAAGTATTGGCAATCGACAAGTGATTTCTATGTTAAACACACGAATGCTCTCTATCGCTATTGCATTGAGACCAATGTTATTGTTGTTGTTATCTCTGTATGTCTGTGTATTAATACGAGCTTTAAAAAAAAATATTAACTTCATTAGCTACTCCTTTTAAGTGTGCGAGTATTTAATGCTGCTATTTTTAGGGTGACGGAGCGGAAATCCAAATCGTTGTGGTGGTTTACAGTATAACATTTAAACAGAATATACTTAGCTGTTAAAAAATCCAGTAACAACTTATTAAAGTTAAGGATAAGAAAACAGAGCAAAAGAGGAATGAAAATCGAAAATTCAAATAAAATAAATGAAATTAAAGGTATAACAAAATAAAACAAATAAGACGAAATAAAATAAAACAAATAAATCCAAATAATATAGGATGCAATTTTTTTGTAGCGTTAATACGAATATATCCTCGCTCGCTTGCCAGAAGCACGAATGCGTCAAAATTAAAATTTTGGGAAATCGTATTTGAAATTTTAGTTTTGGATTGATTCCAATTTTAAAATTTCCTACGAAAATTTTTAAAAAATTTCGTTTTGCTAGAATCATGAATGTGTAACACATTAATGTTTTTGTTTAAATATTTAATTTCTAGATTTTGTAAAATTTTCGTTGAGCGAGAAGCACGAATTTGTGGCAAGATTGTTACGTATACGCCATAGTGTCGGTGGTTCAGTGCAATACATTTTTGCTTCTGACACAACGAAAATTTTTAAAAATTTGGAAATTAAATTTTTAAACATTTTCCATTTTCAGATAGAACTATACATTCATCATACAAATCTGGAAAATTTTCACATTCATGCCTCTGGCAAGCGAGCGACGATGTATGCACGCGTAAATGAACAGTTCACAAAGAAAGACTGCAGAGTGTCATAATATTATGATTAGCTTAATAGCGATAGCTTAATTTTGTCTTTTTTTTTTTGTGTGGCCTTTTTTCGAAATGATGTTTTTTCGGCTTGCAACATTTGGGGAACACCACTGAATTCATTAACAGAATTTTTGGATTTTGGTTTCCTTTGGAACCTGTGAATTTTTGCACACGTCTGGACGTATGCTAATAGGGAGATATCAGCACAGGGAAGGCACTCCTGTAACTCTTACATGCTTGTTTGCGTTTATTTGTCAATCAAAGTTCTCATATTTGTATATATATTTAGACACATATTTGTTGCGCAATTTTCTGTATGTCCAATCGTTTACTTTTCCTTGTTTAATAATGTCCAAACAATTTATGTTTTGGCTTGAAACCAGCAACATTTTTTGCGAAATGATTTTTAATCATCTCTTGAGTGCTCCCATTTTAACACAGCAAATATTTTAGATTTTGATGTGGATAATTTCTGAATAAACGAGACTAGGTGACCTATATCTGGCGTTATATGATACCAAGCCTATGAAAATGAAACGAAATTGCAGCGATAAAACTTTTTAGTTTCATGATCTTTTAACTTAAAGTCAACTTTAGCTCGACATTTTTATTTTTGTAAATAACTTCAATAATTTTAGACCCGGTTGTTTATGCTGGAAAACCGCTCAGATTTTTTAAGTTTTAAGGATAATAGAAAAGTATTATTTTTACTAAAGTTAGGCTCTTTAAAAACTTGTTTACTCCCCCGATACGCCAGACACAGATATCTTATTAGAATTCGTTCTTTTCGCATTCTCCAAAAACGGAAACAGCAGCATGACAAAATATTTGAGCACGCCGCCAATGGCAACAAAAACAAGTATGGAAAGCTGTCTTCGGCTGTGCCGAAGACTATATACCTTGGATGGAGTTGTATGCTTGCGTCGTCAATATGCTTTTATTGTAAAATGCAGTTTTGGCTTTTCATCTGCAATTTGCAGAAAAGCTGGAAATTCTTGTTTTAGAGCAAATTTTCTGATTTCTGACTTTTAACAAACAAGTCCCCTCCCAAGTACTTTCTCTGAATATAAAAAAATCACTCTTGAGTTTTGACTTACTTACTTGCTTTTAATATTCTTTAAGTATTTTCCTTGCCAATTGTCGCCTAGCATTATTTCCCCATTCGCTATGAATGAATAATATTGTAATCTTATTAGTGGCAGCAGCAGCATCAACGACAACAAAAACAACAACAACATCAAATTGCTGCAACATAAGTGGCGAAAGATATGAAGGACAACTGCGAGCAAAGTGTAGAACGGATGCGCGTAGCTCTAAATGAATGGGACAACAAATGCTGGCGGAAATAAATGATGCGCTGGCAATGAAGGAAATGTGGCGCCAATTCATTTTATGTCTTCGGAATGTTGTACATGATAACAAAATGTAAAATTCATAGTTCTTAGAATTCCAGCTATTTGAGTATATAAAGCAACAAAGATGAGCTCAATTCATGTTCACGGTGGTTATTAAATTGACGTTTATGAAACGCAAATTGGCCATATGCAACGCATGTTGGTCCTGGTATGATATAATTAAATAGGCTTTGCTTTCCTTAGAGGAGAACTACCACTTCAGACAAATGGTGGCAATTGCAACCAAAGGGTCGGTTGAACTTGTGATAACGGACCCGCTACTAGAACAACCTATTGTGATGCAGAGGGTGTGAATTTCCACCACCTGCATTACTCAGAGTCATCCTAGTAGTAGGTGCGGGTTCGCCACTTCCGCTGGAGGCGATTTTTCATATTGATGTGTGTCGGTTTTCGTCGTTGAGCTTGTTGAGCTTGTTGGTGCAGTTTCGGTAGTAAACTGGGCCTTTCAACCAATCAAAAGGTTTCAGTGGATTTTCAACCAATCAGGAGTCTTTTTTGCAACCCATCACATTTTCGCCCCCAAAAGTATCTATAAGGAGGAGACCTCCAATGACAGCCCCATGTTAAAGTTCTGGGTCGATTTCATACTAATGAACCTGAACTGTCATAGGGCAATTATGTTTGTGATTGGTATGTGATATCATATGACATCATCATGTCACATACCTTTTCTTTTGCCTGCAGCGTTAAGTAATGGATATGGCAATGCTGTGAAAAATGGGTAGGAGATCACTTGAGCTAAACATCGTTTTGCCTTCGATTAAATTTGCAATTGTGCCATGTGAACTTACAGTAAACTTAAAATGTAGCTCTTTAAATTACCTGGGAAATGACAATTTATGTTGAGGCATGTGTCTGATGTGTGAAGTGAAAGCAATGCCAAGTGGCCTATATGTCTGTAAATAAGTAGTCATACCTATAGAATTCAATATCAAAAAACAGGAAGGTTCAACAAAGACATGTTTCAATAGCAAACAAAAACATTTGCAATTGTACTTAACTTACCTAAAATCACAAATGTATTGTCTCTGTGAAACACAAAAGGTACATACCTTACATACCTTACATACATACAAACATTTATACATCCATACGCTCAAATAAACACAATACACACTCGCCGTAGCACCTATTCTCCAATGTACTCTGAGTTGATTTATGCATAGCAATGCAGATTTTCATGTGGAAAAGTCTATGCTCCGCACAGCTTAACGTAAGAGTGCTTTATACACTCCTAAGTTTGTTTCGATCTAAAAACGAGAATGCGAGGGGGTGTAGATACAACAATAGAGAGAGTTGAGTTGGTGTAGGTTTTTTTGGAAGGTACAAGCCACAGCTACAACAGTGCTGAGTTCAACCGATTCACATCAAACTGTCCAGGTTAATGAACAGTGATGTAATGAAGTATAAAATAGATGTACCATAAAGAATCAAGTGACTTGTTAAGCGTTGGACTCCCGAGTTTTAGTAATGTTACTGGACCCAAACTATCCATGATCCCTTCGCCCACTATGTATGCTCGACACAGCGGGAATAATGATTGAGAGCCTCGTAAAGCAACGCCTAACAGCAGCCATAGAAGATGAGGGTGGACTCTCACACCGGCAACATGGCTTTCGTAGAGGGCACTCCACAATAGACGCCATAGCCGAAGTCGTAGATGCAGTCCGGAAGGCCGAGACACCAAGCAAGTTCGGGAGTACTATTGGTGACGTCAAAGGTTAAAAATGCTTTTAATTCTGTCAGGTAGGAGGACATGCTTCATGCATTAGAACGCTCCTTCAAGGTTTCGATATACCTGTTAGATATATTGAAGAACTGTGAAAACGATAGCAAGTCTGAGTCGGCTAATGGCAAACACAGGTGCACCAAAGCCATGCCTAAGAATGTTGCTGGCGTCCGCCTCAGATTCTTTACTGTTGTACGGTGCAGAAGTCTAGGCGGATGCAATGAAATTTCGGAAGTAGCAGGCCGCTATTACCACGGTTCAACGCAGAGAGGCCCTGAGAATTGCCTCAGCATACCGCACGATCTACGCAGATGCTATTTTGGTTATTGCGGGGACCTTACCGATATATCTCCTCGCTAAGGAAAGAAAAACTATGTATGACACTCGTGCAGACATACGTAGAGACGTTGCTGCAACGCAGGCGCGAGGTGAATCGATCCGGTGGTGGCAGATACAATGGATCAGCAGTGCTGCTTGAAGGTGGACCAGGGGAAATACGCCAAAGTCGAAATAAAACCTGGGGCTTTCCCTTTCGTTCGATACCCATATTGTAGGGCAATTTTAAGGTTTTTGGGCAATCACATTTTTATTGATAACTCAGTAATCGGTAAATTTCTCGAAATATATCGAAGTCCAAATGAAACCTGGGGCCATGCCCTTTCGCTTGGTACCCAATTATGGGAAAATTGTAAGGTTTTTGGGCAATCACATTTTTACCGATAACTCAGCTATCGACAAATTTATCGAAATATATCGAAGTCCAATTGATACCTGGGGCCATCGCCTTTCATTTAATACCCATATTGTTAGGCAGTTTTAAGGTTTTTTGCCAATCACGTTTTCACCGATAACTCAGTTATCGATAAATTTATCGAAATATATCGATGTCGAAATGAAATCTGGGGCCACTCCCTTTCGTTTGATACCCATATTGTAGGGTGTTATTAAGGTTTTTGTCAATAACATTTTCACCGATAACTCAGCTATCAATAAATTTATCGAAATATATCGAAGTCCTTATGAAACCTGGTGTCATCCCCTTTCATTTGATACCCATATTGTAGGGTAAATTTAAGGTTTCTGGGCAATCGCATTTCGTCTGATAACTCAGTTATCGATAAATTTATCGAAATATGTCGAAGTCCAAATGAGACCTGGGACCTTCCAGTTTTGTATGATGGCCATATTGTACGAAGTTTCTGCACCTGTATGCGAAATTTCATACGTTTAGTTCAAGTGTACTCAGATTTATATGGAAAAACAAAAAAAAATCGAAAAGTAACGGTCCCTAGCATGGCCGGACCCCCCAAAATTAAACCAAAAAGTAGCCTATACCTCCTTCCAGACTATTAGCTGTCTGCCTACCAAATTTCAACAAAATCCGTCTTGCCATTCTCACGTTATTGAGGAATAGAACTAAACGTCTGGACATCCAAACATCCAAACATCGCTACATTCACATTTATAATATTAGTAAGAAGTAAAGTTATTTTATACTCAAATAAATGAAATTAAAATAATTGAAATAAAATTAAATTAAATTAAATAAAATTAAATTAAATTAAATTAAATTAAACTAAATTAAATTAATTTAATTTATTGAATTATTTATTTAAATTATATTTAGATTAATTAAAATGAAGTAAAATAAAAAATAAAAAAGATGAAAAATAAAATTTTTATTTAAATTAAGCCCATATCAATACATATGCAAAATCGGTTTAAACTGCAGTTTTTTAGCGGCACTGTCAACTGTAGTAGCACAAAAATTATCGCAGTGCGATCTAAATCGCTGACTGTGCCACTACCACCTCTAGATGTAGAGACACACCCAAGGCGACAAGGATGCTGTACAAAACAACAGACTTGCTGACATACCATACCAATTTCCAATGACATATTAAAGCAACATCCCAGGAGTGCACAATGGTCCCGATTCCATTTTTTTCGGCATAAATTCAACCAATGCAGCTACGCAGTTGAAAGTTGACAAATCCTATAGCAATGGCATATGGAAGGAAAATAGCAAATATCTGATAAATCAGACCACGCCCACCGTGATTGCTACTAGGGTGTTCCTTCCAGGTATGAAAGAAATTTCCTTTTGAGATACGATATCGCAAAAGATGTCAAAATTTGCTTAATTGAATACATGTTAAGGTAAATTTCAAATAAATAAGCGAATTTTAATTTCTAAAACCAAATTAGACACTAATAGGGTGTGTCGAAATACTTTTTTGGAGGCATTCTTTACACAAGACCCCTTAAAACTTACGTGTTTCATAGCAAATTACGTAATAGTATAATGAGTAACGTCCGCAACGCAACTTCTTACTGAAAAATCAATAAAATCGTTCAAATGTAACATTCGCAAATTTAACACATTCTGCGCCAGTGAGTCACCGGTGATCACAACAAAAAACTTACCTTAAGTAATAAGTAAATGTATGTCACTTACCATGACATGAAAACATCTCAAAAGCGTCGTATTATTTTAGTCCTGATAAAAAATTCCTTTATAATTCAGAGCGCAATATTGTTTTTCTTTTTGGTATTTGCCATGAAAAAAAAAATCTACAAGAAACGGCCGTCAAATTAACAGTAAACCCTGTCATTTTTCGTCCAACAATGGGTAATATCAATTTTGAAAGTGAACCCTATCATTCTTCGAATATACTATCATATTGAGATGAATTACTGTAAATTTGAAAGTGGGCACTATCATATTGACATGAATTACTGTAAATTTTAAAGTGGACTCATATCATATTTGTACTAAATATACAAAAAAATAAAATAAACAAAATAATATCTCGTCGCTCCCAACGAAGACTAGCACAGTTCAGTTAGCGTGGAAGACTAACACAATTCGTTCTCTGCGTGGAAGACTAGCACACTTCAGGGGCGTCCTACCTTACTAGACTTCACACAATCTTTTTCTCCAATTTTAATCACCATATGCCGAGAATACCACTTCTGATGTTTTCTTTTGATTCTTTCAATATCTCCCTTGAATTTTTTAAAAAATCTCTTAATATAAGTGTGAAAATTTGTAATTTGTTTGTTAATTTCTAGAATTTTTCGTTTTGTGAGACTTGCTTTTATTTTTTCAAACACCCACTTCGAGATAGATTCCTTTTTTTTTCATTAGATACCCAAATGTCGAACAATACGGAATTGCTGAGATAGAAGTTCACTGGAAAAAGATCGAATTTTTCAAAAACGGCAATGAACGGCAATAATATATCTACAAGGCTTTATTAAATACACTTTACTAAATAATATAGCCTCTACACTTTTGTGAATCGTTGTGTAGTTATATAACTTTTTGTCTACGAAACACAAAAGGTATGAAATTTTTTTAACATAAAATACCTTTCGCAAAGCACTTCAAAGCTACCCTAATATACGTATAAACATGGAAAAACTTGTTATGAGTAAATTCTACTTACTTTTTCCTGTATTATCCATAAAAATGTGCACTTGTTTTTAATCAGCCTTAAGTTTTCCACTCTTGAATCTTATTGTGGCGAAACAGCTGACTTTGATGGCTTGTCAGAAACTAATGGTTGCCAGATGTAATGAATAAAACTGGTTTTAAGGTGTAATAATATATGTACTATTGGAAAATGCATGCCTTTTTTGAACACTCAAAAGTTTAAAAATTGAGTTTATGCCACAAATTTTGGATTTGGGACCAATGTGGAGTGGCGAAATGAGAATTGGTAAGATTACTTTGGTGAATGCAAGCTCTATGAAACCTCGTACTATCTACATATATGTATATGTGATGATATCGGCAAATGCACGAACATTTCAATAACAGCACAAACTGCATTGGAGCAAACATAATAAGTGCATCCGGCAAAACGATGATGCGTTACGAACCACAAGCCAAGTTGTAATAGAGAGTAAATCGACTGCTAACCGTTGTCAGAGTTGGGCAAAACAAGAAAGAAAAGAAAGAAGCTTTGGATGATTGAGCGTTGGCCTTATCGTTGCCTATAGAAAAACTGGTTCAATTGCAATGATTTGTAAGTGTTGTAAGAGTGTTTGAAAATGGAAAAATAACCAAAAATCTAGAAACTAGCAAACAGCTCAATTGCATTGTAGTATGTTTGTTTGTAGCTATTGTTGTGTTTGTTTCTGATGAAAAAAAAAGAGCAACTCAGATCAACAAATATGAGCAGGTAAGGTATGATGATCTACATTCTAGATTCTACAACCAAACACGTAGATGCATATTAGAGCGTACCAAAAATGTATGGAAAAAAATGAATGTTCGAAATTTGATATGCACACCCTCTATATCGGTGCGTTTTAGCCTTAAGAACATGTGTGCGAAGTTTTATTGTTCTAGGATAACGGCAACCCGTGCCGACTTTAAGTTAAAGTTTTTGCTAGGAGCTTATACTAAGTTCGTAAAAAAGTGCATTAAGGCATTAAGGAAAATTACATAATTTTAATATTTGGCTCATATATAAAAGACTGTGTAACAAATATCCACCTTTGAACTTTTAAACGGATTTGAGGATTCTTTGCAAGGATATTGAAAAAAAGTATTCACAAGAAAAGGACATTGGAATTTCGAAATTGTGTTAGTAGATTGCGTAACAATATGTTTTCTAGCAAAAATATTTTAATACATCTTGAAACTTTGCAATTACAGTGCACTTTTAATAGGTCATACACGGCGTATGAGTAACATTTGTATAATTCAAGAAAATAAATATTTTGCGAAAAAAGTATAATAATATCAGATCTTTAACAGGGATATCTTTTCTGTAATGTTTTGATATTGTAATCGGGATATATGTTCCTATGATCCTGTATGCATCGCAACAGGTATTGTTTTTGTTCCTCTTCCGCTGTCAGTAATCCATGATAATCTTGCGTTAATTTTACAGCTCTTTCAGATGTATCATTTACAACTTTCAACATAGAGACCATCGTTTTTGCAATCAGAAATTAATTGTTACTAGCCCATAAAGAAGGATGATTGCAGCGATAAAAACAAACAATTTAAATCCTTAGGGAATAATTCAAACGAAACAACTAAAATATTTTAACACACACCAACTGACGTTTATGATGGTTAGGGCAGATCCAAAGGGGTGTTTAACGGGTTCAAACCCCCTCCCTTCGGGATCCAAAAAGTCATATTTTTTTACAGTAACTTACAGAAAAAAATTAGACAAAGTTTGTAGTAAAAACTACACAAAAAATATATTGAAAATTTACACAAAAAATATAAGAAAATTTCCAAAAAAATATATCAAAAATGACACAAAAAAATATTGTAAAAGTTACGCCAAAAATATAGTAAAATTTTCACAAAAAATACAATAAAAATTACACAAAAAATATAGTAAAATTGACAACAAACTGCCAACTGATATTTTATTTGTGATTTTTGTTTATTACACTGAACCATAAACGTACATATTTTTTACGAACAAAGTTTCATAGAAGTTCACGCTGGTTTTTCTTAAAATATAAGAAAAAATTCATGGAATATAAGAAAATTTTCTTACAAAAAGAGGTTCTACAATCTTTGACCCTTCAAAGGATATCCTGAGCATCTGGTACAGAAAAAAATTTAGATTTACTAATTAAGAAGTCCTTAAGGGGTAAGGATACAGTTATAAGAGAAAAACGAGAACATAAGTCATTTAATTAGCAAAACGCAGTGGAATGTAGTAGATTTTACTGATAACTTCAACCGCAAGTCGGCACGGGTTGCCGTGGTCCGAATTGCATAAAACTTTGTCAGGATAGTGTTTGATGCATAATGGTCAAAATAAGGGGGTGTGCGTTTAAATAAAACCACTTTGAAATTTTGGGACACTCTAATGCATATATGTGTTCTTGTACAAAAACAACTAAGATAACAGTTTTGAAAATTTAAAGGAAAGCCAAAGGCTTTTGCGTCGGGCTTCCTTGTAAAAACTGACAGTATTCACTACACGCGTCTAATGAGAACGTTATAAAAACTGCATGGAGGTTTTTATTGCTGTCGAAAGTACAGAACTCTCCCAAATATGTATAACCTCCCGGCTGGAAAAACATTAACAATACTCCATGAATATCCCTGAGCAGTGATTCAGTTAATAAACACTTCATTACAACTTTGCATGAAGTTGAAATTTTTTACAAAATAATGGTATCAAAAGTGGCAAAAACTTTATTAAAAAAAAACTGTCCTTTTAATATTCGAAAATAAATAAAAGTCATAAAATAACTAAAACATGAAAAAAAACTTCTGAACCGACACCGTTACTCCTCCTCGAACCATTAAGATGACTTGATGAAGGCCATCAAGTCCTTTATGTCCAGCTCAGTGGCCTTGCATAGGCTAACCAGGAAGGGCCCTTCCCAAAAGAGCATTCTCGCGCCACTTAATGCCGGGTAGTTGCAGATGAGGTGCTCCACCGTTTCCTCCTCCTCCTCATCTTTGCAACTCCTACAGAATCGTCTATAGGGCGCACCTAGTCTTTCTGCATGGCCACCAATAAGGCAGTGCCCAGTTAATGCACCTATTAATATGGGGATTTCTCTTCTCCTTAGGGCATAAATGTGTCTTGATCTTTTATGATCCCATTTCGGCCAGGTTTCTTTGGATATCCTGCATCCTGGAGATTGCAGCCATCTTTCGTTGGTTTGGCGAAGTGTATACTCTTTCAGCGTTAGCTTGCATGTGGCCAACGGCATACCTAAGCGCTCTTTATTCCGAAGAAATTGCATGGTCGTTCCCTGCCTCGCAAGCTCGTCTGCCCTACAATTTCCCTCAATATTCCTTTGTCCCGGGACCCATGTGAGGTTCACGCGGTTCTGTTGGGCCATCTTCTGTAGAGATCGACTACAGCTGAGTGTCAGTTCAGAGTTGAACGAGTAAGAGCCAAGGGATTTGATGGCCGCCTGGCTGTCGCTGAATATAAAAATGTCCTGTCTGATAGTGTGTTGGCCTATCCAAGCCGCGGCGTCCATGATTGCTGAAACTTCAGCGTGGAAGACACTGCAGTGATCAGGTAGACTGAAGGAGAGCTCAAGGTTCAGATCCTTTGAATAAGCCCCTCCTCCAACTCTGCCCTCTAACTTCGAGGCGTCGGTATAAATGGAAGTGCCGCCATGAGTGGCGGGACTCCGATCCGTCCGTTCACATTCTTCCCTGCTGGGAATGTTTATTTTAAAACTGCTATCTCCGACTGTTGTGGTCGCACAACGATCTGTGCTCAGCTGAAGAAAGCTGTAGGATGCTAAAATACTGGAGTGTTCAGTAGTGCTTGCGCCCCAGCCGGACGTTTTCCTTAGACGCAGAGCCGATGCTGCCACTACCTGGTGCCCGTCCACGCCATGTATTTACTATTGGTCATCTCGGACTCCTCATAGACTAATCACATTTATTGCTGACACGACAAATCGACACTTATTCAATACACGTTTAAATGTTACTCATACGCCATGGCGCTCTTGAACGGAATTCAATGTATTGCAACGAATAATGAACTATAGTTTGATGTAAATGGAAGTAAAATCAAATGCTGTTCACAATGTAGTCAATGATGTTATCTCCTAATTGAAATGAAATTTCATGATATTTTAAGGTGTTGTGTAGCTGGGGTCGATTTTGGAATGAAAAAGTTGATACCCTACTGTGTGATGTGATATTAAATTGAAAAATTCACCTCCATAGACTTCCACCAGTATCCTAAACACACGCTGATTTATATCTACCCAATCAAAGCGGTTTTTGTGAAATGATAACGTATCTTTCAGGCAAACCGCTATGCCATGCTGATGTCTTTAATGTGCATTGCTTCAAACAAATTTATAATTTGATTAAAACCTCACCTGATGAACTAACCTTTGTATATTATTATTACATTAAAGCTCATCAAAATTTACATATCTACACAGTTATCTATTTTAGGTATATATATCCATCTTCAACATAAAAAAGTGCAAGTTTTTCTGATTTGAACAGAAATGCCGCATTCGCCTACATGGGCATACGTATACATATGTATACATTAGGGTGATTTAAAAAAATGTCGACTTGGTCTTACCCCCTAAAAAGTTAGCGCTCTAACATAACCCTTAGGGCTGGCTATTTTTTTCGCCCTTTCCCATACATTTTGTATGCGGAAAAATTAAATTTTCACTTTGAAAAAAAAAAATTCCATTTTCCCCCATAAAAAATGTATGGGAAAGGGCGAAAAAAAACAGCCACCCCTAAGGGTTAAGTTAGAGCGCTAATTTTTGGCAAGGCTTATTTTCTCATCAATACTTAAAATTTCAGGGGGTTAGACCAAATAAAACTTTTTTTTTTTTTTTTTGAATCACCCTAATGCACATACATTAAAGTAAATGAAACGTATTTACAATCATTTAACGTAAATTACTTTATAAAATTTTCCTTTTTTTGCGCACTTCAGTCACACTTTTAAAATCAAATCATGACCTCGGCAAGTGAGTATGTCAACCTTCATTCCCACACATTTGTACCTAAAAACACACGCACAAAAAAAAATTCTACAAACACATACTCTTAATGAATTATTAATTGCTTGAAAGTTTTCAGAGCATAAAAAGGTATGCACAATCAGTTTGCAGTTAAATTTAGCTCTAAAGGTGAAAAAAAAACAAAAAAAAAAAAAAATATGACAGCAAAACGTTTGGCATTTAAATGAAATGCTGTAAATAATTTAGTTAAACCAATGTATGCAGTTAACAGCAGGCCACCTTTTACGCGCTTAAATATATACATTAGGGTGATTCAAATAAAAAAAAGTTGGTTATTTTTTCGGTCTTACCCCTGAAACTTTAGGTATTGACGATAAAATAAGCCTTGCAAAAAATTAGCGCTCTAACTTAACCCTTAGGGGTGGCTATTTTTTTCGCCCTTTCCCATACATTTTGTATGGGGAAAAATGGTATTTTTTTCAAAGTGAATTTTCTTTCAATTTTTGAAACTTCTTTGCAAATATTTTTACATACTCTTAAAGTTGAAGCTTTGAAGCTTCCAAAATGGTAAGCCGTTTGCGAATATCTTAACTATTAAAATAATTACAGCCTCTTAAAGTTTACTAAATTTTATACGTGTTACTGTGTATGTGTGTGCTATAGTACAAAACTCAGCCATTTTCAAATGCCAGTAATTATTTTAGTAGTTAAGATAATTGCACATGGCTTACCATTTTGGAAGCTTCAAAGCTTCAACTTTAAGAGTATGTAAAAATATTTTCAAAAAAGTTTCAAAAATTGAAAGAAAATTCACTTTGAAAAAATACCATTTTTCCCCATACAAAATGTATGGGAAAGGGCGAAAAAAAACAACCACCCCTAAAGCGGGCTACTCACCTGCCAAGAAATGTCAAACTCCATATAAAAAAACGCTCAAGAAATGGTCAAGAAACGTTTTTACACGTCAAATTTTCTAGAGCCAATACTCAGAAATAAATAAGCTCGTATATATTTCTTGAGGTAAACGTGCAGATTCACGGAAAAGGTGAGTACATGTCTCGCTAAACATATTTTGTACAGTTTTATAAGAGTAATTTGCAAAAAAATTGAAAATTTGGTAAACGTCAAAATTTCTTGACCAGGCACAAGAAATATATGCTCGTTTTTATCTTGAGGCATTTCTTGGCAGGTGAGTAGCCCGCTTAAGGGTTAAGTTAGAGCGCTAATTTTTTGCAAGGCTTATTTTCTCATCAATACCTAACTTTTTAGGGGGTAAGACCTAGTCGACATTTTTTTTGAATCACCCTAATATACATAGATACTTGTGCGAACGCAAACATGTCTAAACACATTTATACATATGAACATACGATAATACCTACCTCAATTATTTCCTAATTGTGGCATATTACAACACTTTGTTTTGTGCAAATTATGTCAGTGAGTTAGAAATGCAGAAAGCCATACGTTTAAAACTATGCAAGTATGTATATTTGCACAACCTATGGACGAAATTAGAACTTCTCTAGTTAATCATTTTGAATGAACACTTTAAAAAGATTTTGGAAGCTGGAGTATTTAAATTTAGTTTGATTTAAATTAAATAATAATTTTGGTAAAGTAAAATTGCCGTGCCAGCATTTATGAAGAGATGAAACTTCCGGTGGCGCCTTTCACTGCCGACCGGCGTTTCCAAGGAATTTTTTATGTTAATTTTACAAGGTTGAGATCCTCGATTATTGGTGTAGTAGGCAGAGCACACTAACGCTGCAACACGACATACAAGAAACGAATTTGACTATTGCATGACTCATATTTTACTCATTATCTTTTATTTTATTTATTTTGCTTTTAATTTTGTCTTATTTTTTGGAACAAAAGCAGAATTGCTCCCCCGGGAGAGTGTACCCCTCTTCTTATTACATTGACTTTTAATGTATAAAATGTAGATCATTAATATAATAATATGATGAAATGAAACCAAAGACCTATCGAACGGTATACAAATTTTCAAAATGGGTTCATTAGTTTTTGAGTATTTTCAATTTAAAAAATTCAAATTTTTACCTTTAACCTTTACAGGTCAATTCTACTGTGGTAATAACTTTATTAATACCGGCAAACAAATTCACTCGGCAACTTTTACTCCTTTTTGGTATTCTGAGGGCAAAAGTTTTCTGGTAACACCGTTACCACCAAAATAGGTGGTAACATGTGGTAACATCAATATAAAATAGCTGATGTTTACTTTGAAAAATAAAAAAGCGAAAGTGCAATTGAACACAATAAAGTGAAAATTAAACAAAATAAATAAAACAAAGTGAAAATCAAACAAATAAACAGGTATATAGTATTAATAAATCACAATAAAAACTGTGTATAACGTTTCTAACGGCAGTAATTCCTTTAATATAGTAAAAATGTCCGTGTTAATACTATTGCTGCTGGCTGAAGAAGATGAAAATGATGAAATTTTGGAGCGGAGACAGTCATGATCCGTTGCAACTTCCTTCCAATATTTTCAAGCAACATTTTCTTTGCCAAAAGAAGCCTGTAAAATGCTCATAGAAGAGTTGTGGTTTGCTTTTCAATTCACCATACACACTGGTGAGTTTTTTTTGCCATTAGAGCGTTACCATCTGCTCAGAATCGCAGCCACTTTATTTGGTAACGTATTTTAGGGAAAATTGTTTGCCGATGGCAATTTTACCGGTAACGCGCAGCATAGGGCTGTTAATAACTTTTGTATTTGTTGTTTTCCTCCAAAAAAAAAGATTACAGTTATACTCACCTCAATAACATCTGTTTGGAGTTTGAGCTAAACTGAACTTTAGCCCTTTTTTATTTTTTTTAGTTTTTTTTGTTTCATTTTTTTTTATTTTTTGTTTTTAAGTTTAGCTCATTTTTACTTTAATTGATTTTATTTTTTTTTTCTTTAATATTTTTTATTTTAAGTTAGGTTAGGTTCAAGTGGCTGCCGCAGAGGCACACCTAGGCCAGTATTAAAAGGCCCGTTGTGATACCACCAACACTAGGAAAGTCAGTTCCAGCACCCTGCCATATGGAAAATCCCGGTATTAATGTGAATTCTCCACATAGCAGAATCCCGGGACTGACTTTCCTATACCGACACCGTTACTCCTCCTCGAACCATTTAGATGACTTGATGAAGGCCATCAGGTCCTTTATGTCCAGCTCCGTGACCTGGCGTAGGCTGACCAGGAAGGGAACTCCCAAAAAGCGCATTCTCGCGCCACTTAAAGCCGGGCAGTTGCAGATGAGGTGCTCCACCGTTTCCTCCTCCTCATCATCCTTACAACTCCTACAGCATCGTCGGTAGGGCACACCAAGTCTTTCTGCGTGCCTACCAATGAAGCAGTGCCCAGTTAATACGCCTATTAAATGGAGATTTCTCTTCTCCTTAGGGCATAAATTTGTCTTGATCTTTTATGATCCCATTTCGGCCAGGTTTCTTTGGATATCCGGCATCCTGGAGATTGCAGCCATCTTTCGTTGGTTTGGCGAAGTGTGTACTCTTTCAGCATTAACTTGCATGTGGCCAACGGCATACCTAAGCGCTCTTTATCGCAAAGAACCTGCTTGGTCGTGCCCTGCCTCGCAAGTTCGTCTGCCCTACAATTTCCCTCAATGTCCCTATGCCCCGGGACCCATGTGAGGTTAACGCGATTCTGTTGGGCCATCTCTTGTAGAGATCGACGACAGCTGAGCGTCAGTTCAGAGTTGAACGAGTAAGAGCCAAGGGATTTGATGGCCGCCTGGCTGTCGCTGAATATAAAAATGTCCTGTCTGATAGTGTGTTGGCCTATCCAAGCCGCGGCGTCCATGATTGCTGAAACTTCAGCCTGGAAGACACTGCAGTGATCAGGTAGTCTGAAGGAGAGCTCATGGTTCAGATCCTTTGAATAAACCCCTCCCCCAACTCTGCCGTCTAACTTCGAGCCATCAGTATAAATGAAAGTGCCGCCATGAGTGACGGGACTCCGATCCGTGCTCTCCCATTCTTCCCTGCTGGAAATATTGATTTTAAAACCGCTATCTCCGACTGTTGTGGTCGCACAGCGATCTGTGCTCAGCGGAAGAAACCTATAGGATCCCAAAATACAGGCGTGTCCAGTAGTGCTTGCGCCCCAGCCGGACGTTTCCCTTAGACGCAGAGCCGATGCTGCTGCTACTCGGTGCCCTTCCAGATCGAGTGGCAAAATGTCAAGAATGGCCTGGAGTGCCTCACTGGGCGTTGTTCTTAACGCACCGCTTATACAGATCATGCAAGATCTGTGTACTTTACCTAGCAGATTAAGGTTTGTTGCCTTGCTCAACGCAGGCCACCATACCACAACTCCATAGAGCATGATTGGTCGAATGATTGCAGTGTAGATCCATTTGCATATTTTGGGGCTGAGCCCCCATTTCTTTCCAATGGCTCTTTTGCATTGTAGAGTGCAATACACGCTTTCTTCTGGCGCTGAAAAACATTCTCCTTCCAGGTTAGTTTCCTATCCAGAACTGTGCCCAAGAACTTGGCTTTGTCAGCCAAGTTCAGGTGCACGTTATTCAGTTTTGGTAGTATTAGCGGTGGTATCTTATAGCGGTTGGTGAAAAGGACCAGTTCCACTTTTCCCGGGTTGATGCTCAGTCCGCAGCGCGAGCACCATGAGGAAACCTCTCTCAGTGCTACTTGCATCAAGTCGCACAGGGTTTGTGGGAATTTGCCCCTGTATACTATAGCTAAGTCATCTGCATATGCCACTACCTTCCCGCCCCCCCAGCTTGTGTCTCGCAGCATCGAGTTGACAGTGAGGTTCCATAGAAGCGGAGAGAGAACACCACCCTGAGGCGTTCCCCTTGTGACATAGCGTGATAAGTCAACCGAGCCCAGTGATGAAACTATTCGTGGTAGACGAGCAGTTGATCAATAAGTCCAATAAGAGACCTGCTTATGCCCAGACTTGTTAAAGCGGTGTTTATAGCATCAGGGCTTATGTTGTTGAAGGCTCCTTCAATATCTAAAAAGGCCACAAGACAGTACTCCTTTTCATACAGCGATTTTTCAATAACAGAAACTAGGCTGTGAAGCGCAGTTTATGTAGATTTCCCTTTGGTGTATGCATGCTGATAGCTACAGATCAGGTTGCTATCAATAGTAGGGGAGGGGTAGTCATTTATTATCCTCCCGAAGGGCTTGAGCACAAAGGATGAGAGACTGATCGGCCTATAGTCCTTGGGCTCGTAATGAGACGCCTTCCCCGCCTTAGGAATAAACACTACCGTGGCACTTCTCCAGGAGCACGGAATGTGGCTAAGAGCCAGGCAGGCTGTATAGAGAAATACCAGCCATTTGGCTGATGTCTCCAGCGTGTTTATGAGTTGTGCGGGAATAATCCCGTCTGGCCCGGCAGCCTTGAACGGTTCGAAGCTTTTAACCGCCCACCTAACCTTTTCCGCCGTGATGGGTATGTGTACAGCCAGGTTTGTTGTAGGTGCATTTTTTATTTTACTTTATTTATTTATTTTTTTATTTATTTTTTTATCTATTTTTTATTTTTTTGTTTTTACTTTATCTTATTTAGTTTTATTCTGTTTAACTTTACTTTATTTCATTTATTTTTTATTTTGTTGTTTTTTTATTATTTACTTTATCCTATTTTGTATTCTATTTTATTAACTTTTTTTTGAATTTTGGTTTTTTGTTTTATTTTTTTTTTTCTGTTTTTAAGTTCATCATCATCATTTATTGGCGCTTAACCGCCTAAGCGATTTTGGCCGTTTCATATCAAAGCACGCGAGTCATCCTTTTTAGATATAACTGACGCCAATTGGAAACCCCAAGGGAGTTCAAGTCATCCTCCACCTGTTGTTTCCATCTCAGTCGAGGCCTCCCCCTTCCTCTGCTGCCGAATTCAGGCGACGATAGGAAAACCTTCTGTGCTGGAGCTTCTTTGTCCATTAACATGGCCCAGCCAGCGGAGTCTTTGGGCTTTAATTCGCTGGACTATGGTCAGATCTGCGTAGAGCTCGTACAGCTCATCGTTAAATTTCCTTCGATACTCGCCGTTGGTATCGCGGGAAGGACCATAAATCTTCCGGAGAACTTTTCTCCCAAATACTCCAAGGGCCATCTCATCTTCTCTTGACATTGTCCATGAATCTGAGCCATACATCAGGACAGGTATGACGAGAGACTTATAGAGCGTGATCTTTTTTCTTCGAGAGAGGACTTTACTTCCCAATTGCCTACTCAGTCCAAAGTAGCACTTGTTGGCAAGAGTGATTCTCCGCTGGATTTCTAGACTGATATTATTTTCGGTGTTGATACTGGTTCCCAAATAGACGAAGTCCCTCACAGTTTCATAATTGTAACTATCAACAGTGACGGCTGCCAAGGCGCAGGTGCGCCGATTCTTTCTTTGATGACAGCAAATACTTCGTCTTGTCCTCGTTCACGGCAAGACCCACTTTCTTCGCTTCCTTATCCAGTCCAGAGAAGGCAGCGCTTACGGCGCGGTTGTTTAGGCCAATGATATCAATATCATCGGCATACGCCAGCAATTGTACGCTCTTGTAAAAGATTGTGCCATTGCGGTTTAGCTCTGCTGCTCGAATTATCTTCTCCAGCATCAGGTTAAAGAAATCGCACGAAAGGGAGTCACCCTGTCTGAAACCTCGTTTGGTTTCAAATGGCTCAGAGAGGTCCTTCCCGATTCTGACGGAGCTGTTGGTTTTGCTCAACGTCATTTGACAAAGGTATTTTATTTTATTTTATTTTATTTTATTTTATTTTATTTTATTTTATTTTATTTTATTTTATTTTATTTTATTTTATTTTATTTTATTTTATTTTATTTTATTTTATTTTATTTTATTTTATTTTATTTTATTTTATTTTATTTTATTTTATTTTATTTTATTTTATTTTATTTTATTTTATTTTATTTTATTTTATTTTATTTTATTTTATTTTATTTTATTTTATTTTATTTTATTTTATTTTATTTTATTTTATTTTATTTTATTTTATTTTATTTTATTTTATTTTATTTTATTTTATTTTATTTTATTTTATTTTATTTTATTTTATTTTATTTTATTTTATTTTATTTTATTTTATTTTATTTTATTTTATTTTATTTTATTTTTTACTTTTTTCTTTATTTTGATAAATTTTTTTTTGTTCGTTACTTTTTCTTTTTTTATTTTACGTAATTTTTTTATTTTAATTATTTTTTTTGTTCTTTTTTTTACTTTACTTTATTTTTTGTTTGTTTTATTATTTTTATTTTATTTTACTTTATTTTGTTTTGGCAATGCTTCGTTTTGTGACGGTAGGAAACTCCCCACCAAAATTAAAAAAAAAAACATGGCCCGCCGTATTTACATTAACTTGTTTGCTAATCTTCCAGCGTGACCAAATATAAAGCTTGTTACTTGACTTGCTTAAGATGTCAAAATTAAACATTAATCAGAATTATGTAGTCATTCAAAATTATAACATTAATTTAAATGTATCGTTTGCATTTAAAGCTTTCGTTAAGTTCTATCGTATTTGTGCTCAACAGTCGCAGACTTCCTTTTTGGCTAATTTTTAAGTGACACTGTTGCTTTAGCCTCAGCAAATGTTATCATTACGTCTTATCCTGTAGTTTTTGTTGCTGCTGCAACAGCTCATGCTGGTTTTGGAGTGTCTGCAATTGTTGTTGTGCTCACTGTGCTTGTCTTTCTATTTACTGTTAGCGGCAAAAGTTTTTGGT
Organism: Campiglossa producta; assembly: GCA_964058755.1. NCBI lineage: Eukaryota > Metazoa > Arthropoda > Insecta > Diptera > Tephritidae > Campiglossa > Campiglossa producta. The sequence goes on from CAXKVI010000003.1 coordinate 27,909,303, forward strand.
GTAACTGTGTTTGGCTGTCTTAAGGCACCACTAACTTTTCCGTCTGGCTACTCTTTGTTGCTTGCTTGCTGTGTAAATGGATGTTGCCGTTTATCCAGCCATATGCCACAACCCACATTTCACCACAAATACAACTTACAGGAAATTGTTTAGAGTAAACAAATTATGATAAATTCCTTAAAACATGAATTTGTTAGCAAAGCGCTTAGAGGAACAAATAGTGAACGTACGATGACAAAGTGCAAAATCAGACAAAAGCACAATGAGAAATGTTGACTAAAACCAAAATTTGTTTTTTACGAAAGTATGTCTGACTGTAGGGACTTTCATAAATGCTTACAAAATGATATATTCCATATAACACTCATAAATAATGCACTTAAAAAGTTGAGGACAATTCACATTTTTTGAAGTTTTATGATTAAGTTAGAGTTGTCAAGGTGCTTTTCTATGAATGTGCCATTCTCTTGGCTTAAATACTGTGAGAAAACTTTTTTGGCTAAACATAACAGCCTTGAAGCAATTTAAGCTGAAGCGAAGACAAAACTTTCAAAATTTTCAGTACAAAGAAAGTTTTATTGTAACCCATGGTACATGCTAGTTTTTATGGTTTTATGAGATATGCAGTCTGATAAAATAAAATAAAAATTTAAATAAGTTAAAATTATAAGAATCAAAATAGAATGAATTTAACATAACAAAAATAAAATGAAATTGAAAAAAAAAAATTAAAAAAAAATATAAGAAAAAAGAAATACCTTAAAATAAAAAAAGATTAAAAAACAATAGTAATAAAAAAAAAAATTTAAAAGCAAATAAAATAAAACTGATATAATAAAAATAAAATGAAAAAAATGTGAGTATTAAATTAATATTTTTAGGCGGGTTTTCTTCTAAACAAATCCGAAAAGAATGCTAGCTTATTTATCGAATTACACAAACATTATTATTTTATCTTTCTTTATGAAGTCATCAAAATTTTCCCAATATGACTCCAAAATGATCCCAAAAGACCCCAATACGACACCAAACTTTCTTAAAATAACCTCAAAATGAACCCAATACGACATCAAAATTATCGTAAAACCATCCCAATTTAACCCTAAAAAGATCGCAAAATGACCCCATTATTACCCCAAAATGATCCAAAGTTCACCCACATATGACCCCAAAGGGACACCAAAAGGACTCAAATATGATCTCAAAATGACCCCAAAATGGCCCTAAAGGGCTTTAACAATATTAAATAATTTTAACATTTTTATACATCAACCCAATAAATAACACGACTTCTCTTTAGTTCGCCATGTAATTTTGAACTGATTTTATTTTTCACTTTTTTAAGTCTAGTATGTAAATCTTGGTATATGTGAGCACAGTTTTCTACGTCTCTTTTATAATTACTCTCATGTTTTCAGTTAAGTTAGTAAAGTGGAGCATTTCCAGAAAAGTGAAGTGCGTTAGTCTTCGACGCAGAAAACTAAAGTGTGTTAGTCTTCCACGCAGAGAACGAAGTGTGCTAGTTTACCGCGCAAACAGCGAACCGTGCTAGTTTTCCACGCTAACTGGTCTTCTTTGGGAGCGATGATATTTGGTATAAAAACTACAAACCATTGTTGTAAAACACCATTTACCCGAGCATATTTTTCTACGAAAAGTTGATTTGACCAAAATTTCCTCAGACTAGCCATTTTCTGCTATTCTAAATGAAACATAAAATGAACACGACCATCATGTATTATTGAACGCATTCTTATTTTTAAGAAAGTTGAAAAAAATTACTGTAATTTTTTCAGATTTTTAAATTAAAGACTTAACCTCATACTTGGTATAAAAACCACAAACCATTGTTGTACAACACCATTTACCTGAATATATATTTTTTTCCTACAAAAGTTTCTTTGACCAAAATTTTCTCAGACTAGCCGTTTTGGTATTCTAGCCTCAAACAAAAATCAACAAGGAATAAAGCTCAACACATGTTCCTATTATAAATTGGCTGCTGAACCCAATTCGGTATCAGAATCCAACATAGCATTTCTTGCAAAAAAAAATAAAATTTTAGTTAGAGAAGAACTGCGACGTGTTAGCCTAATTCCGATAACTTATTTGGATTTATCTCGCCAAAATACATGAAACTTAATGTATTGAGTTCACGGATCCGTCAACTTCTTGTTTTTTTTTTGTGGCTGCGCAATTTGAAGACTGTAAAACTACACCTTCTCAGAGAAAGCCTATATGTATTTAGCAAAAATATGTTTGAACGTATATGAGAAATGTGTATTTTTGGTTATAATGTTGATCATATAATGATAAAAAATCAAGTAGAATATCAATAAACAAAATTTAGTTAAAAAATTGGATCAAAACCACCAAAAAAGACGAAAATATGATTTTTTTTATTTAATACTAAATAAATTTTGAAAGAGTAACTTTACAAAAAAAAATTGTTTAGCCTTTTTTGTAGCCCACTCAATTTCCTTTAAGTATCTGTATCTAACTTTTTTGTACATGCATTTTTGACGATTTAAGAAAAAAAGAATGGGAGATCGAAAAAACATGCTAATTTTTGAGGCTAGAATACTAGAAAACGGCTAGTTTGAGAAAATGTTGGTCAATGCAACTTTTGTAGGGAACTCGATTTCCTTTAAAAATATTTTCAGTTAAATTGTGTTTTACAACAACGGTTTGTCGTTTTTATACCAAATATGAGTTAAAGTTTGTAAAATCTAAACTAGCGATGATAGCCTCTAGACTTTAATTTAAAAATCTGAAAGAAAATAAATATAATTTGTGAAAAACACGAAATTTTTTTTTGGCCCAGTCTAGAGTATACGTATTGCCGCGTAGACCTGCAACCAACCACATAATTATGTGTGATTGAATATTGTTTTAAGCTAGCAAAGGTAGATGTGTTTTAAATTAATGTCACCTTGCCTTGGGGAACTCAAGTAAACGTACATGATTTTTTCAATTTCCTTTGATTGAAAATATTTCATTTCTTTCATGTTTGCGTTTCAAGTCCTTCAAGCCGCAATTTTCTTATCTCTACAAATGCAATCATACACTTACACATATGTGTTCACCTCTATTCAGTTAACCATGTTAGACTGGCTAAAAAAATCTTTTTTCTACTATATCAAACAAGATAAGCACCGTGTGGTATCTAGGTAATGGTACCAGGAATACTATGTCTAATTAAAAGAAATAAAATATGAAATTAAACAAAAATAAAATTAAATGAAATTAGTCTATAAAATAAAATAAAAGAAAAAAGAAAAAAATTTGAAAAAATTAAACTTATAATAAAATAAAAAATAAATAAAATAATTCTTGTTTTAATATCACATCTTCTAGGTGAATTGTCACCCCTAATTCGGAGATAAAAGGATTTACCTGAAACAGTCTAATGTGTTTAAGATGGAATTTCAAGTATTTGTTTATAAGTCAAATTGCATTGCATTGAAAGAGAATTTAAATTCCATTTCAAACCTTTCACCGCTCAGAGTGGGCATATATTTACTCACACTAATGTGAAAGAGGCGCAGTGCCGATGTCAATCTGTATACGATTATTTGCAGTCAAACCGCAGAATCTGAGATAGCAATGAAAATATACTCACCAACAAAAGCATTTTATATAGGCAAGACAGAACGAGTATGCTTTTGTATGCACAAACAAAGATATTGAACGTTGATTACTTGGTCGACCAGAGGCACAACACACACAAATAGCAAACAAAACCAAAAGTGGCATTATATTTTCGGAGCTAAACCGAGCAAAGAAAACCGAAATCAACGTATAGTGTTGTTGGTGCAAATACACGCAGTGAAAGAGCCTTGTTAATGTTTACTTCTGCGTCGATGCTATCAATGAGCAACAACCCAAAGTCGTCGTGAAACAAGCAGTGCAGGTATACCGCCACCCACAGTCAACAACTTCCTGCCTCTGCTCTGGTCTGCTCTGCTCTGTAATCATCTGCTTGTTCTTCTTCATGTAATTTTCACGTCTTCTGACCGTACTGTGTTTGGTTGTGCAAATAATGAATGATCAGAAACGGCTGCTACCGAAATTTACACAATCGATGCTGAAAATCGAATTAAGGTACAAAATGACATACTTACACATGTGAATATATGTACAATCTTGCTTACATACTTGTGTGTATACCACTCACTATCGATATTATACTCTCAAGGATGACTATAAATACGCACAGATAGTATCAAGTATTTAAGCTATGGGCCATATGTATATTCACACATGCGTACACATGTCCAACATGTATTTAAGTACAAAATGCAATCATCAGGAAGATAATCGAACTGAAAATTTTACAAGCGAGTTGGTAAAAAAAGGTAAAATGAGGAGTTATTTTGCTATACTACTTGGAAATACTCCAAACTATTCTCATTATTTAAATATTGTTTTTTTTTTTCGCATAATAAATATTGTAGGGGTAGGCATTTCTGGCCTTAGGCGGTTTAACTCATTTTCGGCCGCTTTTTTTTTTTTTTTCGACCACCAACTTTGGACATCTATATCTTTGAACTAAAGTAATACTTTAATACTTTCGTGATCTGTTTGCATTGCTAGTTAATTGAGAACTTATTTATTACTAAGAGTGCAAAATTTTACCAAAAATACTACTAATTCTAGTCGTTTTTTCTTCAGATAAAAAAAGAGAAACCCAAAATAAAAAAAAATCTTTATTTCAAATTTTTTTAAAAGAAAAAATATCATATTTTGAGAGTAAAACAATTCCAATGTCAATTTTGCAATAACTATAACATTGTAAAGCACGTAAACTTTGGTGGTCGAAAAATCGACGGCTGGCCAGAAGCTGGTAAGTTGGATATATGTATTAGTTTCAGGCATTACATGTTTTATTGTTAACAGAAATGCAAGCAGAATCTATCTGCTCTTCTTGACGTTATTTTGGGGTATCCCGGTTGTACGACTCGAGCCACTGATGCGGGTTGGCACCAGGTTCGGATTAAAGTACTCGCGTGCGAAGATGCTACAACTGTTGAACTGTACAATGCAGCAGTTGGAAGACTGGGGGAAGTCTACTCAGGGGCAAGAATCGAGGTCGTCGACTGGAAAGACATCACGCATCGGCCAAGGGCAAGGGCATGGATTCCTGCCATCCCTGTGGAACCTGAGAGAATTCTCGCAATGCTGCGGGTCATGAATCCGACCCTCCCTACGCAGGACTGGTGTCAATCTGGTCGGGGATGCGGTAGGGCCTGATAGGCAGGTAATCTTCACCTTAAATAAGGAGGCAATCGAGCCCCTTTAAAGGTGCAATGGACGAGTGCAGTAAGGTGCGGGTGAAATCGCGATCCATGTATACCGTGGCGATGCACAGCGCGCTGCCATTCCAGCCAGTCCGGAGGACTCGGAAATCGGGGCACCGGAAGTGGAAGCGGAGGAGTCCGATGCGGAAAGCATGTTATCCGCCATGTCAAATTTCGCGGGTGGTGCCAACAACTTGGTGATGGAAGAAAGCCTGTCGGACGGGGAAGACCCACGGTGGTGGCAGCCAATCCTGAGCGCACCAATGTTGATGCTACCATAGATAGTAGGGTTTCCGCTACGCCAACTCGTGCAGGTGGTCTGAACAACTCGTCGATGGAAAACAGCGTCCTAGACGAGACAGACCTCGACGATACGCCGCACAGTGGGAAATAATTGAAGTTTACTGTTCATAATCCTCTACAGCCTTAATTTTTCATACGATTTTGATAATTTTTTTTTTTTTAAATGAATGAATGAATGAACGATTTTTGAATTTCGGTTTGTTTAAATTATGTTTTTTGGTGTAAAGTGCATGAAAACGGAAAATTATGCAACGGCCAGCGGTCGATTTTTCGACAACTCCATATTAAGGAAACGGACGGACGGAATTGTTTTAAATATATTTTTTTCTTGATTAGGGCCCAATAAACGCTGTCTTAAAAGGAAAATAAAAAATTATGGCTATTTCTTGTACCGGTCGAAAATGGGTTAATTTTTAATTACCTATTAACTTTGTCACTAATTATTAGAAAATTACTAAATTGAGAGTTAGGCAAGGATGGCACCGAGCCACTCCTATAGAAGCGTGGGCAGTTTTTTTATAGCGTACACACAGACAAATTTTCATGTAAAATCAACACTTTTGTAACACTTTTTCAGGTTATAATTTTTCAACACTATCGATCATGTTATTTTAACACGAAGCTCTTGTTGAATAACTTCACTTCGTGTTAAATTAACATGACTTCCTGTTAAATCAACATGAAGCTATGTTGAAAAACTTGACTTCGTGTTAAATTAACATGAACTCCTGTTAAATTAACATGAACTCCTGTTAAATTAACATGTACTCCTGTTAAATTAGCATGAACTCCTGTTAGATTAACATGAACTGCTGTTAAAACAACACTATCTGCCTCATTATCTCATGCAAATATAACAGGATCTTTCTTGTTAGTTTAACAAGGTTCATGTTGACAAAAATTATTCTGTGTGTACCATAATGAGGCTGGTTCTACTTAACGAAAGTTATTTACATATATGTATAAGGCTGAGTGGGACAGTTTCGATGAACTATCAGTGAACTTCTGGCACGTTTTCTTTGCTATGATGAACTACCCGGAGAATAAGACTTCTGTCAGTGACTTGAGGTCATATACACTAAATTGGACGAAATTTCCTAGACGAGGAGAAACATTTAGGAGGCTGTAACTTCTCTTTTGTGGTTGACCTCGAATTTCCTATTCAAAGTTTGGAAAAAATAACAGATATTTATTGCCATGTTACCCAGCTTTCCAAAGTTGTAGTGTACTCCAAAATAATGAACCAAAGAGATTCCGGAATTTCTTTATAATGTTTGTACCAAGGAAACCGATTAAAATAACGTTCCGGTCTCGGTTTCGGATTTGTAACGTGTTTCGGTTTCGGTTTCGGTTACGGTTTCGTTCTTCAGCATTTACTTAGGTTCCGGTTTCGTTTACGGTTTCATTTTCCAAATAAAAATACGAGCACAAAAAAATTTGACTACTAAAAAACTCAAGTAGGTCTATATTTTGATAACTTTTTTTTGGATCTCATTAATTTTTTTCGATGGTTTCATTACCTTAATTCAAATTTCCTCTTTCAGAATTTTCTTACTGATATCAAAACGTGTCTCTTGTGACCTTTCTCGACAATCTTCCATGAACAGTTTTCAGGGTACCATTTTGTAAAATAATATACCTACACTGAGAGAAATGCAATGAATGTTGTGACAATATCGCTATTGATAGCGACGAGTTTGATGCAATATTCATTCAGAATGAGCGAGTTATCAAATCTTATTTGCTCCCTATAAAAAGTAAAATGACATGTCAACCATTTCGAAAAGATGTACTATTTTCTATATTTATGGATAGAATGCTAATATATTTGAACGACACGTCAATATCTATGGTCGTGATATGAATTTCTATTGTCGGTATATCCATATCCATATTTACTACATAGTAATAATGGTAGAGACAGCGTATTAATATATATGGACGAAATGTAAATTTTTCTGGGACGCATAATAGTTCAACAATTTTTACTATGGATTTTCTAACAATATTACAACTTGTTGGAGCGGTTTTTTTAAATTCAAAATTTTTTGAATTTCTTATGATTGAACATTTTTCTAAAAATTGTATAATATGCCGTAGCCGAATGGTAGAATACTGGGCTAACGTGCCAGAGGAGCAGGGTTCGAATCTTACTGAAACCAGGTGTCAAATTATATACAATTTTTGTTTTTTTTTTAACTATTTAGAATTTATCAATAGTTTATATGGATACCATTTCAATAGTGATTTATCAAAAAAGCATTGATGAAACATCCGTATTCATTGATGGGACAGGATTATCAATTTTTATTTAATGTGATATCAATAATTATGGATGTTCCATCCATAGATTTCCCTCCGTGTATGTATCCACTAAAAGAAGTAACAAGGCATTCACGTTGGCAATAAACTCGAGTTTATCGACAACAGCAATATGAATAAACTCAAAAAATGCCCCTTTAACTCATGTTTATGGCCCAATGTGAACGCCATATAAGATGTTAAAAAAAAAATCAAAACCGTTTGGAACCGGTTCCGGCTTTTGAAACGGTTTCGGTTTCTTTCTTTTTCAAATCAAAATAACGTTCTCAAAAATTAATCGCTTTTAATCGGTTACGGTCAGTCAATGCCAAACTACTCAGCGAAAATTCTAGTTCTTTGATTATACATTTTGTGGCGTATGCATACTAGTTCATTGCTGATTAGCGTTAAACCAGTCAATGCCAAACTACTCAGCAAACAATATAGTCAATTGACTATACATTTTGTGGTGTATTCATACTAGTTAATTTCTGATCACCTTTAAACCAGTCAGTGTCGAACTATTCAGCAAACAACATAGTTCATTGACTATATATTTTGTGGTGTATTTATACTAGTTCGTTTCTGATTAGCTTCAAACCAGTCAAGGCCAAACTACTCATCAAACAATATACATAGTTCATTGACTATACATTTTGTGGTGTATTCATACTAGTTAATTTCTGCCACCTTTAAACCAGTCAATGTCGAACTACTCAGCAAACAACATAGTTCATTGACTATACATTTTGTGGTGTATTGATACTAGTTCATTTCTGATCACCTTTAAACCAGTCAGTGTCGAACTATTCAGCAAACAACATAGTTCATTGACTATACATTTTGTGGTGTATTTATACTAGTTCGTTTCTGATTAGCTTCAAACCAGTCAAGGCCAAACTACTCATCAAACAATATACATAGTTCATTGACTATACATTTTGTGGTGTATTCATACTAGTTAATTTCTGCCACCTTTAAACCAGTCAATGTCGAACTACTCAGCAAACAACATAGTTCATTGACTATACATTTTGTGGTGTATTTATACTAGTTCGTTGCTGACTAGCTTCAAACCAGTCAAGGCCAAACTACTCAGCAAACAATATAGTCCATTGACTATACATTTTGTGATGTATTGATACTAGTTCATTTCTGATAACCTTTAAACCAGTCAATGTCGAACTATTCAGCAAACAACAAAGTTAATTGACTATACATTTTGTGGTTTATTTATACTAGTTCGTTGCTGATTAGCTTCAATCCAGTCAAGGCCAAACTACTCAGCAAACAATATAGTCCATTGACTATACATTTTGTGATGTATTGATACTAGTTCATTTCTGATAACCTTTAAACCAGTCAATGTCGAACTATTCAGCAAACAACACAGTTCATTGACTATACATTTTGTGGTGTATTTATACTAGTTCGTTTCTGATTAGCTTCAAACCAGTCAAGGCCAAACTACTCATCAAACAATATACATAGTTCATTGACTATACATTTTGTGGTGTATTCATACTAGTTAATTTCTGCCACCTTTAAACCAGTCAATGTCGAACTACTCAGCAAACAACATAGTTCATTGACTATACATTTTGTGGTGTATTGATACTAGTTAATTTCTGATCACCTTTAAACCAGTCAGTGTCGAGCTATTCAGCAAACAACATAGTTCATTGACTATACATTTTGTGGTGTATTTATACTAGTTCGTTTCTGATTAGCTTCAAACCAGTCAAGGCCAAACTACTCAGCAAACAATATAGTCCATTGACTATACATTTTGTGGTGTATTCATACTAGTTAATTTCTGCCACCTTTAAACCAGTCAATGTCGAACTACTCAGCAAACAACATAGTTCATTGACTATACATTTTGTGGTGTATTTATACTAGTTCGTTGCTGACTAGCTTCAAACCAGTCAAGGCCAAACTACTCAGCAAACAATATAGTCCATTGACTATACATTTTGTGATGTATTGATACTAGTTCATTTCTGATAACCTTTAAACCAGTCAATGTCGAACTATTCAGCAAACAACATAGTTAATTGACTATACATTTTGTGGTTTATTTATACTAGTTCGTTGCTGATTAGCTTCAATCCAGTCAAGGCCGAACTACTCAGCAAACAATATAGTTCATTGACTATACATTTTGTGGTGTATTCATTCTAGTTCATTCCTGATAACCTTTAAACCAGTCAATGTGGAACTACTCAGCAAACATATAGTTCATTGACTGTCCATTTTGTGGTGTATTCATACTAGTTCACTTCTGATCACCTTTAAACCAGTCAGTGTCGAACTATTCAGCAAACAACATAGTCCATTGACTATACATTTTGTGGTGTATTTATACTAGTTCGTTGCTGATTAGCATCAAACCAGTCAAGGCCAAACTACTCAGCAAACAATATAGTCCATTGACTATACATTTTGTGATGTATTCATACTAGTTCATTTCTGATAACCTTTAAACCAGTCAATGTCGAACTATTCAGCAAACAACATAGTTAATTGACTATACATTTTGTGGTTTATTTATACTAGTTCGTTGCTGATTAGCTTCAAACCAGTGAAGGCCACACTACTCAGCAAACAATATAGTTCATTGACTATACATTTTGTGGTGTATTCATTCTAGTTCATTCCTGATAACCTTTAAACCAGTCAATGTGGAACTACACAGCAAACATACTAGTTCATTGACTAAACATTTTATGGCATATGCATACCAGTTCATTGTTGATTAGTTTCAGTGCCAAACTACTCAGCGGAAATTCTAGTTCATTGACTAAACATTTTGTGGTGTATTCATACTAGTTCATTTCTGTTTACCTTTAAGCCAGTCAATGCCAAACTACCCAGCAAACATATAGTTCATTGACTGCCCATTTTGTGGTGTATTCATACTAGTTCATTTCTGATTAGCTTTAAACCAGTCAATGCCAAACTACTTAGCAACATTATAGTACTATGCATTTTGTGATGTATTCATACTAGTGAATGTGAATGTGAATTGTATTTTTCTGAATATCAAATGGAAATTCTGAATATGAATTGTTACTTTCTGAATATACACTAAAAAAGGTGTAGTCAGAAAAAGTCTAATCTATTTTAGAAAAATACTAATTAGAAAAATTCCATTTCATACTACATTATTATTATAAGGCCTTATTATACCGCGCCAAGTAGTACGATCTATTTTACTAACTATGCAAACATTTTTTAAAATTTTTGGTTTGCTTCTTTTTTTCTCTTGTAATTCACAGATGCTTTTTCGTGTTTGGGGAAATACAAATATGATGCTGATGTATATATGATCTAGTATATCAACTGCTATATTTCTGGTGTATATACATAGAAAAAAGGCACTGGTAAAATCAACAATCTCGTACTGTTATCCTGAAGTTGAGCAAATTATAATTTGAACGGTAATTTTAGTTGAAGTAACTGCATTCAACTGTTTAAACAATCATAGATTTTTCAATTTAAAAAAAAAAACTGTGGGTCCCACCAACTTGTAGGAAAAAATCAAAGCAGCACATTATAAGTTGGAAGAGAAGCTCGGCAAAAATCTCGTTAGAGGTTATGACAACCTGTTTATATATAACCGCCATTTTTTTACGTTGCGGCATAAACTTGAGTTTATTGACAACAACAATATAAATTAACACTAACAATGCTCCTTTGACTCGATTTTATGGCCCAGCATGAAAGCAGTCTTACTTTGACTCTTTTTGCAGTTAAAATATGACTTACTTTTATCTATATTTACATATGTGGTACCGGAACTCCGCAGTGAACTTAACCTTAAGTAACCTTAATTAACCTTACCTAAAAATACAACCCTAAAGACCGGAATTACATAAAACGTTGACAAATGCGCGCCTCGTTTCTTAGCATTTTCCAAAATTTCGCTTCGTTTTACATTCAAAAAACTTTGTATGAAAGTGGATCCTACAAGGTTTAATGCAATTGGGCCTATACCAATATTATCAAATTTGACGCACGTGCAACTTGAAAGGAGCCATTGCAAGTTGAATTCAATTATTAAATTGAAAATACAATAAACTACATAATTTAAATAATATAGAATAAAAAAAAAAATTGTGTTGACTTTACCGAGAATCGAACTCAGAACCTTTAGCTCATTTTTGGCTGTGTATGTACTAGTATATCAACTGGTATAATGCTGATGCAGAGGCTGACTAGTATACTAATTGATATGGTGCTGATGCAGAAGAGGACAATTGCTTTTCTTTTTCTTTTGTAATTCACAGATGCTTTTTCGTGTTTGGGTAAATACAAATAGTCGCTGCTTTCTAAAGAATAAACTGGTATATTGCTGATGTAGAGGCTGACTATGATACTGGTGCATAGACCGACTAGTATAATAACTGGAATGAATGTCAAATTCGTGGACTAGTATGACAAGTGGTACGATCTAAATGGGCATAATGATTAGTATGTCCTGGCGCGTAGAGTAGTAGTAGTATGTCCACTGGTAAGATTCTGATGTATGTATGAACTAGTATGTCAACTGGTAAGATTCTGATGCATATATGAACTAGTCTGTCAACTGGTATGATTCTGTCGCATATATGAACTAGTCTTTCAACTGGCATGATTCTGATGCATACATGAACTAGTATTTCAACTGGTATGATTCTGATGTATGTATGAACTAGTCTGCCAACTGGTATGATTCGTAGTTATATATGAACTAGTCTTTCAACTGGTACGATCCTGACGTATATACGAACTAGTATTTTAAATGGTATGCTACTGATGTGTATAATAACAAGTATATCAACTGGTATATTCCTGATGCAGAGGCTGACTAGTTAGCCAATTGGTATGCTGCTGATGCAGAGAAGGACAATTGCCATCTCGTAGGACATCGCCGTGTTAAAAATACCAGTTGCTAATATGGAAAAATTACAGAACTCGAACTAGTTGAGGCCGTCTGGCTGACTGGTATTTGATTAGTATAAAACTAGTTAAGTTGACTGCAGGGTATCTATATGCCAAATTTTATCCAAATCGGTTCCCGTGATAGTGCTCGACATACGAAAAATGAATAAAATGCGGTAAGGTGGCAACCTTAGTTGCAACTGTCATCGTTGGAATGCGTCTGACATATGAATTCGCTCCTCAAATAACTTTTAAACGAAAAAATCTAAAATGTTGGTAGAACAAAAACATTTTGAAGTCGCCATTATGTAGCTAGTTAAAAATAGCTTTCTCTTTTTAGAAAAAAATACACAAAAAACACATTTTGAGAAACATGTCGGTTACAACGTTATTTGGGGCGCGCATTCATATCTTGCTCAGAACTTAAAACAAAAATCGAGATAAGTGGCAACACTGTACACCGCCGTAAGTGGCAGGACCCCAAATAGAAAGTCTTCGAATGAAGCATTCTATCTATATTCCACATTTTATCCAATTCGCTCCAGCCATTCCTGAGACATATCTAGATACTAAACGCAGAGGACGAAGTGTCTTAGCCTTCGACGCAGAAAACTGAACCGTTTTAGTCTTCGTTGGGAGCGACGATATGTATATTCCGTAGTTATAACGATTCCACGTAGGCATACCTGAGTTTGTCATAAAGCTTTTGGAAAATATGAGCGAGTGACTAAAATGACTTTCAGCAGACTCATACACTAGAAGTGTGACAAAGTGGTGGCGCATAACGACATTTTATAGTATTCATACCTGAAACACTTCAAGCGCCAATAACACTTCTCGTTGCCTGACATGCCACATGCAGACCAACCAAATAGGCATGAACACTTGTTCAACTATTGGTAATCAAAGACAGTACAACCAAATGACCGCATACATATTTACATGCATGCGTATTGAAAGTAGGTT
>CAXKVI010000003.1:27925798-28033518 GCA_964058755.1 Campiglossa producta
AATTTGTGTTATTTTGCTCAAGTAAATTCTAAGAAACTTTTCTGATTTTAAAATGTTGCTTAAGTAATCATTTTAAATGTGACAAATCAAATGTTCAGTACATTAATTGAATTAGGTTTTAGTTTGCATGTGTGTGGAAGTGCAAAAAAAAGTTACAGAAAAACAATCAAAACGTTGTCACTTTTATTTACTTTATTATCTTTAAAATTTTTTTATTTCATCATGTTTTATTTTATTTCGTTTTATTTTATTTTTAATTTTTTTGAAGTTAACTTCTTAGGCGGCGATATGAAGTTTTGATTGAGAGTAAAATTTGAGAAAATGGCTGATGATGCAACGGAAATTATGCAACGGAAATAGAAATTGTAGCAGACTTTCCGGCGCAGGCGATTTTCACCACGACGTTTAGCTGTGCAAATCAAATAGGAGGTGAAATTTTAAGATCTAGCTAACATTGCACAAATTATAATAGTAAGGCCAAGCAGAATTCATGTGTGTTGCCACTTATGGTGGTTCACAGGGTTGCCACCTATCACAATTTTCTGTTTAATATAGATTTAGATATGCCAATAAGGGTTTCAAATGAATGGTATTTTCGACCGTATTCCAAATATGACAATTTCAAGCAGGGTTGCCACCTAGGGTTGCCACCTGACCGCATTTTATTTATTCTTTGTTATTTCGACCACTATTTCGGTTACCTATTGACCCATTTGGATGAAATTTTATTACGGTGTTAGCATGCGTCTTTCTAAATTTTTCCACCTAAGTTGCCACTTGCGGTGTATTACGAGGTTACCATCTATTTGTTTTTTCTTTTTAGGGATAGGAGAAAGTTTATACTGTGGTAGGTAAGATTTGGTGACAACTTCGAGGAATACCGAGCAATCTCGGTCACCCAGGTACTAGAAAATTGGAAGTAGTATTTTAGCTGGTTTTTTAAGTTGTATGCTTAGGTGCTCAGAAAAACAAGCAAGCAAAAGTCTCATTCTCATTTGTTATAGTCATGCTTAAAATGGCTATTTTCCTACGCTTAGAATTTTGAAGAAGCAATATTTTGGGCTACCAGGCAAACATAATATGTATTTAATTTATCATTTAAGTTCGATATGAAAAGATAAAAATTCGGCGATTTGGAAATTTCTCAAACATTTTCAAAGGTGCATTGACTTACTTCGGTGCAATTGTATCACAAAATTGTGTTTGCCTTCCAAAACGAACGACCCTAAAATCTTTGATTTTGTAAAATTTTGTCTTCTTCTTCTTTTGAGCTTGATGGTCAGACGATGACGGGAATGAGATTAGGTATTGCATAAAGAGAAAGGTAAATATAAAACCTACAAGACCAAGTACTTGGCATGTAGCTAAGTTCGATAAAGTCGATAGAACTGGTACCATTTATGCCCGTTCTTCAAACCCTTATACGAGTGGTTTCATAAAATCCTCATATAAATCTGTTAAATTTTAGTGGCCTAGCATGAATACTTTCAACATGTAATATCCCATTTGTATGTGAAGTGCCCGAACCTTTCCCCTATCGCTCTTAATTCATCGATGGGTTTCAGTTTCTGTTCTAAGGTTGGTTATGATCGAAGATATTTTCGAATTGGTCGGTTGCCTGGTCCACTTCCCGGCAGTAAGAAATTGTGAATCTAAACCATTCTCTAATACACCTTATTCATATTTCGTTATTTCTGAATATAGGAAGTTAACTTCTTTCACGTGCACTGGCTACACGTGTTTTTTTTTAATTTTCTTTTATTTTACATAAGATTGTATTTGTCTTTATTGTATTTTATTTCATTTAAATTTATTTCATTTTACTTTACTTTATTTTTTTTATTAGGGGGGACTCGTCAAACAATTACGAAATGCGTAAATTTATAAATTTACCAGCTCAGTTAGATGAACGCCTAGATAAATTTGTGTGTAATTGGTGTCAAACAAATACTTTGTATTTCGAAATTTCTATCTATTAAAAAAGTAATTTTTGCCCTATTTTCCAGGATTTTCTTCTATGCATTAAATGCATTAAAAAAAAACACAGCTTCATTGAAATGCATAAATTTACGCACTTTTTTACATACCGAAATCGTCGCGGAAGTTTACCAAATTCAACAGCAACGTAATTTTTAGTCCAAAAATTTGTAAAGCTAATATCAACATACCAAAAATAAATTTGCTATACCCACATCAAATTAATTCTAATTCAAGTTAATGGAGAAAACAAATAAAGCTTCTTAGATACTTTATTCTTATGTCTAACGAACTTTGGGGATAATAAGGATATCTACTTACACAGCCGACCACAAAATGTTACGGAAAGTTATTTCTATGAAAATTAGGCAAATATTATAAGCATATGTTTACTTAATTGCTGAATGACTTAGAGTTCAATATATTTATTTGTTAACTCTTAACAACATGTTTGTATCAATTTCTTAGTTTATTGTTTGAATTAAAGTGCAAACAAAGGCTAAAATCACGAAAATCTTGCAAACACGAAGAATCAATTTATCAATACCACACCGAATTCATTTCAGAAAAATTTTACAATTAGGGCACGAAAATCCTTTGCTTAATTTCTTTAATATTATCATAACCATTTACACAATTATTTGTTATTTTTTTTATTTTAATGCATACATACCTATATATTAGAAATAACAAACTTTTGGTGCGCATATTAGTTCTTAATCCTAAACGTGTGTAAATGGATAGATTAGTGCTTATTTATAGCTTGCAAATAAATAACAAAATAAATTGAAGCATCATCGCGAATAACGTTCTAAGTGTCAATTTTTTCAAAACCGGTTTTATTGCATATTGCCTTTTGTATTGCTCTCTTGCATTGTACAGATAACAAATTTTCTAAACTTTTGCGTGCCATAACTGTAAATATGCATTTAGAAATAGTAGGATAATGTAAAGTGACATACATCATTTTGCACAGAAGTGATTCGAAAGGGCACTGGAAGATCATGAGGAAGGTATAAACTTAGTAATATGAAAGATATAAAAGAAAAAGTTAAGGAGACAGTTGAAAGAAATATATTAAAAAACTATGACTTTAGCGTGTTTTGCTCTCCTGACAAATTATGATTTTGTAACTTAGAACGTTATTCGCGATGATGCTTCAATTGAACAAAAGTAAACAATTATGTGAAATAAAAAACTCAAAAACGAATTAATCCAACCATGAAACAGCTGTGCCTTCGAAATATCTAAAAAGAAATATATGTAGGTAGGGGAAACCAATGGAACAGAATTTGGGCGACAATGCAAATTTTGTGAAAAATATAGCTAAAAATATACTATCAACAACACCAAATAACAACAAAAACAAGACTTTAACTGTAGCTAAATTGAATGAAAAAATCAAAATATTTACTTTAGCTTACTAAAAAAATAGACAAACAATTTCATGTACAATAATGGTATGAAAAACAATATCATTTTATAAGTTTTGAAACTTTATTAAAGTTTTAATTAAAAAAAAATCCGCGTGTAGCCAGTACACGTGACAGAAGTTAACTTCTTAAATTCAGAAATAACGAAATATGGTTTAGATTCACAATTTCTTACTGCCGGGAAGTGGACCAGGCAACCGACCAATTCGAAAATATTTGGATCATAACCAACTTTAGAACATAAACTGAAAACCATCGATGAATTAAGAGCGGGTTAGGGGTTTAGAATATGCCCGAGGTAGGCATACCGGTCGTAAGAGGCGACCAATATGCACATAGGTAATTGACGTGCTACTCGATGGTTGATCTGCGGATATGATTCCTCTCACCTCTCATTACCCATCTTCTCCTTCCTCATGGATGGAGGGATGCCATGACCTAGAAGGTTCCACTGGTCATACCAAATCGCTACCACGACAGTCGGGCAGTACCGCAAGGGAGTACCGCAGCGTACCGGGGTCATATCCGGCCAAGGACTGTCAACTTCGGCATCACTCCCCAAAACGTTCGGGGAGTGTTTTGTTGTTAACAACAACAACAACAACAACAACAACAACATAGGGGGAAAAGGTGCGTGCACTTCATGCTAGGCCACTAAATTTCAACGGAGTTATATGAGGATTTTATGAAACCACTCGCATAAGGATTTGAAGAACGGTCAAAATTGGTTCCAGTTCTATCGACTTTATCGAACTTACAGACATGCTAAACGCTTGGGCTTGTAGGTTTTTATTGCGTGTTCAAAACTTGCTGGCTGTCATCAAATCATATTTTTCTTTCTTTTCGTGCAATACCTAATCTCATTCCCGTCATCGTCTGACCATCTAGCACAAAAGAAGACAGTGGCAACTTAGGTGGAAAAAATTAGAATGAAGCAATAGGCAACCGAAATAGTGGTCGATATAACAAAGAATAAATAAAACGCGGTCAGGTGTCAACCGTATTTGCATATCTAGTTCTATATATAAAAAAATGGGATAGGTGGCAACCCTGTAAACCGCCATAAGTGGCAACACCCACACCCATGAATTCTCCTCGGCCTTACTATTACAATTTGTGCAATGTTAGCTAGATCCTAGAATCTCACCTCCTATTTGATTTACACAGCTAAACGTCGTGGTGAAAATCGCCTGCGCGTAAAAGTCTGTTACAATTTCTATTTCCGTTGCATAATCAGCCAATCTTTCAAATTCTACTCTCAATCAAAACTTCATATCGCCGCCTACGACGTTAACTTCAAAAATCTAAATCATTTCTAATTCATTTTTAGTTGTTTAGTGCTTGAACCATAGAACAATTTTAATAAAATTATGAAATTAATGAAGTGAACATAAAAATAAGTTTACCAAAAAATCAAATAGGTATGAAAAATCCAGCAAAGCTAAAAGAATGATTCATATAAATTATTAAAAATTCAAAAACCAACAGCAGTAATGAAATTTTAGAAAAACCAAATTCATTATTTTTGGTCTCAAGCCCAAAATTACAATGTCATATTTTATTTAATTTATTTGTAAATAATTTCAAGTCCTTTAGTGAAAAAGTTACATTGCTTGGTCCTTAGAACAGTGTTAAAAAATGTATGAAATTAATGAAGTGAATATCAAAATCTAACATGAAAGCTACTTACCTACAACAAAACAACAAAGAAAAACTTAATAATACAAAATTTATAAAATTATGGATAATACTGCATAGCAAAATATAATATACTTAAAACATGTATTGCTATCAACCACGTCAAAAAATGGAGCTTATTGCCAAGCTATTAACTCATCATATCACTTCCAAAAGCTTGAGTAGTTCCAATAAAAAATCAACACACAATTAATACCTGTAAAGCAACGCCATAATTAAACACTCGTAATATTCAATCTAATTTAAAACGTGTTCCTGTCATTTGTGGCTTACTCTTTGCATCATAATGTGTCGTTGTTTGTGTCAACCCTGTTATCACAAATAACTTCACGTCTGAAATTTATTCACCAATGGAGTAAGCGTACTTGTCAGCCAAGCTGTGGTCCGCATTTTTTTCCCTTCGTAGTTATGGTCGATCCGTTAAAGATCTTTTGGGTACTCACAAATAGCACATATTTGGGTAAGTATTTCTTTGAAAAACATTAAATAAATATTATATTTTAATTCTTTTAAAGAGGTCCAAGGGAAGCACCCCTAAGGAGTGGCTGACTGCACCTATTTTTGGTACAGTCAATACCTTTCATGGTAACTTATGCATCAAGTTCCATAAGGATATGTAGCTTTTTTTAACTGAAAATAAAATTTGATTTTAAATTTTTTTAAATATGTAGGTCCAAAGGAGTTACCCTTAGGGGTGGACCGATTTTAAAAATGTTTACTACGGTCAAAAAGTTTTACGATTGTAACTTATGTACCAAGTTTCATGAATATATCTTGCGTTTTTAAGCTGTAAATAAAATTTTTTTACTTTGAAAATTTTTTGCCTTTTAACCAGTCGAATAATTTTATAAAATTATTCTTTTGAGTTTTGGCGAAAACAAGTTGAAAAATGCTACAAACAGTACCACCTACGATGATTGCAATTTCAATTTGTCAATTGTCAAACCGCGTTGTATTGTTGCTTAGAAATTTTTCAACACTATTACTGGCCATCGAACCAAGCGATTAAGGCGTGTCGCACGTTCGTCAAAGTTTTTAAACGATTTTTCTTTTTATCTAATACTTAAAATCGATAGCACTATGGTCGGAGATATTACATACAAAATTTGGTTTTGATTGGAAACGCCTAAGGCGTTTCGCAGTTGGGTTAAAGTTCAGACCTCCCCATGCGACACGCCTTAGGTGCTATAGATTTTGAATATTATATAAAAAGAATAATTTTTATTTTTATGAGTTTCCATAGGACATGCGACATGCCTTATTCTTTTCCAATCGAAGCCTAATTTTGTATGTGATATCTCCGACCATAGTGCTATCGATTTCGGGTATTAGAAAAAAGAAAAATCACTTTTATTTGTTAGTCTCCATAGGGCAATCTGAACTTTGACCCTCATGTGACACGCCTACACCATCTCCAATCGGGATAAAAATGTATGTGGGACATAGTTGACCGTGGTGCAACCTTTCTAGGGGGTGAGACTGGAAAAAATTTTACGTTTGATTATAAGGACCACCTTAACCTACAAACATACATGTTTATAACCTGAGCAAATAATTAAATGATTTAACTTTTATGTATCTACTAATATTTCTGCTTAATTACACACATTAAATTTAAAAAAAAAAGTAATTGAATCTTATATTAAGGCTCCCAGCAGCGTTTGCGGTAGGTGGAACGAACTTTAGTTCTTTGTTGTGGTTTTGCCTGTTGTCATTATAAATAAAGCATAACCCTTTCGGAGGCTCAAATTTTTTTTATCACATCATCTGGAAATAGATGTGATAAAGCAATATGAAATTTTTCTACGTTTCTTCGTATGCGATATGATTATGTTTGTTTGTGAGTACAAAGCAATTCCACAATGACAATTTATTTGACTTTCCTTTCAATACATCTCTAAAAAAAAAAATAAGTAAGGAAAGCTGTCTTCCGCTGTGCCGAAGGCTATATACCTTTCATGAATAAACGTCATGATTTTCATTGTTCGATACCCAGTACAGCCTGTGTGAATTTAACTTTAGCTCATACCGAAATTTTCCGATCTCATTAATTTTTAACATAGACATTCGACATTCCAAAAGAGCAATAGTTGCGAAATTTCACTTTCCCAGATATCAGATATGAGTTATGTACTAGAGCCCTGCATGAATGGATTCAAACTTTGAGTACAATAGAATACAGTAAATTTGAATTTTCCATTTGAAGAACCAAAAAACTCTGCCTTGAATATTTTATATTTTGAATATTCACTTTGCCTAAAATTTTCAAAATTGAAAAAAAAGAATATGAATGAATGAATGAAAATAATTATATTCATTCTGATTCAAAACAAGTATATTGGCTACACAGCTTACAATTTCACATTTTTTTTTTTATAAAGGTGTAGAGTATTAGTAATTTTGGCTTAGTAGCACATAAATGGGTGTATTTTATTTGTAATTGTAGAGTTTTGAGTTTTGTGAGGGTTAGAAATACATCTGGCTAAAAGTTCTTGGTTAAGTTGGCTGCTATAAATACCCCTGCATTTGGTTTTCAATCCTGAAATAATTCAGAAAAATGCTTGAAAAAACCCTAGTAAAAGTACACAGAGCCAAAAAAAATCCTTATAAAAATAAGAAGACTGTCTCTTTAAACAGCTTCGAGGCACAAAAAGAGGACAGAAGTCAGAGACGAAGATATTTCCATAGAGATTTCTTCTTATTTTTGGAAGGTAAATCTTTTTAATTTTATTAAAAAGTATACCTTCTTACAATAAATAGAAAACTTCTTAGTTTATTTTTAGAAAACGTTTCCATAGAGATTTCGTCTTCTGATTTTTGGGAGGTAATCTTTTTAATTTTGTTTAAAAGTATAACTTCTTCAAATGTGTAATTCGACGCTACCAAGCACAAGTACACGATAGCATCAAGGTAGAGATCTCCGTTCAGCAGTTAATAATTCTTAGTTCGATTCGCGGTGAAGGCAATAAGGCAAGTGGACATGTGGTGAGGCAAAAAGAACAAAGGTGTAATTTGACGTTGGCAAGTTAAAAGTATACGATGGCATGGTAGTGTAGATTAGACTAGACTAGACATCTGGGTTGAGCGTTCATTTTTTTTTTTTTTTTTTTTAATTTGAAATATTAAAAAGAAAATCTTCTTAATATTATGTGATTATCTACTCAGTTTTATTAAAAAGTGACACCCAGTGATAATAAGACGGGCATCTTATTGGAAAAATATCATAGAGAAATCCGCTAAACTTTGTTCTGATTTACAGGGCATTTTATGTGACTTTTTGCTCTGTGTATTTATTATAATGAGTATACAAATATTTGAATATACAAATATGGATATCGTCGGTGATTATGCAAAACCACTCATCGGGCATCTATGATACCGCGTTAACGACGTTTGTGACAAACACTTTTATAGCCCTTGCAATTAAGAGTTGTTCCTTTATTCTCAAGAAAACTACACTTGCGTTGAAAAATCATTAAAAGAATCGATCTTGATCGGAGTTGTCTTAAAATTTTATAATTTGTAATTGAAAAACCGCCAATCTGAAATATCGCATACACCGTTTTGAAAATGCCCGTTAGGTCGTTTTGCAGAATCATCGGCGATATGTTTTTTTAACAGAAAAATTAACAACTTTTGTTCAGACTGGACTTAAGTCCATTTTGAAGATATATGTATGAAATGCACATGTAGCATTCTAATTTAAAATCCAACATTCAATTCTAAAAAACTTTTACAGAAATGATTGTTGGGATATTTCCATAGATTTAAAAAAAAAATGTCAAAATATGAATTCAATTTCGTTTGAAATTTTTTGAGTATTCAAAGTAGACATTTATTTCAAACATCCAGGTATTCAAATTCAAAGCAAAGCAAAGCCAATTCAATTCAATTCAAATTCAATATGAATGATTCATTTACCGTTTTGGATGGAGTCTATTATGTACCAAAATCCGTTTATCGGAACAATGGATTGTAAGGAGGCTATATGTAATATCGGTCCGACCTTGCTTGTTCCGATATTAGAAGATGGTGGCAGAATACCAAATTTCAGTCAAAAATCTCAAAAACGGAGGCACTAGTTTGCGTCCAAACAAACTCTCATCTCATTATCCTGATTATTAATGGGTCCATCTCTTCTTCTTCTTACACTTACAAAAATCGGACCAAAGTTATTATACCATTTCAACTGCATGAAAGGTATTAAAATGATTCAGTTTTGAATTTGATATACATATGTATGTATGTACATAACAAATCCTATAATAAAGACACAGCGGTGTATCCGAGGATATAAGGAGCACTCAGAATAATTTTTGTCAACATGAACTATGTTAAACTAACAAGAAAGATCCTGTTAAATTTTCATGAGATAATGAGGCAGATAGTGTTGTTTTAACAGGAGTTCATGTTAATTTAACAGGAGTTCATGTTAATTTAACAGGAGTTCATGTTAATTTAACAGGAAGTCATGTTAATTTAACATGAAGTGAAGTTATTCAACATGAACTTCAGGTTAAAATAACATGATCGATCGTGTTGAAAAATAATAACCTGAAAAAGTGTTAAACAAGTGTTGATTTTACATGAAAATTTTTCTGGGTGAGGTTGTCCTAAGGTGTTCCTTGGCCACGGCATCTCTGGTGAACGGCTGAAGTGAGTTTGTTCTTTTTTGTTTGGTGTTGTATCTGTTATTGTCAGGAAAACTGTTTTCTTGAATTTAATAAAATTGCGCCGGTCCCGATATATGGACCAAAATGTGGATCGGGATAGTTCCATAACGTATATTTGCAAAATGCGTTTTAAATCGAATCCTTTAATTTGGGCTTTCACATGGGGTATCCTTCTTTGCGACATCTCATACTTTCAGAGATTTACACCAAAATGTGGACCAGTGGTAGACCTAGAAGAATATTGATGGAGGGTGGCTTTCACTTCTCTTTTTTTCTTTAGAAGATATTGTCGGAAAAGTGGTTTTAGATAAAGTTGGAATCGAAATAGGAATGCGGTGGTTAGCGATAATTTTAGAATTAGGTGGAAGAGAAAAGTGTTTTTAAGGTGAAATTGGGGGTGGGGGTAGACGAGGCAAATTTTTGCCTCTAGTAGGAAAGTACGTATAAAGGAAAAGGGAAAGGAAATGTCTATTGTGACCATGAAACATATTTTTACGATGGGTTTGATAAGCCTTTTCGGAAGGTTTTAAGACTGGGGCAAGTTCCTGTAAGGACAATAATGGCGACCTGGTAACCGACGTACATAGTGTACCTAAGTTTTGGAGGGAGCTGCCTTCTCTGTACTGGATAAGGAAGCGAAAAAAGTGGGTCGTGCGGTCTACGAGGACAAGACGAGTCATCAAAGAAAGAATCGGCGCACCTGTACCTTGACAGCCAAGTCACCGTTGATAGCTACAAATTTGGAATGGTGAGGGACTTCGTCTATTTGGGAACCAGCATTAACACCGAAAATAATATCAGTCTAGAAATCCAACGGAGAATCACTCTTGCCAAGAAGTGTTACTTTGGACTAAGTAGGCAATTGAGAAGTAAAGTCCTCTCTCGGCATACAAAGATTACGCTCTATAAGTCTCACATCATAACAGTCCTGATGTACGGCTCGGACTCATAAACAGTGTCAACGCCAACGACGAGTATCGAAGGAAATTTAACGATGAGCTGCACAAGCTTTATGCAGATCATAGCTCAGCGAATTAAAGCCCAAAGGCTCCGCTGGTTTGGTCATGTTATGCGAATAGACAAAGAAGCTGCAGCACAGAAGGTTTTCCTATAGACACCCGAATTCGGCAGCACAGGATGGTGGAGGCCTCGACTGAGATGGAAACAAGAAGTAGAAGACGAATTGAACTCCCTTGGCGTTTCCAATTGGCGTCAGTTATCGCTAAATAGGAAAGAATGTCACAATCGCCTTGGCGGTTAAGCGTCAATAAATGACACAAGCCAATATTAGATTAGAAAAGTGTTCCGGAGATTTCGTCCAAAATATGGTTGTAGAGAGAGTGGCCGACATGAAGTGAAAGGAAAGAAATTAGTTAAAAGAGACAGAACAGAATTTGAAGCTGATGGCATGGACTTTTCAGAAAAATACTAAACTAAAATACATATCCAACCCGCAACACCGGGTATCCTGTTAGATCTAAATCAAATAACGCACGGAAATACAGCGTCCAAAACAGAAGATTTCCAATACCTCTTCAAAAAATTGCTTAGATATTTTTCATTGCACAAGGCAGCTTCGATATGCTACAAACGCACTACGATTACACCACAGCCGCTGTTAACAACAATGACATAACACAAATAACCGAAGGCGCACAAAAAAGCCGCCGTTACCTAGCAGATTCGGTTTTTGGTGACTTTTGTTTTAACTTGCTCTTTCTGGATTCTTTTATTTTCCTTTATTCGTACGTTGAAATCTGGGTTACACCGCTGGTTCATTTAACGTGCTGTTCCTCGGTTATTGTTGTTAGATTTATAGCTGTAGGATAGATTCTTAAATGAACCCACAACACAGATATATGTATGTATGTATACTTTGGATGAGTAACTATACATACATACCCTGCAGGGAACTTAGGCACTAGAAACACAAAATTCTGGTTCAGAACTAGATATATAGTGGCCAATAAGAACTAGTATGTTAGTGATTACATTTTCACTAGTTCCCTGTAGGGAACCCAGGCACTACTGAACAAATTTCAGGATCAGAACTAGATATAAAGTGGCCAATAAGAATAACTCCGTTAGTGATTACATTTGCACTAGTTCGAAACCAGCGTTTGAGGAGTCTTTAAAAGGCATTTGGATTCGTATTTGAATTTAAGTTTTTGTATTTAATTTATATTCAGAACTATAGAAATAGTACCAATAAACGAACTAGGTCCAAACTGTCGAATTTTATACTAGTTCCAGCCTAGGACATCGCCATGTTAAATTCGCCAGTTGATTTCATGTAAAAAAGATAGTTTGCGAACTAGTACTGGTTCGGAACGCACTAGAAGCGAACTAGCTCTGAACTAGAGATTTTCCACACAGGGTATCTAGCTACTCAAATTTGTAGTAACTCTGTGTTTCCATGTTGTTGTTTGTATGTTTTCATATCCTATAAACTCGTGTAGGCCATAACGGAAGGAATGCAAATATTTTTGCCACTTTCTGTTTATAAGATGCATATCTTCTTTTGTGTTTCTTCTTTGTGTTTGAGGATTATGCATATCCTTATGCCAGAAAAGTAGATCAACCTGTTACCATGTAGACAAAATATATTAAAACATGGCGTTTTGGTGGTATTTTGTATGCTTTTGCGGCAGCGCGTGTAAGATTAAAAGAGTTTCGTTTACGCGATTTTCGTGAATGAGGTGTAGCAGGGCAATCAATTTGCATCCCCTAGCAATAGTCAGTCATCATATACTGATCCCATGACTTGTGATTTCACAGAAAATTCTTAGTAACTTTAACAAACAAAGGCCAAACTGCTAGAGAACTTGAAAAACTAAGAATATAACATGTTCAGTTTCAAGAGAATCTTAGTTCCTATATTCAAGAACAAGGGGAACAGATTCACCTTGATCTAAAAACTTTGGAAGAAAGGTACCAAGGCCAATGCGATCAGTAGGTATATGATGGCTGACTACTGCTAGGGGATGCAACGAGATTGTCCTGCTACACCTCGCTCACGAAAATCACGTGAACGAAAGTTTTTATGAACATAAGAATTTAATAAATCTTGATGCCGCTGTAAAAATGGATTAAATTGGAATATAGTGGTAACGCCTAGCGGATATAAAAAATTTGTAAGTCGTTGAATAGAGAATTAACAGGAGATTGTTTCGAGAAACCTGTGATTAAACATAAAAATTTAACAAAATAATTAATTTTTCACATTTTTTATACAGTTTCTCGACAAAATGGTCTCCCTTCAACGACATCAAAAATGTGTTGATAGAATAAACAGAAACAAAGTTATGGGGCAATACATGCCTTATATGGTGTTTCAACCAAAAGCAAACACCGTGTTTGTAGGTTTTGGGTTTGAAATAACAAATCACTCCGTTAGATTTCTAGGTTGCATCTTTTTTAGTTTAAATCAAGCATCGGCGCCCCATAGATCTTAAGATCAGTCAAACAAGTTGGATTCATCACAAAGACACGTTGTGCTCTTTGTTTACCAAATGATTTAGTCGTCGCTGGGTAAGGGGCGAAACCACATCGCGTGGGGGTGTCGCTTGTTTGGTCAGCGAATGTTAAAAATATAGTTCGGACGATCACAGCGCGTGTATAAGCGTTCTCACTTATACACCTGCATTTACAAATCTGCCGACCCATGGTTTAAACTAAAATTTGGACAAGAATCTTCCCGGTTTGGTTTTTTAACAAGACAATTGTATGGGGTCCAAAAACTATGCTTGCCCCGCAACAAATTTTAGAAGGAGAAACTCCTACAAAAACAAAATATTTCAGATGTCAATTCTACACTGAAATAAAAAGGTTGAAAGTGCACATTGAAAGTAACATATCAAAACCACTTTCAAATCGATTATGGTAATACTGTTAATATTACAGTATTTACTGTAAAATTGGCAGTAAAAACATGTGATTTTTGAAAATATGATAGTGTCCACTTTCAAATTTACAGTAATTCATGTCAATATCGAAAAATGATAGGGGGTCACTTTCAAAATTGATATTATCCACTGTTGGACGAAAAATGACAGGGTTTACTGTTAATTTGACGGCTGTTTCTTGTAGATATTTTTTTTCAGTGTAGAAAAACATACTCAAACTCAAAAAATCTAAATAAACAAATTTTTTGAGATTTTGATTAACGAACAGAAAAAACCATTTATTTCTACTTTTTTATGAAAATAACGTTATGGTGCAGCCCTGCTGGAAATTGATTTTACTATATGGGTATCAAAAGAAATATGTTCATGCGACCTGAAAGTAGTGTAAGTTTTATTTCTATACCTCAATCCGTGTTGGAGATATTAACCAAAACATGAATACAATTTACCTTAACTTTTCTTACTTGTTTTACTAAATATTAGGTACTCAAATGCCGTGTATGACCTATACGTTCACTATAATTGCAAAGATTCAAGATGTACACAATTATATTCGCTAGATAACACATTTTTACGAAATCTACTAAAATACTTAAAAAATTCCAATGTTCTTTTTCTGTTTTCCTTTTAAAAAAATCGAGGGGGGAGATTTGTTACACAGCCCTTTACCAAACTGCAGTTAGTTCAACTACCGACTTGGGATTGAAATCTCATTATACTTTAAAAAAATTTAATGAGCTAAAAAACTGCATACTCGAAAATAATCAAAAAACGTTTAGTAATAAGTTAACATTTTTCAGAATTTCTCTCAAATTTCTAACCTGTAGTTTATCTTTACGTATACGAAATTTTGCGAAATTATTTAAAAAAATAACCTTAAAGAATGTTTAAATTTTATGATGTAAAAACACTTCCTTGACAAACTGTATATTAAAATTTCATTTTGAAGGTACATAGTTGACTGAAGGTACAATCCGACACCTATTAAAACATTTTATTGTGGTGTATCATTATGCATATCGCACACTAAATCAAAAATAGACTCAACTCACATTCTGAGCAACTTTCGTTTAAACCCTTTTGGATCGTACTTTAATTTTTAAAAACTTGGCATGACTGTTCTCTTTAAAAAGTAACGATAATATTCAAAAAAAAAAAAACGTTATGTACTGACTGTATTTATTTTCATTAAGATATCCTATGCGAAGAAAGCGACCTATAAAAATTGTAAGTTGTAAAGGTTTTTAATTAAGGGTGCCATATGTGAACTACCCCAGACATTCTTGAATAATTAGTTTGGGCAACACGTTGAGAAAGACCTCATTTTCTTTACGACTGTGATATGAAATTTTATTCCATAAATAATTAATAGTCTCCCCACGCAACTATGCAGTTTGGTGTAGACTTGATTAACCAACTTTGAAACCTTCCACGAAATCGCACAAACTGCTGAACGGAAAATTTTGCACCAAGTATTCTTTATAACATAGCAGCATTTCAGATATTAATATTTGCCACAAGGATTTGATTGTAAACTGCGAAGTGAAATGAATTTTCTACTGCCTGATAGTTCTGCTGCTTGTCGGATATGCATTCCATTCGTATAAAACATTGTTGTTTTTGTTTGTCTACTTGTTTCTAAAAGTTCATCAACTCACCTGTAAAGCAAGTTGCGAGAGTTCAGAGTTTACGTATTTCACTAACGAAACAAATCATATTCTCCCTTACTTTATTTATATCATTCCACCTTTACTTTCTATTGAAATTAGTACTTTTCAAAACAGTATTCCTTTGACGCTGTTTTTCTTTAATTTATTTGGATTTTATACCCAGTGGTCATTTACATATAATTATTTCAGTATTCATTAGGTCACAAACCCCTAATGCAATGCTTGCCTTCTATAAAACGCTAAATGATGCCGGAGGGTTATTAGAAAGAGCCTTCATTATAAAAATATGTATGTTAATTATGGCTAATTATGTTTAAGTGTATAGGTATGAAAAGGTATGCGCTCATGTTTTTATATTGTGAAACGCATTTTGCAGAAAAAATAAGCAATGTAAAAAATTTTAGTCATAATTAAAAATGCGCTAAAATATTGCAGATAAAAACTTGTAATATAAATGACAAATACCAGAACGCTGCTGAAATGCGCGATGTTGTCTTAATTCATTTTTTTATACTTTCATTTATCTAATACATGCTGAAGTTTTTACTGGACTTTGGGGTTATTTTTGTTCATAATAATAGGTTGAAAAACAAGAGGAATTCGCTTGAAAATACATTTTATGTTTTCCAGATAAAAGTATCCCTGTAGGGAAAATCTCTAGTTCAGAGCTATTTCGCTTCTAGTGCGTTCCGAACCAGTACTAGCTCGCGAACTATCTTTTTTACATGAAATCAACTGGCGAATTTAACATGGCGATGTCCTAGGCTGGAACTAGTACAAAATTCTACAGTTTGGCTCTAGTTCGTTTATTGGTACTATTTCTATAGTTCTGAACCATTTCTAAGCACAGAAACGAATATAAATTAAATTCAAAAATTTAAATTCAAATACGAATCCAAATGCCTTTTAACGACTCCTCAAACACTGGTTTCGAACTAGTGAAAATGTAATCACTAACGTAGTAGTTTTTATTGGCCACTTTATATCTAGTTCTGAACCTGAAATTTGTTCACTAGTGCCTGAGTTCTCTGCAGGGAACTAGTGAAAATGTAATCACTAACGTACTAGTTCTTATTGGCCACTTTATATCTAGTCCTGAACCTGAAATTTGTTCACTAGTGTCTGAGTTCCCTGCAGGGATCGTTTTAATGAGTTAACCCGAATTTCCTTTTCAAAATAATGAAATTTAATGAACATATTACGGAAAGCTGATATTACTGAATTAAATTATAAATTAAGGTGACTTAGACAATGTTTCGCTTTGTTGAAATGCAAATGGAATATGCTTGACTTATTTCAATTTGATTCCCTGTAGGAAAAATCTCTAGTTCAGAGCTAGTTCGCTTCTAGTGCGTTCCGAACCAGTACTAGTTCGCAAACTATCTTTTTTACATGAAATCAACTGGCGAATTTAACATGGCGATGTCCTAGGCTAGAACTAGTACAAAATTCGACAGTTTGGATCTAGTTCGTTTATTGGTACTATTTCTATAGTTCTGAATATAAATTAAATACAAAAACTTAAATTCAAATACGAATCCAAATGCCTTTTAAAGACCCCTCAAACGCTGGTTTCGAACTAGTGCAAATGTAATCGCTAACGGAGTTATTCTTATTGGCCACTTTATATCTAGTTCTGATCCTGAAATTTGTTCAGTAGTGCCTGGGTTCCCTGCAGGGAACTAGTGAAAATGTAATCACAAACGTACTAGTTCTTATTGGCCACTTTATATCTAGTTCTGAACCAGAAATTTGTGTCACTAGTGCCTAAGTTCCCTGCAGGGATATTACTGAATTAAATTATCCATTAAGGTGACTTAGACAATGTTTCGCTTTGTTGAAATGCAAATGGAATATGCTTGACTTATTTCAATTTGATTCCCTGTAGGGAAAATCTCTAGTTCAGAGCTACATAGTTCGCTTCTAGCGCGTTCCGAACTAGTACTAGTTCGCGAACTATCTTTTTTAAATGAAATCAACTGGCGAATTTAACATGGCGATGTCCTAGGCTAAAACTAGTACAAAATTCTGCAGTTTGGATCTAGTTTGTTCACTGGCACTATTTCTATATTTCGGAATATAAATTAAATACAAAAACTTAAATTCAAATACGAATCCAAATGCCTTTTAATGACTCCTCAAACGCTGGTTTCGAACTAGTGAAAATGTAATCCTTAACGTACTAGTTCTTATTGGCCACTTTATATCTAGTTCTGAACCAGAAATTTGTGTCACTAGTGCCTGAGTTCCCTGCAGGGATTTGATTTCCCTGTCCTTTCTTTTGTTTATTTCTTTTGATATATCTTCTATAAAAGATGCCTTTAAACCAAATCTACCTAATATAACCTTAGTATATGACTCAAAGGCGAGTCATAAATGACTCATAGACGAGTCATAAAATACTCATGGATGAGTCATAAATAACTCACAGGCGAGTTTCAAATGACTCATTGATGAGCCGTAAATGACTAATAAATAAATCATAAATGACTCATGGGTGAGCCATAACTAACGCATAGCCGAGTCCTTTGCTTTCCTTTCTTTTCCTACAATTTTCTTACTTTCCTTTCTTTAATTACCTTTCCTTTCCTTAAACTTTCTTTTCTTTCCATTCTTTTCTTTCCCTTTCCTTCCCGCCAATTTTCTTTTCTTTATTAGATTAGAAACCTTTCCTCATTTTTTCTTTTCCTTCAATTTTCTTTTCTATCTTTTCCAATCCTTCTCTCATTTTTTTCCTTTCTTGGATACACACACACACACATCTCACACTTACATCTTGCATCTTCATCTTACATCTTATATTTACATCTTACTCTTACAAACCTACATCTTACATCTTACACCTCACTTCTAACACCTTACATCTTGCCGGCATCTTACACCTTACACCCTACAATCTACACCATATAGCCTACAGCCTACGCGCTACAGCCTAACTTTATTGGACGACCCCAGCGCAAAGATGTTTACACATCAAAAACGGTACCCAACATAAGAATGAATTACCGATTTTGTAAAACATCATATTCACCGTAATTCTCACATACATCAATCACTTAAAATGCCCTTGGATGGTGGTTTGTGCATGAGCGCACATAACATTTAATAGATTTGTATTTAATTGTTATTGGTATTCTTACGAACTTATGTTTTTCACATCAATGCATGCAAACAAATTTAAAAACACAGACTAACTTAGAAGAACTTGTATTTCTGTGTATAGGAAATCTTTCTGTGCATAGAAATCTGAAAGCACGTGCCTTTAGTTAGTTAAAAACCAGAGTTTGCATGAAGAGTCGTTTAAGGAAAGTCTGAAGCACTAAATGATATGCATACATATGTATATACTGTGGGAGTTTCCACGGTTCAGGCTGTGAAACTCTTGTTTAAGTCCCGTCCTGTGAATGTCGTATTGCAGATAGCAGGAGTGGGAGTCTACTTATGCAGATTGAACCCCAACGTATCGAGTTAATTCCCGGCATGCGGTTCGGCCCCACACAATATCATTTATTCACCTGTTGTTGTTGTTTTAACCATACTTCGCCCTGCCTAGTCGGAAGATCCACTTATGAAAAGTTAAGTGACTCTTTTATGCACCCGCTCTTCGGAGCCTACTCTCCTAACACGTATTTCACTCTCGTCCAACCCTGTTTAAACTACTCATACTTAATTTTTCGAGAAACATCTTGAAAGGTCCATACGTGGCATGTATGTATTTTCAAATAATTTCCTGAGCTAATTTCACAGTCGCGATATCTCAGAACTGGTAACCCTTCCAGAAAAATGCTAGAACTATATTTATAGCATCTTTGACCCCGACTAACTTTTTTAGTACCCATGGGATCGATGAGGACTTTTTTCTGTATGCAAAAATTTGGCTATGTGGGAATTATTGTTATTTAACCACTATTTTTATGTCTATATTGGCCTGACCACTAAGCGTACTTAAGTTGTATGACTCATGTAATTAAAAAAACTTCAATCTCGAAATTCCGAGGAGAAACATTTAAATCATGTCTAGAGATTGAAAAAATATGTCAAATCAAACATCTCAAAAAACTATGTACCTAAATTTATTTAAAATAGATTGGGTAAACTGTGGGAATTTTGTAAGCATATTTTGAAGCGCTTGATTTGACCTATTTTTCCGAGCTCCACTAATCATGGCGTACCGGCGACTTCTGTTACTTAGGACTACTTGCAGAAAAGCCGATAAGGACTAATCGCTGATTAACTTGACATCTCACCATACAAAATACGTCGATTAACGCCACTAACCGGGCTATTAGTCGTTATCGGCTTTTATGCAAGCGGCACTTAAAAGTTAAGCTTATCAAGAAATACTGTGTCTGTGCTAAATCTCAGAAATTAACCGTGCAACAGTGACATTTGTTATTGAAAATTTGAGTGTACCAAAAGGTACTATGTCCATGATAAATCTTTGAACATCTCTGTAGAAAATTTGCACGTTCCATTATATACATTAATCTTAAACCTTCGATAGACTATGTCGTTTGGCCAGAATACGAAAACTAACACCAGAAATTTTGTATCTAACGAAAACTAACACTTTAATTTTGTCTCTAAAGAAAATGTACTACCTAAAAGTGTTAGTATTCGTCTGGTTTAAAAACATTTTATATTAAAAATATTTGTATATTCAATATCTAAAATCTTGAAGGTTTCTTGGAATTGCTCTTATAAATACCTACACGCTTTTATATGTCTCTATTCTACTTACAAAATGTATTGAATTTTTCACATGCCAATACCGTATGCATAGCTTCGCAGGTGCTGTAAAGATTCTTACAATTCTGTATAAATTAAATAATAGTTTCAAAGATTTACAAGTGAATTTGCTATTTTATCGCACGAATGCCCGAATTCCTTGCTGTGATGCGATTTAAATAAAATGTATGTCTTACATTGTTTGTATTTCCAATTGTGTGAAAATGTAAGGAAGTTTATGCAAAACTTGTATTTGTTTGTGTGTATATGCACAGATTCTTGCTTACATTGTGCATTGGTATTTATTTTTATTTTAAAACTATTGTGGCAGGCAAACTTCGTGTATGTGATCTTACGAGTATTGCATTCGAGAATAAAAACAATTTTATCCATTTTTTTATTTAACTTTTACCAATCACTTAAGTAAAAACCAAAGCTTAGAAATAGTCTAAATAAAAATTCCATTTTTATTTAGTGTCTTTTCTATCTTCTATTGCAGTTACAAAATTTGTACGCATTGGTATTGCCGATAAAAACGACTCTCCACCGTATTTCGACAGATTTTTATACGAGACTGAAATTGATGAGAATGCCGATTTACAAACAACTGTACTCACCGTCAATGCCAAAAATCATAATGATTGTAAGTATTTGAAATATTTTTATGCGTAATCTTTCTCAAGCTCAATCTTTTCAAAAGTTCTTAAAATTTAATTTGAGGTTTACGCATGTGGGTTTTGAAACTACTAATCCCTTAATCTAACTTATTTGTAGTGCAACCCATCACACATGACTTAGTTTGTTGCCATAAACTAAAAATATTTGATAGTTGAGCCATAAACTTGATGGTTGGACATAAAAAATACATTTATGTGATGCATGGGGTTTTGAGTTGAATATATACGATTTTGTTTGTACATACATATGTATTCTTTAATATGTAGATGTATCGTTGAGAATTGTATTGTAGTTTAAGTATACATGAATAAACGCCCAACACTTATTCTCGACCGCTTTATGATACAATTTCTATTCTACTAAGAAGAAACCAAGTAATTGTTTTGAAATAGAAATAATTTTACAGATCTCGTTAGCTGTCTTTATTCACTACAATCATTACAATGAAGTCAAAGTGTCACTCCTATGTCTGTTTTTTTTTTTTTATTCTTTTTACATTGGAAACAGTGTGCTCAAGATAGATTCAAATCAAATTTCTTGCGTTGCAATAAGCAAAAATAGCTATGGTTTGGTAGATAGGCGGCTAAATAGAAGACGATTAGTCACTCTTTGTCAACTGTCACCTAATTAGCTTACGTAGGTATCTAGGCACTAAATAAATGCGTAAGCTTAATACTTATATCTCCGATAAAGTTTCTGGCATTGAAATGGGAAGCACATGGCAAGAGACGCCCACCTGTGAACTAATAGTAGATCTAGTAACTTTTTTCAGTATTCAAAAACATAAAATAGACGAATGGTCATTAGAGTAAGTCGGGGGAACCTTTGCGTTAAATTTTGGAATATAAACTTGTGTTTATGCCGAGTATTCTCGCTAACCCATTTAAAATCTTTATCATTCCTTTGCGCTTAATTTATTCCAAATCTTCCTTATGTATGTAGCTTTGTGTATCGCAAATTTTTGTTTACGGCTTTTTCATGCGCATTCTTTGAATTTAGCATTTGCCGTAAATATCCTTCCATTTGGGTTAATGTGCTCACAGTTCGCACTGTCGTGACTCAGCTGTGTATCATTTTCATGATCCCACTTTTCTCTTTTTTTAACATCCTTTTGTACTTCTTCAGTAAACAATTTCCTTTCTGCTTGCGCAATTTATCTTAAAACACTTTTCTTTTATTATTTGCCTTCATTTTAGACGGAGACAACGAGGCGTCTGCCGGCAGTGCCGGCTTTGTATGATTTGTTCAAGCGAATCTCCTCACGGATGCGAATGGGTTTAAAAAACTTTACATATGCATACCAGAATAAGCCAGAATACTTGATAATCCAAAAATACACTTTTGTACGAGTGTGTGCCATTCAATACTCGAATATGTATCTTTCCGCACATTTTTCTTGTGCTTAAAACGAATGTCAGTTTGTATTGAACACTTTCGTAAAATTTGCGTAGTTTTGGATAAGGGTAATATTCAAATTGCTTGCTCATAATATTCGCGTTCTTCACATTTGGCGTGAATGCTCTGAACCTTGAATTGGTTTTGCTCCATAAACTAAGTGTTTAACCTTTATGTGTTCAAAGAAAAGCCTTACACTCATGTACACCCGTGGTACCCGGGTACCATACAACAATGAGCTTGAGCTGAACAAAGAAGGCTTAGAAAAGATAATAATTGATGTATATTGGAACGATTTCTCGTCATCCCTTGTCAATTTTGGTTTTGTAACAAACCGGTTTCGGCGATCCGCCATCTTCAGTGTTTGATTTCGTTCTCGATAATAATTAGGTGGATAACGGTGAATATAGATTCCTTAGTTGTAACTTTTTGTTATTTTAATGACCTGTATGGTATACTAATAAGCAATTTTCGATACATTTATGAAATTAATTTGCATGTCAAAAATGCGACTTAATATAACTCAAGTACTCAGACGACAGGGGCTCAAATATGATGTATTGAGAGAAAACGCTTGGAACATCAATACATTGATGAAAACCTTCGCAGGGCTCCAAGCAGGATTTTCGTTATAAAGTGGTACCAATCGGGGATATATTCACTTCTGTAAAGTTCCCAAAAGTTTTGCACGTTATTTTCGATTTCAGAAAGTTTTTTTTGCGACGCTGTACGAGTGGCTTAGGTCATATCAGAGAGGTCATAGATATCAACGAAATTATTAAGAAACTATAGAAAAGCATGTCAACGTCAAGTGTAGATTTCGTGAGATATCTCACAAATTTTGGTGTCGGGCGAAAACATGTGACCAGGCAGTCAATGTGTTAACCATATATAGCATTTTCAGGTCGAATGAAACCTTTTTCAAGTAAAATTAAACTTTTTTCAAATGTAGTGAAACCTTTTTCAAATTAAATGAATCCTTTTCCAAATGAAGTGACTTGAAAAAAGTTTATTTTCACTTGAAAAAGGTTTCACTTCATTTGAAAAAGGTTTCATTTGTCCTAAAAAAAGTTTTATTCGACCTGAAAATGCTATACCTCAAGCTAAGGCTAGTACGCATAACATTTTGCAGCAGAAACCGTCGAGCAGCGTGAACTCCAATATATGGTCAATACAGTTATACGACAGAGGAGTCAATTTATGACTGCATAACTGATGCTATATAGCTCGTTAGAGATTCGACAGGTTGTTTACCAATTAATTTTAACTAGTTATTTTCTTTAATTCATCTAATGTTTTGATGGCAGTTTCGAGTGTAAAAATTGTGATATTTAATATAAAAAATCCATTTAAATGTAAATAAATTAAATTTAATAATGGTTATCTCTTAGATTTATCGTTCTTTAATATTTTTCACAGAAACCAGCAAAAGTTAATCTTAAACGCTCATACTAAATGTACAGGTACCCGGGTACCACGGGTGTACACTTAGAGGGGGGAAATAAAAAGCGGCTAAAAAATAAAGAAAATATTAAATATATAATATTTTTTTAAGCGTTTTATGAGCAAGTTAGGTAGCTTAAGGCATATAAGGAGTATCGAACATCGTATAGGAAAAAAACTTAAAATAAAATCATTTGGTTACCCGGGTACCACGGGTGTACACATAAGGTTTAACGTACAAAAGTGTAGGCAAATTTTGCGGTGTTTAAGTAACGAATAGCTTATATAAATAATAGAGAGCGTTGCCTTAGATAGTAAAAAAAAAAAAAAAGAAAAGGAAAAAATAAAATGAAATAAAAAATAATATAATATTTAATAATAACAAAAAAAAAGTAAACTGAAATAAAATAAAGTAAAATAAAAAACTAATTTAAAAAAAAAAATAAAACAAAAATTAAAAATAAAAATACTAAAATTAAATAAAAATCAACAAAAATAAAATAAAATAAAATAAAATAAAATAATATAAAATAAAATAAAATAAAATAAAATAAAATAAAATAAAATAAAATAAAATAAAATAAAATAAAATAAAATAAAATAAAATAAAATAAAATAAAATAAAATAAAATAAAATAAAATAAAATAAAATAAAATAAAATAAAATAAAATAAAATAAAATAAAATAAAATAAAATAAAATAAAATAAAATAAAATAAAATAAAATAAAATAAAATAAAATAAAATAAAATAAAATAAAATAAAATAAAATAAAATAAAATAAAATAAAATAAAATAAAATAAAATAAAATAAAATAAAATAAAAAAAATAAAATAAAATAAAAAAAATTTAAAAAATGAAATAAAGTGAAATAAAATAAAATGAAAAAAAAAATAAAAAATATAATAATAAAAAACAAATAAAATGAAAAAAAATATAACAAAAAAAAAAAATAAAAATAATATAAAATAAAAAATAAAACAAATAAAAAAAGAAAAAATTAAGCAAATCAAAATGAAATGAAATAAAATAAAGTTAAATTAAATAAAAAATAATAATAAATTGAATGAAAAACATAAATTAAATTAAATTAAAATAAGTAAAATTAAAAAAACAGTATTTTAAAATTAAATAAATTAAAAAAATTTTTTTGTACTGAACTTAGTTTCAATTAAATTCAATGTAAATTAAGTATTAACTAATCATAATGATAATTACGTAACTGGTCTGATGTAGACTTACCCCATTCGAAGCCTCTTAACGTTGCAATTTGTTGCTGAGTTAATTTGTTTGCCTAAACAGTAATAAGATACATAAATCATCGTTCATGCGAAACAAAATTATTACGATATGCAAAAAGTGTTGATAAGATAACAAGACAGGCGTCAAGTGTTTAACGAGTTAACGTTGGCAGTAAAAAGCTCCAAAGTTGTGATGTCTGCAAATTTTTTATGGGTGCGGGTATGTAGTTGTAAGCGTGCGTATCAATAAATATTGAGGTGGGTATTTGTGAGACAGTATATTAAAGTATGCTGTTTTAAGGATATACCAGGTTGAGTACACACGATGCATGCGATTTTAATGAGCGCTTTAGTGAGAAAAGGTATGCCTGTCCTGATGTTAGACGCGTGTATAGGCTATGTTGAAATATTATGAGATGGACCCACTGTTATGGTCAACCAACTAGTTATACCTTCCAAACTTGATTCTCTCATTAGCGTACTCTAACTAAGCAGCACCCTTTATACAATACCTACTATTAAAAAACGGCAAAGGTGAAAAAAGTAGCATGCTAATCCATAGACAATTGGATTAAATAATTGAGTTAAAGCTGCTTATCTGAAAATACTTACACTCTGCTCTGCTTTTTTTATTTTATAATTTAAAAAAAAATGTCAAGCTGTTAAGGCCGAATGAAAAAATTAAAGAAGAAAAAAATCAATGCTACTACTTTTTCTCGTTTACATAAATATGTACTTATAGTATGTGCTCACTACAACGGTGTTTGCAGCCTTATCATTTTTTCCTTCCTCGTTTACTAAAAAAAAGGTTACCCTAGACAGATAAAATAAAAAAGAAATTTTAAATTTCCACCATGGAACCTGCTAAGTTTCATCATTCTACAATAATCAGTTTTAAAATTATGATCAGTCGAATTTTCAAATATGCTCCCCTTAAAAATCCACGGTGCCACGCCCACTTTTAAAGTTTAACGGAAAATCACAATAGAATGACCAGGTGGAATTACCTACCAAATTATACTATTTTAGCTATTTACCTTACCTAATTACGTCAAGTTATGGGGCTTTCAAAATTTTTCATATCGAAAGTGGGCGTGGTCGGATAGCGATTTTGTCCAATTCCATCGGGTATACTCCACACAATTCTAGTAAACGTGGTGCCAAGTTTAATTACTCTACCGTAATCAGTTTAAAAATTATGAGCAGTCGGTCAGCGGTGCCACGCCCACTTTCAAAATTTATTTAACTTTAACTATGGAGGGGGTTATAAAATTTACCCCCTCTTAATATTTTTTTAAGTTGCTCTTTTATGCTACACTCTCTAATTGTTTCAGCCAATTACATATATCAGTGTGGCCTCACAACGGTTTCAAAGATTTCTCGGGCGTTCTACATATCAAACTTTGCGCAGAATACCCGAACGGGTCGAAGTGCAATTTTTTTATTGAATCAATTTAAAATACTTTATGGCGCTGTTTTTTTTTTAATCTTGCTATTGCCATGCCAACTAACGGTTTTATACCTTTCATTAACATAAAATGGTATTATATCTTTGGTCCGATGTTTGTAAGTATGAGAAGAAGAAGGGTTGGATCCATCAATAAGTATACCGAAATGATCAGGATGACGAGCTGAGTTGATTTAGCCATGTCCGTGTGTCTGTCTGTCTGTTTGAACGCAAACTAGTCCCTCAATTTTTGAGATATTTGGCTGAAATTTGGTATGCGGCCACCATTTGCTAATATATAGTTCATTTGTCGGAACCAGAAAGATCGGACCGATATTTCATATAGCCCCCATACAATCGATTGTTCCGATAAAAGGATTTTGCTAGATAACTCCTGTAATTAGATAGGTAGGAAGATGAAATTTCGTAACTATTGCTCTTTTAGAATATGAAATGTCGATGTTAGAAATCAATGAGATTGGACCAATATGACACATCGCCCCCATATAATCGATAGTTTCGATAATTTCGGTATGAGCTAAAGTTAAATTGACACAGGCTGTACTGGGGATCGAACAGTGAAAATCGTGACCGAACACAGCCGAACACAGCTTTCCTAACTTGTTATTATCTCAAAAAGAGGCATGGTCGGGTCAAAAGTGTTTGATGCCTTGAAAATGGTCAAATCGACTATTATTTACACAAGGGCAATACTCATACTTAAATTTTCTTTTGCTAATTAGTAGTATCATTCATTTACAAAAGTATCTAATTAAACAACAATCAACAGGTTAGTAATCCATCAACAAAACAATACAACTAATGCAACCAGCATAACGCTAATCCGCCCAATTAAACTTGGAGCATAATTCATTTAATTGAAGCCTTTTTAATTAAGCTAAAATAAAATAAACATTTTATAAACACACAACCAAATTTGTAAATAAACTTTTATCAAGTGGGCAACAAAAAATAATTTCTCTTTTCTTCTTTGCAGCCTCGAATATTCGATACCAGATCACAAGCGGTAACATAGGCAATGCCTTCGGGGTACAGAATACAACTGGCGCCATTTTTGTTGCCAGTCCACTCGACTATGAAACCAGACCAAGGGTAAGTACTTATAACAACAACTTATTTTGTTGTGGATTTACTCGTGCGTATTTTTATTTATTTAAATTTTTGCATAAAATTGTTCACACAACAGTAAAGTAAATAAGCAAATGAATTTGGAACTTTTGTGGAACGCTGGGGCGTTCTAACTAGATGTGCAAGGCAAATAAGCTCGTTGCGAAGAAATTTCTGGTAGTATTGATATATAAATTTGCGTGGATAAATATTTTCCACGATTTCTTAATTTCCATTCCTGAAAAAACATCATCAGCAATTTACCGAAATTGGGCAAATTTCATAATGCTTCATTGAGTTTTTCCACCTAAATGCAGGTGACTTATTTTTTTAAAAACCAATTTGGTCCTAAAAACATTTTTTTTTTCTTTTTCAATTTTAAATTAGGGCAAAGTGTAATTTTTTGTGATTTTTCAATTCAAAATTAGCTCATATTTCCCAACTGTATTTATGCCTGTTACGCATGAGCGCACTAACGCCCGTGCGGCACAACGATACTCGTAATGCTGTTGACGTTGGACATGCAATATACTCATATCCTTGGCGAATCAGGCCAACAACCCATTGAGAAATCATGCGTAGTTGTAAATAAGGCAAGGCAACGAACTTGTTTTGCCAACGCTACGCTAACAACTTTCACTTTGTCCCTCATTGCAGTGTAAACATATTCTCAGTTGACTACACAATCTGGCCATGTACTTGTGTGACTAAGATAGAAAGCAAAGCAAACTAGAAACGTGGCGAAATTTCGCAGTCGATTTCTTAAAAGTTAAAGCAAAACATCAAAGTAAACCAGTCATCTCGGCTGCAAAAACCTGGCGGTGAAGTTATAACTTAGAATACATTGCCACATACATCAAAGTATACAGGCCAAGTAATAATGGCTCGAAACTCGCTCAAAACAGAACTATCGGACTTAGAAGAGTTCCTCAAAAGATAAAACAATTTAACTTATCGCTATGCCTTCTCTAACTGCGATGGCTTCGATAAAAATGAAAATCAAAGGTAATAATAGGTCTTACTGGTATCGGACCCCAGCAGACTACATTGGCATTGCGTCAACTTAAGGCTTGCAGCCATGTACCCTGTGTCCAATCTTGAATTTATATTCCTACTAATGTGCCCTGTGTTCTCTCACTTTATTGACTTCTTGAACACCTTGTGTTTTTAAGGCGAACCGGAAGAATGTCAGTAAGACCGGATAAAACACTCTGTTGACGTGCTCGGTCGCATAGGAAATTTTGATTTCAATTCTATTTAAAATGACAAATTAACGTATAAATATAAACATAGAATTCACTCCAGAAAAGAACTTAATATTAAATTGAATTAGACTTTCACGTTGGGTCATAAAGACGAGTTAAAGGGGCATTTTTTGGGTTAAATCATATTTTTGTTGCCAATAAACTCGAGTTTGTGGCTTAACGTGAACGTATATTAAACTGAATTAACTAAATTATGTATAAAAAAATATACAAAATATATAAATAAAATAAAATAGAAATGTAAGACAAAAAAAAATCAAAATAAAAAAATGCGAAGGTAGTTTTATTTAATTTTATTTTTTTGCATTATTTTAAATCCTTTTTTTTTCTTTAATGTATCTTTTTTAGGTTCGTTGTGATACCACCAACACTAGGAAAGTCAGTCCCGGGACCCGGCCATATGGAAAATCCCTGAGTGGTTGGGATTCTCCACATAGCAGAATCCCAGGGCTGACACTCCTAAACCGACACCGTTACTCCTCCTCGAACCACTTAGATGGCTTTATGAAGGCCATCAAGTCCTTTATGTCCAGATCCGCGATCAGGCGTAGGCTATCCAGGAAGGGAACTTCCAAAAAGCGCATTCTCGCGCCGCTCAAAGCCGGGCAGTTGCATATGAGGTGCTTCACCGTTTCCTCCTCCTCATCATTTTTGCAGCTCCTACAGCATCCTCGGTAGGGCACACCTACCCTTTCTGCGTGCCTACAAATAAGGAAGTGCCCACTTAAAACACCTATTAATATGGAGATTTCTCCCCTTTTTAAGGCGTGAAAGTCTCTAGCTCCCCTTCAGTCAGGTTTGTTTGGATATCCGGCACACTGGGGATTGTTGGCATCTTTCGTTGGCTTGACGGAGTTTGTACTCCTTCAGCATTCGCTTGCATGTGGCAAACGGCATACCTAAGCGCTCTTTATCCCGAAGAGCCTCCTTGGGCATACCCTGCCTCGCAAGTTTGTCCGTCTTACAGTTTCCCTCAATGTCCCGTGTCACGCGGTTCTGTTGGGCCTTCTCTTGAAGAGATCGACGACAGCTGAGTGTCAGTTGAGAGTTGAACGAATAAGAGGCAAGAGCTTTGATGCCCGCTTGGCTGTCGCTGAAAATAACGATATCCTCGCCGATAGCGCGTTTACTTATCCAGGCCTCGGCATTCAAGATTGCTGAGACTTCAGCCTGTAAGACGATGCAATGATCAGGTAGTCTGAAGGAGAGCTCAAGTTCCAGATCACTTGAACAAACTCCTGCTCCAACTCTGCCGTCTAGCTTCGAACCGTCTGTGTAAACAGAAATGGCGCCATTAGTAGCGATGCACCGATCCATCCTCTCCCATTCCTCCCTGCTGGGAATGTTTGTTTTGAAGCAGCTGTCTCCGACTGTTGTGGCCGCACATCGATCTCCGCTCAATCAATATAAAAATATTAAAAGTTCAAGCATCAAATAAGCTTGTCATTTAAGTTTAAGTGAATATAAATTAAATGCATGTTTG
Source organism: Campiglossa producta (assembly GCA_964058755.1). Lineage (NCBI taxonomy): Eukaryota > Metazoa > Arthropoda > Insecta > Diptera > Tephritidae > Campiglossa > Campiglossa producta. The sequence goes on from CAXKVI010000003.1 coordinate 27,955,964, forward strand.
TATACACGCATAAATATAAACGAGGTAGTTTGTGGTGCAAAATTTGCCCAATTGAAATAGCCCAATTTTTTAACAGTTTTTACGACAATGTCATAACTTTTGCATCTCATATCATACAAACTTCTGGTTGCGCAAGTGGCGTGTTTGTGTAAGTGGCATGCAAACTGTGCTCCAATTTTGATTTTGGTGTAAAATTATTGCAACAACATCGAAAATGGCGCATGCACGGAAAGGATGCAATATTCTTCGCTTGCAACATGCTACACTTGCAACATACCTACTACATACATATATACCCCGTTAAGTAGAACAGCGGGAATCAATTGTGTACGCATACAAGTACATACCTATGCTTGTAAAATGTCGCCTGCTATGCACAACTCGTTTAAATTCAATTCACAGCTCAAATGTAAAAAAAATTTAAATTTTTTCTACGGAATACCAAAGTATAGTGGCATGCAACGTCGTGCAGCAAAAGTGTCAAAGCACGCAACAATATTTTATTAAAAAAAAAATATTTATCTGCGGGTATGTTTGTAAAGGCACCAAGGTTAGGTTACCATGTAGGAAAATATGTAGTTCTGAACAAGTTATCATCTAGTACATTTCGACTGCTGAGTGAACGATCGCCCGACTTGAAAATATTTGTTAAAGCCGCCCTATTTCAGATTCGCTTGCAATGGCGTACTATTTCAGAATATTAATCAAAAACCCCCTATCGCGCCGAGTTATTTTATTTAACATTATTTTATACTGCTTTATTTGGTTTTTATTAATTTTTTTTTTTTTGTTTTTTATTATTATTATGTTTTCTTTTTTAATATCTGTATATGTGTGTTAATTTTATTTATTTTTTTAATTTTTGAAATCTTATTTTATTTTTTTATATTAGTATGTTATTTGACTTAATTTAAAATTATTTTATTTTATTTTATTTTATTTTATTTCATCTTATTTTATTTTATTTTATTTTTTATTTTATTTTATTTTATTTTATTTTTTTTTTTATTTTATTTTATTTTATTTTATTTTATTTTATTTTATTTGATTTTATTTTATTTTATTTTATTTTATTTTATTTTATTTTATTTTATTTATTTTATTTTATTTTATTTTATTTTATTTTTATTTTATTTTATTTTATTTTATTTTATTTTATTTTATTTTATTTTATTTTATTTTATTTTATTTTATTTTATTTTTATTTTATTTTATTTTATTTTATTTTATTTTATTTTATTTTATTTTATTTTATTTTATTTTATTTTATTTTATTTTATTTTATTTTATTTTATTTTATTTATTTTATTTTATTTTATTTAATTTTATTTTATTTTATTTTATTTTATTTTATTTTATTTTATTTTATTTATTTTATTTTATTTTATTTTATTTTATTTTATTTTATTTATTTTATTTTATTTTATTTTATTTTATTTTATTTTATTTTATTTTATTTTATTTATTTTATTTTATTTTATTTTTATTTTATTTTATTTTATTTTATTTTATTTTATTTTATTTTATTTTATTTTATTTTATTTTATTTTATTTTATTTTATTTTATTTTATTTTATTTTATTTTATTTTATTTTATTTTATTTTATTTTATTTTATTTTATTTTATTTTATTTTTATTTTATTTTATTTTATTTTATTTTATTTTATTTTATTTTAATTTATTTTATTTTATTTTATTTTATTTTATTTTATTTTTATTTTATTTTATTTTTATTTTATTTTATTTTATTTTATTTTTATTTTATTTTATTTTATTTTATTTTATTTTTATTTTATTTTATTTTATTTTATTTTATTTTATTTTATTTATTTTTTATTTTTTTTATTTTATTCTATTTTAATTTATTTTATTTTTTTTTACTTTATTTTGTTTTATTTTATTTTAATTATTTATTTTATTTTATTTTATTTTATTTTATTTTATTTTATTTTATTTTATTTTATTTTATTTTATTTTATTTTTATTTTATTTTATTTTATTTTATTTTATTTTATTTTATTTTATTTTATTTTATTTTATTTTATTTTTATTTTATTTTATTTTATTTTATTTTATTTTATTTTATTTTATTTTATTTTATTTTATTTTATTTTATTTTATTTTATTTTATTTTATTTTTATTTTATTTTATTTTATTTTATTTTATTTTATCTTATTTTATTTTATTTTATTTTATTTTATTTTATTTTATTTTATTTTATTTTATTTTATTTTATTTTATTTTATTTTATTTTATTTTATTTTATTTATTTTATTTTATTTTATTTTATTTTATTTTATTTTATTTTATTTTATTTCATCTTATTTTATTTTATTTTATTTTATTTTATTTTATTTTATTTTATTTTATTTTATTTTATTTTATTTTATTTTATTTTATTTTATTTTATTTTATTTTATTTTATTTTATTTTATTTTATTTTATTTTATTTTATTTTATTTTATTTTATTTTATTTTATTTTATTTTATTTTATTTTATTTTATTTTATTTTATTTTATTTTTTTATTTTATTGTATTTTTTTATTTCATTTTATTTCAATTTATTTTAATTTATTAATCTATAGTATAAATACGTTTATTCTTATGATATATCTTTTGTCTTACTGCCGCTGTCATACCTAATTTAGGATTTTATTTCTCTTTCAGTATGAACTTCGCTTGGAAGCGTCGCGCAATCGTAAAACCAATTACACCACCGTCGTCATCAATGTACGCGATGTCAACGATAATCCACCTTCATTCGATCGCCAAACATATCGCACACAAATCACCGAAGAGGATGATCGTAATCTTCCCAAACGCATATTGCAGGTTTGTTCCAAGCAAAGATTTTCATATACCTATTAGTGTTCGACCGAAGGTTCAAAGTAAAAACTATACTATTCGGCTGCGGCCTCGGTCTTCGTTGAAAAGGCCGAATAACCGAAGTCGAACAACAGTGTTACTGGAATTTATGAATTTTTGATTTTTATATGGGAAGTGCAGTAATTCGTAACTTCCAGTAATATATTTTTTTTTGTTATTGAACTGGCCTAATATTCCCACTCGACTTCTAGTTAACGTGAAAGTTCACGGTCAATTTAGCGGCCACTTCATTTGCCCTTTATTTTACCAGGAGGATGAAGGACCGCTAAATTTAGGGTTTTTAGTTTTTTCAAGAAATAACATAAATGAATTTTTATGAAATAAAAAAATCTAGGGGCTAGACAGGGTACGACCAAACAGGTTTTTCTGCTACGATCCCAAGGGTGCCGGATATCCTAAACGGTCTAGACACATTTTCCCCCTGAGAAGGATGGAAATCACCCAATAAATGGCGGTATTAACTGGGCACTGCCTTATTGGCAGGCACGCAGCAAGGCTAGAACATAAAGGGCTAGGTGGCATTCATCAAGTCGTCTAACTGGTTCGAGGAAGAGTAACGGTGTCGTTCTAGGAGTGTCAATCCCGGTATTCTGCTATGTGGGGAAGCCCGAAAACGCAAGGATTTCTCATATGGTCGGGTCCCGGATTGACTTTCCTATCGTTGGTGGTATTATAACCGGCCTTCTGAGGCCGTCACTTTCACTTAACGCTAGCCAAAAAAAACCTACAACTTCAGCTTTTTTTCGTATTCGAAAATAGGAATATGCCGAATATTCGGCTCAGGCTTCGGCTTCAGCCAAAAATTTCAGCATCGGTCGAATACTAATACATACAAATTTATATTAAGGCCGTCGGAAACTTCAAGCGTCCGTTGAGGGTAACCATAGCAACCGGGGCAATCGGAGATCGTCATGTCACACGTACTTGTTGACCGCTCGCGTTGATGGAAAATCAAAAATGTTAGATTTTTTCGCTTAACAAGCCTTAGTGTGTTAGTCGCATCGCCACTGCCATGACGAGCACATACCTATGCGGATGAAAAATTGGAAATGCTTTCATGTTGTATGCGATGTAATACAACATGAAAAATGGGTTATTATTATTTTAATGATATTTAGATTGATAAAAATTATAGTTTTGCCCAAACATCAAGGAATAATAAGAATGCATATGAACAAAATCATCGTCCGGTAGCAAAATGCCTACAAACTTTCGCTACGAATTTTTATTGCAAATGGTGTTGACGCTTTGTGCTTGATAGTTGCCGGGGAAGTTTCAACCCGATACTCACAGATATACTCGTTGCTATGGTTACCATCAACGGATGCTTGAAGTTGCCGACGGGCTTTAGAATTCAACTTGTTTGTATAATGTCAGCTGAGAAGCTAAAAGGAGAATCACACTTGCTGACATGTGCTATTTCGGACTTAGTAGTCAATTTACTTTGTCGATGGTCAAAGATTAAGCTATACATATAAGAGCACATGACATCTATAATCTTATATATTTCCCGGAACCATGGACAGCGTCGAGTGGCCCTTAGAGAAATGGCGCTACCCAGTTGAGACCCTTTTGTATTTAGGGAAACTTCTTCATGAGCTTTACAACTGAGCCTCTAATTTTTATTGTTCAAAGTGAAAACTTTTATTTCAAGCTTTAAATTCCATGAAATTCTATCACAAAAAGATTAACTAAAATGTTTCAGAAAATAGTACATTCGAGGTTTTCCATTCATATGAGTAGCTACAGAGATCAGATAAATCCTATTAGTTTAAAGGGTGTGTCATTAAGAACTAGTTTGTCACTGCTTTACAATAAGAGATAAAATAAAATGAGAACAATAAATATATAAAATAAAATATAAAGAAGTAAAATAAAACAAAATAAAATTAATTTTCAAGTTAATAAAAAATATACAAAATAAAATTAGAACAAGTAAGGAAGTCTAAGTTCGGGTAAACCGAACATTCAATACCCAACGGTAGTTTTTAGAACGGGATAACAATCATTAGGCACTAGGAGGATTTACCTAATTTCCGTTACCGATTATTTCAATTTATGTGATTTTCGATATCGAAAGTGGGCATGGTTGGAGGGTGATTTTATCCAATTTCATCAGATATGCTCCCAACGATCCTAGCCTTAGAACCGTCCTTCCTTTTTTCAACGCATTTCCGTCCTTTGGGGTGCTGTACACCCCAGTGTATTTTGTATGCATGAGGCGATGTCGTATATTTTAAAAATTGCTTTACTAGTAATTTTACTTAAGAAAACTATAATTTATGAAGAAAAAAATTTTAAATTGATATAAAAACACTTTAAATTAAAAAAAATCATAAAAAAATCAAAAAATTTTATAAAACAAAACTTACGGTTGCACCTGTAATTTGCTTTTAATTTTAATTTTATTCAGAAAAATTATAATTTATAAAAAAAATAAACTTAAAAATACGTAAAATTGTAAGTTCAAATCATTAAAAAAATGTAAAATGCTCGTAAATACTAGAGATGGGGTGTACAGCACCCCAAAGACGTATACGGGAAATTTCGCGTTTGACCTTTTATTACTAAAACCTTTAAACCGAATATAATAAATTGGTTGAATACATAAACTTAAGAGTGCATTAGGCTCTACAAAAGTGTTTCTGTTAGTTGTATGGAACAATATATAATGTTTATCAGCCCCTAAAATTAGCTTGGGGAGTCCAGCACCCCAAGGACGGTTCTAAGGCTAGTATGCTTTGTGCCAAATTTCATCGTTCTATCTTAATCGGTTTAAAAGTTACGACCAGTCAAATTTTCAAAAAATCCACCCTTAAAAGTGGGCGGTGCCACGCCCACTATAAAAAATGTATGGAGAAATCATAAGAGGATGACCAGGGTGATTCAACTATGAAATTATATCATTTTAGCCATTTCAGTTATCGATATATCTCAATTTGTGTGTTTTTCGAAATTTTCGATATCGAAAAAGGGGGCGTGGTTATCATCCGATTTCGCCCATTTTCAATAGCAACCTACCTTGGCCAAAGAGTAACCTTTATATAAAATTTCATGCAAATATCTCAATTTTTACTCAAGTTATCGTGTACACAGACGGACGGACGGACGGGCGGACATACGGACGGACATGCCTGAATGAAATCCTCTTTTCAAACTAAGATCTTTCATATATGGAACTCTATATCTATCTCGATTATTTTGTGCCGTTACAAAATACCGTTATGTGAATAAAATTAATATACCCTTGTTCTAGTACTAGTACGCTGGGTATAAAAAGAATAATTGAAACAAAACAAAATAATGAAAATAAGGTAATAAAAACCAAAGAAAAAAATAAGTTCACTTTATAAAAAAGCCGTAAAAGAAGGGAACGTTTTAAATGTCATTTCTCGCTGCGTATGTTTATGAATCCCAATGCTTGACTCCCTTGAGCTCAGACATGCCCCTGAAATAAGATAAAATCCCCTTTTTGCAAGCAAAGGAAAAGAAAAATCCTATTTTACCACCAACCAAATGCTTTTGAGTACCCTTTTAACTAAATAATACGAGTGTCTATTTATTTGATTTGTAGTAATCCTCAAATACAAATTTCGGATTACCTAAAACATAATCTCTATAACAAATAAAGAAGCGTGCTAATTAAGCTCTTTACCAATACATGGCAGTGTTTGTGTGTGAAAAAACTGAATTCAAAAATGATGTAGTTGAAATACTAGTATTTATATTTAAGTGATTGAATTGTTGAAGGTCAACTGGCATAGTTTATAATATTTACTGAAGCCGCTAAGCCACATAAAAGTAGCGAAAAGCATTTAAGTCCAAATGTACTCGCACAAATTCACTATGTCACAAAAGTATATATTTGATTTTAAAAGATTTTCAACTGATTTCACAACAATATTTGGCTGTGATTTTTTTAAAAAACCTCGCTGTTAAGCTTTCCAATAATAGCGAAAAATGTATATGCAAATTGTTGCATGAAAATGAATTTAAAAATATTTCAAGAAAAAAAGCGGAAACAACTGAACAAAAATCATTAACAAAAATAATAAAAAATGTATCTCTATATCACATGTACAAAAACTTTGCATTTGTTGAAAAGCGAATATTACTTTTGTCTTCACAAAGAGGAAAAACAATAATATTGGCATGATGTATGTGAGTACAAATAAGGAAGACGCACTAAAAACACATAAAACCGAACATTGTATACCCAGTGGGGACGGTAGTTCAAGTTTAATGGTAAGCCTTTTCTGTGCGCTTAATGAAATTGCGCTTTGGCCCACTGGGTATAATTACAGTTACCTACACACATACACACAAATATATTTGATGCTATAAATTGTCAAGCATATGCAATGAAGTGAGTTTGGTAATAAATTATTGTTGCTTGCTTGTTGTATGTTGACAGTTATGCCACTCTTTTCACACAAAATAAAGGATTCAAATATGGTAATTGTTTTTATTAATACTTAAAAAAAACCGCGCGTAGCCAGTACTCGTGAAAGAAGTTAACTTCTTAAGTTCAGAAATAACGAGATATTAATAAGATGTATTCGAGAATGGTTTAGATTCACCATATCTTACTTCCGGGAAGTGGACCAGGGAAACAATCCATTCGAAAATATCTTATATATGGCGCGTTTTCCTTAAAATTTGGTACATGGGTAGAATTAGGCCTAAATTAACAGGGGCCAATACGGACGGAATATAGAGAAAGAAGGGCGTGGTAGATGGAAAGACGCCAATGAAGAGCAAAAGGATGGCGATAGGAAAGAGAGTTGCACGAAGAAAGATAGGAAGACTAGGTGGCAAGCCTGCTTGAAATTTAAATATTTGGAACACGGTCGCACGGTCCCTTTCACTTGGTACCCATATAGGCATATCTTGCTCAATATTAAACGAAAAAAATAGATAGGTGGCAACACTTTGAACCGCCCCAAGTGGCAACCGCCATGTATATAGTCTTAGAATTAATCATACTACTAAAAATGCCATATTTAATACAAAACGGTATAGCGGTTCCCGCGATATAAGCAAAAATAAATAAAATACGGTTTGGGGGCAACCCTAGCTGGCACCCCTGCTAGAAATTGCCACATTTGAAATGCGACCGAAAATACCTTTCATTTGATACCCATATTGGTATATATTGCTCAATATTTCAAAAAAAATTAGATAGGTGGCAACCCTGTGAACAGCCTCATATGAAAACACCCACGCATATAATCTTAGAATGAATCACACTATCTATAATGCGAACCTTTATCCAAATCGGTCGAGCACTTTCCGAGCTATAAAATAAATAAAAATGCAGTTAGGTGGCAACCCTAGGTTGCAACCCTTCTTGAGATTTACATATTTGCAATACGGTCGAAAATACCTTTCATTTGATACCAATATTGGCATATTCTGCTCAATATTTAAAAAATTGAGATAGGTGACAACTCTGTAAACCGCCCCAAGTGGCCACACCCACGCGTATTATCTTAGAATGAATCATACTATCTATAATGTCAAACTTTATCCAAATCGGTCGAACTGTTCTCGATATATAGAGAAAAATAAATAAAATGCGGTTAGGTGGCAACACTAGGTGACAACCCTGCTTGAGATTTACGTATTTGGAATACGGTCAAAAATACCTTTCATTTGATACCCATATTGGCATATCTTACTCAATATTTAAAAAAAATTGAGATAAGTGACAACCCTGTGAACTGCCCCAAGTGGCAACATCCACGCACATAATCTTAGAATGAATCAGAATATCTATAATGCCAAATTTTATCCAAATCAATGAGCGGTTCCCGAGATATCAATAAAAAATAAATAAAATGCGGTTAGGTGGCAAGCCTGCCTGAGATTTAAATTTTCGGAATACGGCCGAAAATACAATTTCTATTTCCGTGCCATAACTTTCGTTTCATCGTCATCCATTTACTCAAATTTTACTCGCAATCAAAGCTTCATATCGCCGCCTAAGAAGTTAACTTAAAAAAAAAAACAATTCACGGTAACTTTATGCTGTGTATAAGCAAAGTACGAAAAACAATTGTGCTGGCGTAAAATCCGACATTTTTTTTTGCAAGAAAAGGCTTTTTCACCTTTTCGCGAGCAAAAAAAGTTTGTTTTCAATTAAATTTAAATTTCACTTGAAAATAAAACACGAGAAAGGTATTAAAGAAAAAATCGCACAAGCATTCTCGAATATATCACGACATATGCACTGAAAGAGGAATTAGGGCTCTTTTCGTGGTATCACAACGGACCAAACTAAGGCCCACGTGAGCCCCCGCGTGGACTGCGGAGGCAGCCACTTTAACATACAACATACATACATATGCACTGAAATTGAGGGGAATGTGTGATACAGTACTATATCGTTATACAGCTGCTTTCATAAAAATATCAGTCGATGTGACACCGGTCTTTGATTTGACACCAATTCTTAATGTGACATTACTAGGTGGGGTGAAACCGGTCTTTGATGTAAAATCACTAACTTAGGTGACTCCGGTCGCTGATATTACACAGTTCTATCATCAGTTGGTTACGTGACTCCGGGACAATAGTCGTTACTGTGACATCGCTAGGCTAGTTGACTCCTATCGTTGTATGACAACAGTCTCTAGTGTGACATTACAAGGTGATCTATCACCAGTGACATAAAAAAGGTGATGTGATACCGGACTTTGATGTGACATCGGTAGATAAGGTGCACCGGTCGTTGGTGTGACTTTGCTATGGGACTGATATCAGTCGTTGATGTGACATTTCTATGATGTTACACCTAAGGTTTTTTATGTTGAGTTTTTTATCATTGATACTACATTGGTCATTGGTGTGACATGAGTAGACGCGATATCTATTCTAAGAAAATCGATTCACGTTATTTGTTTTTGTCTCGTTAGCTAGATACAATATTTCACCCACCGCTGTATATACAAATGTGTGTTTGTATGTACAAATTTCTATTTATACATCTAAAACAATGTAATAAATCGCATTGTATTTAATGATATTTTCACCCAACTTTTGTCATCATTTTAAAAAATAGCACTTTGAATAAGCAACATAACTTATAAAATATTTGTCAATCAATAATTTCTCTCCCATTTTCTTATTTCTCTTCCCATTTTCGAACATATTTATTTAGGTTACTGCCACCGATGGCGACGTAGATAGGCCAATGAGTATTGTATATTTCCTAACCGGTCAAGGTATTGATCCGGACAACACAGCAAATAGTAAATTTGATATAAATCGTACAACAGGCGATATTTTTGTACTAAAGGTAAGTTATATTTTAATACTATTTACATAATAAAATTTACATTTTCTGCACAATTTAGTCTAGTAGGTCAAGAAAATTTATTTATTTTATTATATTGAAAATGAAAGTAGAAAACTTGACTGCCTAGTTTACGTCAAAATGCAATTGTGCAATAATATCACGAATTCATATAAATAAGAAAAGTTTTTTGCAAAATTTTGAAATCAGTTCATTTATGCTTCATGCCTCAGCTTCGCTCTCAATAAACTTTCCAAATGGCGCATCAGTTAAAGAAGGAAGCAGCTAACTAGTAAATGCCACGATATCGCGTTGATAAGTGAAAAGTTTCGTGAAAATGCATTAGGACAGCGTTGGCAGAATATTTTTAGCTAAACAGGCAAACTTTAAAAGAGAATTCACAAAAGTTTAGCGGCCATGAACAACTCAAATTATATGATTTTGTACAGAATAATGCAGAAGAAAAAAATGAAATATTAGCTCTAACTAGATAAATACATAAATAGGAGAAGAAATTTATGCGAACTTTGTTTTTATTCATAAATAAAACTTTTAATTGGCGACTAACTCACTAACCTATTTTTCGGTTGAACTATTGAAACCTAGATACCGTCAAATTTAAAGAAAATTATACATAGTTATATCTATTTAATTATTCAGTGATAATCGCGGCCACATAGTGTTTCATTTGGGCGTATTTTTAAATAATGTATTAAATGTGACCATTTAAAATAAAATTTTGTTATTTTAATATCAATATCTTTGATATTGGGCAACTCTAACTTTACCTACACAGAAAAAATTATCATTTCGATAGCGATATGTTCTTTCTCTGGGTCGTTGCTGACTGTTTCTAGACAATGTTCTCGCTTGTACGGTATTATTTTGTATGTGTAAGGGATATTTGTCCAATCTTACCGATTTTCAATACCGACATTTCACATTCAAAAACAACCATAGCTAAAAACATCTCGTTCCTACCTGCTTGATTACGGAATTTATTGCCCAAAATCCGTTTATCGGAACAATCGTTAGTATTGGAGCTATGAATAGTATTGGTCCGACCTTGCTGGTTCCGCAAAATGATTATTCTCTCCTAAAATAATGGCTACACACCAAATTTCAACACGTAGTCTATCACAGTGTAATGCCGCTTTTAAACACACTGCTTTCTAACCCACACGCCTTACTACGTATATTGGAATGATTTTTCGTCATCTCTTGTCAATTTGATCGGCGGATCGGTTTGTTACAAAACCAAAATTGACAAGGGATGACGAAAAATCGTTCTTCGCACTTCGTTTGTCATCGAAAGCGCGGTTTCGGTAATGAAAAGGCAAGTCCCGCAACTTTTATTCCTACTTTACGCTGCACAACTCAACTACTGGACGCGGAGAAGCGATCTTTTGATCGTTGCCCCGTTCACAAGGCCACTGGTGCGTCCTTTGGATCCACCTGTCATCAGGTAACCTGGAACCGATCCACCGGTATCAACCAATCGATTCACCGACATCCAGCGTTCATCGGTAACCTGGCACCGATCCACCGGCATCAACCAACCGTTCCACCGACATCCACCGTTCATCGGTAGCCTGTCACCGATCCACCGGCATTAACCAACCGTTTCACCGACATCTACCGGTCATCGGTAACCTGGCACCAATCCACCGGCATCAGCCAACCGTTTCACCAATATCCACCGATCATCGGTAACTTGGCACCGATCCACCGCCATCAACCAACCGGTTTACCGACATCAACCAATAATTCTACCGATATCCCCCGGCCTCAATCAGTCGTTTCCCCGACATCCACCGGTCATTAGGTAACTTGGCACCGATATCCACCAACTGTTCCACTGACAACCGCCAACCATTTCACCGACATCCATCGTTTTTCCGGCATTCACCAACTCCCTAGAAGCTATCGGTACTTAGGCACCGATCCATTGCCCCGCCATCTTATCCATTTTACCCGACTAGACATACCTTTTGGGGTGTGTGTGTGTCCGTCTAGAATACCATCACTAAATCACTGTGTTCTTATTAGTAAAGGAAGTGGAACCTCTACTTGATCCTGGATTCGCTGAGCATTACCCTAGCCTGTGATGAAACCCACCTCACAACAGGCGGTATTTTTTTTTACAAAATCGCCAGTACGGAAAATGTTCTATGGGTCATTATAAGCAACTTTTATGATTAAACTAAAGGTCTAAGATTTTACAGCAAAGTTTCATACTCAGGTAATAAAAATTGTGTATGCAACATAGAGAAAAATGAGCTGGTAATGGATAATAATTGACCGTGATTTTAGGTGCATCAACAGATATTTTGATTTAAATAATCATTTTTGGTTGATATGACCAAAATCACTGTCAATTCTTATCCATTACCAGTCTAAGTTTCTCTGTGTGAACCTATTACGTTGTGTGACAATGAAAAATTGTGTTTTCGGGACATGCCTTAAGTCCAGTACGCAGAATTTCAAGTGCAAGGTCAAAATTCGATCTCTTTTGAACTACTATGAAAGCGGTATTTTACGACCAGTATCATACTGGTATTATTTTGAGTATATGCAGACTAGTCTTTCATGAGTAGTATATAACTGGTATGTTCTGGTTGAAATATGACAATTGACAACTCGTATTACATTAACTAGTAAAAAATAACACTTGCTTATATGAATAGAAGACAGTTGACTAACATGTTGGGTTTGGTGCACATCCTAGTTGTGAAGTAGTTTCCAACTAGCTAGTTTGATTGCAGGGTGTATAGATATAAAAAAAAAAAAAAAAAACAATATACATAATTATTTACACAACCGTTTTTTGTTTAGTTGACAAATTGTACAAAAAACCATACATGAATATGTATGCTCTCTCATTGAGGTACTTGTGTTATGTTGGTGGGAGTATTAACAGATGTCAACAATGAAATTTTGGTAATGCGTTTGTGTCTATGTAAATGTATCTGCTCTAACTTGTTTATACCCTCCACATTTTTTCATCGTGGAATACGCAATGCAGTCTAGCCTTGATATGTTACTTTAACAAATACACAGGCGCACATATGTACATACATTCACGCATGTATATGCATATAAACTTGTTTGAATATTCTACTTGTGCATATGTTGATTACGACTCTTGCCAAACATGATGTTGACAAGCGGAATTTTAATATTGGAAAATTCCAAAGTTTTCAACATTTGGCTGCCAACACAAAAAAATGCTGCAGTATAATCTAACATTTTGTATATAGAATGAGTTAAAAGTTCATCAAGCGTCATGCATCTGCAGCTGTTTTATTGTCGCTTCATAATGTACACTGGGGCGTATGAGTAATGTTCTAATGTGTAGAAGAGAACATTTATGTACATATATCAGCGATGCTCAAACGCACACTACCAAACTGTGCGATTGTGTTGAAGTATGAGAGAGCTTCTTATTACACGCAAAAAAATTCCAAATACATTAACAAAAACTTTGTATACAAAAATTAATAAAAATTAAAAGGGTATTAGTAAAGTAGTAAGGCATCAAAATGCATTTTTTCAGTACAAGTTTATAAGTAAAAAAAAAAACATGATGACAAAAAAAAAATTGAAAAAAATCAGGCAATTTTATTAACGACTTAAGATTAGTTTCTTATAGTAAAATTCAACGAGATACAAAACTGCGTACTCGAGAAAATATTAAAAACTATATGCCAGACGTTTTGCCGAAAACTTGGAGATTTTCATAAACTTTGCACAAGCTTTTTAACAGAATAAATGTTACAGATTTGGCCATTTTTGAAATTAAAATGATTAAAAATACGTAAATAAATAAATATTTTAAGAATAAAACTACTTTCATGCGTAGCAGTCAACAGTCGTTGATTAAGTGATTCGCAAACGCACTTTAATTTTCCACAATGTATAGAGAGCGCTTGACTTGCACGTGTGAGCAAGTCTATGAGAGAGCAATAAAGTCGGCCGCCCGCGGGCTAGGTAATGATCGTCACTGACCTATATGAATACTTTTTTTATATCAACCGACTTTTTACGGAGTTTCGGGACCCAAATAATTTCAATATCGCAACAGTCAATAGTTTTGGATCGTACAAAAACTTTTCTTTGAAAAAGTATCATGTTTATATCTCAAAATAAATTTTCATTATATAATTTTTTTTTTTTTTTTTTTTTTCTTTTTTTCTTTTTTTATTTTTTTTTATTATTTTAATTCATTTTCATTTCATTTTATTTTATTTTAGTTTATTTTATTTTATTTTCTTTATTTTATTTTATTTTATTTTATTTTATTTTATTTTATTTTATTTTATTTTATTTTATTTTATTTTATTTTATTTTATTTTATTTTATTTTATTTTGTTTTGTTTTATTTTATTTTATTTTATTTTATTTTATTTTATTTTATTTTATTTTATTTTATTTTATTTTATTTTATTTTATTTTATTTTATTTTATTTTATTTTATTTTATTTTATTTTATTTTATTTTATTTTATTTTATTTTATTTTATTTTATTTTATTTTATTTTATTTTATTTTATTTTATTTTATTTTATTTTATTTTATTTTATTTTATTTTATTTTATTTTATTTTATTTTATTTTATTTTATTTTATTTTATTTTATTTTATTTTATTTTATTTTATTTTATTTTATTTTATTTTATTTTATTTTATTTTATTTTATTTTATTTTATTTTATTTTTTTTTTTTTTTTTTTTTTTTTTTATTTTATTTTATTTTTTTTTATTTTATTTTATTTTATTTTATTTTATTTTATTTTATTTTATTTTATTTTATTTTATTTTATTTTATTTTATTTTATTTTATTTTATTTTATTTTATTTTACTTTATTTTATTTTATTTTATTTTATTTTATTTTATTTTATTTTATTTTTTTTTTTATTGTAGTTTGATTCGTTTTATTTAATTCGTTTTTTCCCCACGGCGGCCGCGGTGGTGTAGCGGTTAAGTGTTCGGCCTTCTACACCAAGTCGTGGCGGTTCGATGCCCGGCAAAAGTAACAACAAAAATTATTTAGAAAAATAATTTTTCTAAACGCCCCTCGGC
Source organism: Campiglossa producta (assembly GCA_964058755.1). Classification (NCBI taxonomy): domain Eukaryota; kingdom Metazoa; phylum Arthropoda; class Insecta; order Diptera; family Tephritidae; genus Campiglossa; species Campiglossa producta. The sequence continues at coordinate 27,971,231 of CAXKVI010000003.1, forward strand.
AGTAGTTTGGCAAACTCTCCGGGTGTATTTCTGCCATGAGAAGCTTCTCAGCAAAAAATTCATTTGCTTTGCAAGTGACGTTCGGAGTCGCAAAAAACTGTAGGTCCCGCCAACTTGTAGGAAAAACTCAAAAAGCAACACACCACAAGTTGGAAAGAGAAGCTCGGCTAAAAATCTGGTTAGAGGTTATGATAACCTGTTGGTATATCGCCGCCATTAGTTTTTTTTATTTTTTAACCCTTCTGTTACATTCCGGTCATTTCATGACCTTTTTTTGTGGAATTTTATCATATCTGCTAGTATTAACAACATTTCACAATTTCCTTTCATGACTTTGTGTACTGACATAAATCCAATAGAAAAAGCATACAAAAATGATTTTGATTTAATAACCAGGTGGTAACATTAAAACTTACGTGCGCGCACCTTCGGGTCATTCGGTGACCACCAGCTGTTTTACATATAAAGTTTATATTTCGCGCCTTTTTTGTGGTTAAGTTTTTGCTGCAAAATCTTGTATTTCTTAAATTCTTATAAAATTCCAAGCTTATGTAAGTATTTTTATTATAATATTTAATTATTATTGGTGTGTTTATTTATGAAAATTTGGTTTAGAGGCCAAATCGTCTCACTCAAAGCCAAATAGAGCAGATCTTTGACAATGATGAGGATTTGGGTGAGTGTAGTGAAGATGGGGATGAAGATTATACAGTGGAACAATTTGAATCAGAAGGATCTTCTGACGAATATTTAGATTCTGATAACGATGTAGAAATGGTACCTGCGTTGGAAAATGAAAGTAGTGTTCCTACGTATTATTGCAAGGATAGAGCTATTGAGTGGTCAATGGAGCCAGTTGGGCACAATAGGAGCAGGGCCAGAATAGAAAATATAATCCACGGAAGACAGGGACTTACTGCATATGCTGCATGGTTTGCAAAAAACCTGTGTGTTCACAACATTGTTCGACGGTTACGGTTTCAAAAATCTATTGTTTGGAGAATTCAAATTAAAAAAAAATGTATCTAATGTATTTAAATATGTATATATAACAGCTAAATAATCAATAAAACTAATGAATTTTAAAAACTTCTATTAAAATTTTAAACTTTTATACTGATATCTAAGCAAAACACAGGTGGGGTCATTTCGAGACCCGAATATCACATGTGGAAGTTTTTTTGAATGTAACAGAAGGGTTAATATAAACATAACTTTATATTTAAGTATAGCACATCACTTTCCCACTTTTTTAATAAATCAAGCTGGATTTTTCGTTTGTTTGAATTAATTTTCAGACAGGTTCTGGTAATTCACTTCCGATTAAAATGTGTGAAAATTTTAAAATCCCTATGTAATTTGACAAAATTTTCACAAATTTTATTCGGAAGTGAATTTCAGAACCGGCTCGAAGGACCATATATAATTGGGTACACTTCACTTCACTGCACTCACCTTTTCACTTGATAAATAAAAAATTATTTGATATTTGATTTTTAAATATAAATTAAACTTTAATTGGCGGGAGCGCAAAAGTATAGCTTTTTCCCTAATTTGTTAGTCCGTATATTTTTTTTGTTGATATGTAATCGTAGTACTTTAACTAGGAGAACAGAAAATAGCTTCGCTAACAATTTGAATATTTTCGTTTATTTTTCTTTATTCTTTCTACTGCTTATTTTGTTAGTGTAATCCTGCCTTTGCTTGACTTATGTGCGCAAGGGAATGCAAGCTAAAGGGGGTATTGCCGGTAAAATTTGCAAGTCAGACTTGAAACCTATATTTTGTTTTTGGAATATTTATTTTTTGCTTGACAACACGAAAAATAAGCAGTATGTCCGCGGTGAGATTTTTTTTTTTTTAATTTCTTTTAGTAAGTATTTGTTGTAATACTTAATGCGGGACTTCAAATGGAAATTATTTTGTAAATATGTATTTAAATATGCAGGATGGTCGGACTTTGACCGGGAATAGAATATTTATGTATATATATTTTTTTTGATCCTGTTATTTTCAAATTTCCGTATTTTGTTGGAAAAATTTTTGCCAAATAAATTTTGATTTTATAGGTATGTATATATATTTTATATAGTTCGATTTTGGGAAATACGGATTTGTGAAAAAGTTCCGTAGAAAGCCAAATGAACATATAATAATTATTGAAAATGATACAACTCACCGCTCTTTGCAAGGGTTAAGGGGGAGTTTAGGTACTTATCCTTTTTTTTTTTTTGTTTAAAATTAGATTAGGTTTATTGCTTTTTGTCCTTCCTTCCCTCGCTTATTCTTTTCATATGTGTTGCAACAATTTTAGTTATGTATTTTTGTATTTTTTCCGCGCCCGATCTTATGTTAGTGGACTGTATTTTTGTTTTGTTGTTTTTACTTTAGTTTTTGATGGTTTTGTTTTTTGTTGACCGGCGCGCCCGAATTTTTTATAGTATTATTTTGTTTAAATGTTTAATTTTTGTTTTCTTCGTGCATGTAAAATTAATTAAAAATTTTTTTTTTTTGATCACCCTAATATGGGGTTTCACTTGTGCACGTTTTGTTTTTGTAAATTTTTTGTTCAACTTGTTTCTTGTGGACTGTATATCACTTTTATATTTAATTTTTTGTTCACTTTTGTATTTTCGCACTGTCCATATATGTTTTGCGCCTTTTTTGTTTTTTATTTTATTTTATTGTTGTGGACTTTATTTAATATTTTTTTTTTGTCACTGTCCATAGGTGCTATTCACTTAGGCGAAGATGGACCATATCCGGCTCGAAGGACCATATATAATTGGGTGCACTTCACTTTTCACTCACCTCGGTACTTTTAAATAAATAAAAAGACTTTAAATTAAAATAAACTTTAATAAGCGGGAGCGCAAAAGATATTCGTGTGGCGGGTACAAAAGATGATACAATTGTATGTATTAATTGGGGCGAGCACTTTGGCTCTGAGAATGCATCGTTGGCTATTCTCACTTCCTTAGAAAACCCCTCAAAATTGTTGGTGGTGAGCACTTGGGCTCTGAGGCATTGGCGGCTATTGGCTTACCCCATTTTGCTTGTGAAAAACCACTTGTGTTTTGTTACACCTTATATTTATTATTTGGTGGTGAGCACTTGGGCTCTGAGGCATTGGCGGCTATTGGCTTACCCCATTTTGCTTGTGAAAAACCACGTTTTGTGACTGCGACTATAAGCTATGTATTCCGAATATTCCATAAATTATCTGCGAATTACAATAATGTGTAATGCAGATGAAATAAACGAAACCATGTTATGTCGCTTAAACATACTCCCCGCCCTAGACGGCTTAGTCGTCTAGTAAAGAGCCATAGGTTGCTGGTTTGATCCGGCTCGAAGGACCATATCTAAGCTGGAGTTAAATGGTGGGCGGCGAGTAGTTTATTATTATTGTTGTTGCTATATTATATGGTTGAGGGAGTTGGCCGGGGTTGCCGGTTCGAATCCCACCTCAACCAAAATCTTTTTAATTTTATTTATTTTATTATTTTTATATTCCATCAAGTCTCATGGACTGTGTTTGGTTCTTTTTAATTATTGGTATGTACCATCAAGTCTAGTGGACTGTGTTTTGGTATTGACACTCTGTATGTATTAATTGGGGCGAGCACTTTGGCTCTGAGAATGCATTGTTGGCTATTCTCACTTCCTTAGAAGACCCCTCAAAATTGTTGGTGGTGAGCACTTGGGCTCTGAGGCATTGGCGACTATTGGCTTACCCCATTTTGCTTGTGAAAAACCACATTTTGTGACTGCGACTATAAGCTATGTATTCCGAATATTCCATAAATTATCTGCGAATTACAATAATATGTAATGCAGATGAAATAAACGAAACCATGTTATGTCGCTTAAACATACTCCCCGCCCTAGACGTCTTAGTCGTCTAGTAAAGAGCCATAGGTGCTGGTTTGATCCGGCTCAAAGGACCATATCTAAGCTGGAGTTAAATGGTGGGCGGCGAGCAGTTTACTATTATTGTTGTTGCTATATTATATGGTTGAGGGAGTTGGCCGGTGTTGCCGGTTCGAATCCCACCTCAACCAAAGTCTTTTTAATTTTATTTATTTTATTATTTTTATATTCCATCAAGTCTCATGGACTGTGTTTGGTTCTTTTTAATTATTGATATGTACCATCAAGTCTAGTGGACTGTGTTTTGGTAATTACACTTTGTATGTATTAATTGGGGCGAGCACTTTGGCTCTGAGAATGCATCGTTGGCTATTCTCACTTCCTTAGAAAACCCCTCAAAATTGTTGGTGGTGAGCACTTGGGCTCTGAGGCATTGGCGACTATTGGCTTACCCCATTTTGCTTGTGAAAAACCACCTGTGTTTTGTTACACCTTATATTTATTATTTGGTGGTGAGCACTTGGGCTCTGAGGCATTGGCGGCTATTGGCTTACCCCATTTTGCTTGTGAAAAACCACGTTTTGTGACTGCGACTATAAGCTATGTATTCCGAATATTCCATAAATTATCTGCGAATTACAATAATGTGTAATGCAGATGAAATAAACGAAACCATGTTATGTCGCTTAAACAATATTCCTTATCTCGGAGGAGTTGAGGTTAAAGCTGGCTGCGGTTAAATTTTAAATTTCTGGAATTGGAAAATATATTTTCGCCCGAATTTCTCTAACAAAAATTCAAAACTGCTGTTAAGCATAGTCGTGTAAACATAAAAAGCGTGTGACATAGATATCGCTCTTTTCAACATATTTGTGTGAAAATGTTCGTCTTCTACAAATATTTTGCTTTAATACCATTGTCTCGTGGCCGAGTTTTATAGCCTAATAAACACCAATATCTGGGTCAGCGTATTGTTATGATACGGCTGAAATAGGGTGGGATTGCCAAACAACATGTTGGTTAGGAGGACCTGTTAATACCCTACCATTGTGGCGTGCGCACTGGCATTGATATCACGTAGCTTCAGTCCTCGTAGGTTCAACTACACACAATTGCCCGACCAACTAACCTCCTCCCTAATCCATCGACTAACAGGATACATTTTATATTTGCACACGGGGAACGAACGGCCAAAGCCATCTTCACCACATTGCATATCTTTCCGCGGACACAGTACTACGACCCTCTACCTTGCAGTGCCGGTAAAAACGTTTTGGACTGTACTGAACCCACCAATACCTTGGCTTTGTAGCTCAAATTGAAGCCCCATTACACCACCACACGACCTTTGAAATTATACCAATTTAAATTCTTACAAATCCATATTTATATTAAATTTATTATACATTTAAACTCTTAAATCTAGCACGGTTCGTTGTTTGCGTGGAAGACTAGCACACTTCGTTCTCTGCGTGGAAAACTAGCACAGTTCGCATAGAACTGAACCGTGTTAGTCTTCGACGCAGAGAACGAAATGTGCTAGTTTTCCACGCAGAGAACTGAAGCGTGTTGGTCTTCCACGCAGAGAACGAAGTGTGCTAGTCTTCCACGCAAACAACGAACCGTGCTAGTCTACATTGGGAGCGACGATATGTCAATATTTATTCGAATAAAATAAACTTAATCACCCGATGGGTGAATATACTTTACAGGTATAATGAATAACTTCCTCTCCAAATTAAAAAAAATCCTTTTTTATGTTTTTTCCGCACTTCACTCATTGCTTTCACCAACTACAAAAACCATATCAACCAACACAACAGCCACTTGACCGGGATCAACCACACGGTAGGCCACAATGGCGATTCACCGTATTCGCTCAGGATGAGGGTGGTGAGGGTTTGGTGGGGTATGCAGATATTCAAGTAAATCTGAAGGATATCAATGATAATGCGCCACAATTCCCGCAAGGTATTTACTTTGGTAATATAACGGAAAACGGCACAGCCGGTTCGACAGTGATGACAATGTCAGCTGTTGATTATGACGATCCCAACGAGGGCACCAATGCCAAGCTCATTTACTCAATTGAGAAGAATGTAATTGAAGAGGAAACAGGTGCGGCGATATTCGAAATTGAACCGGAGACGGGTTTAATTAAGACTGCTGTGTGTTGTTTGGATCGTGAACGCACACCCGACTACTCGATACAAGTTGTAGCAATGGATGGTGGCGGATTGAAAGGTGAGTATAAGGGTTGAACAAAATGTAAAAGTTTTAACTTAAACTCTCAATATGTGTGCAATTTTTATTTTTCATTTTTTTCATATGCTCTCAGGCACCGGCACCGCCTCCATACGCGTAAAAGATCTAAATGATATGCCACCGCAATTTACGAAAGATGAATGGTTCACAGAGGTGGACGAAACAAATGGCACTGCCATACCTGAATCGCCAATACTGACGGTGACGGTGCAAGATGAGGACGAAACAAATTCATTCCAGTACAAAGTGGTGGCGAATAGTGGCTTTGGCGCCGAAAAGTTTGCCATGGTACGCAATAGCGATGGTACGGGTTCCTTGAAAATCACACAACCACTTGACTATGAAGATCCAATGCAAAGTAGTGGCTTTCGATTTCGCATACAAGTCAACGATATGGGCGATGATAATGATAGCGACAAATATCATGTAGCCTATTCATGGGTTGTGGTCAAACTGCGTGATATCAACGATAATCAGCCACATTTTGAACGCGATCACATCGAGGTGGCCGTGTATGAAGATACAAAAGTGGGTACAGTATTGGAACATTTTCGTGCCACAGATGCCGATCAAGCAGGCCATAGTAGAGTGACTTATCGTATTGTGCGCGCAACAAATAAAAAACGTCAATTTGCTATTAGTCCGAAGGGTGCGGTAAGCGTTCAAAGACCATTGGATCGCGAAGAGACAGATCGACATTTTGTACAAATATTAGCTGTGGACGATGGTAGTCCACCACGCACAGCTACCGCGACTCTGACAGTTATTGTAAAGGATGTGAATGATAATGCGCCTGTATTTGCGAAAGATTATCGGCCGGTGTTACCAGAAAATGTATCACCACGTAAAATTATTGAAATAGCAGCACGAGATGCAGATGATCGTGCGCGTGGTAATAGTGGGCCATTTACGTTTCGACTGGATCCAATGGCCAGTGATGTGATACGTTCGAGTTTTAAGGTGGAACACGATAGACGTGAGTATTGAACATTTGTTGGAACTCGCCTTAAGTCTCTAGATTACTGGGAAGTTACTAAAAGCTCGATCGCAAAATTCCCCTCCTTTTCAGAGATTTTCAATTATCTCCATCATAGCGCCATCTAGTGGAGTTTCGATTTTCAGAAATTACATTGGTTTCGTATCCTGAACTACGTTTCAAATTTCAAGTCCACAGGTCTGTAGGAAATTAGTCAAAAGTCGATAGCAAGTTTTTCAATTTCAAATGTTTTTTCGAAATAGCTCGATTCATGCGAAACCTAATGAATTATTTTTGATCAAATAATGCATTTTCACCGCGTTATGAAACATGTGTTGAGTGTCAAGTTTCTAGCTTACCGTAAAGTACCAAAAATCGACCGCAATATTCCCCACGTTTTTCAGAGATATTCAGCAATTTTCAGTTTTCCCGGCCAATTCTACAAACTACATTGTCACCATGCCCTAAACTAAGTTCATAGGTTGACAGAAAATCAGTTAAGAAAAGATCACAGGATTTCGAATTTCAACCCAGTTTCCCAAATAGCTGGATCCGTGCGCTACCTACCGGAATGTTTTTGATGTAAAATTGCATTGTCACCGGTTTCAGAAACACGAGTAAAGGTTCAACTCTCTATCTTACAGGGATATTTCTCAAAAATTGATCGAAAGTTTCCCCCGTTTTTCAAAGATTTTAAGCCATTTTTAGATACCCCGATCAGCAAGCCACCTAGCGGAATCAGAAAATGTATTAAAAATCGATAGCGTGGTCCGCATTTGTAAACGCTTTTTTTAAACAGCTCAATCCATGCGCCACCTACCGGAATTTTGTTTATGAAGAATTGCATTGTCACCAGGAAATTACTCAAAAATTCAACGCAATATTGTTGTTCAAGAACTTTAAATTATCTCGATCAGTGCACCATCTGGCGGAGGTTTGTTTACATCGAATTGTATTGTCTTTAATTGTTGATGGATGCACTAAGCTTCAATGCTTTACCTTGTGACGAAGCTACTGAAAAATAACTGCAAAATTCGAAATTTTTAACCAGTTTTCAGTATGTCTCGAAACGTGCGCCACCTAGCGGACTTCTTTAGGTAGAAGGTAGTTATAAATAAATGATGTACTCAATTCCTATTATTCCCCCGTTAAACTCACAAATGCTTGAATTCAAAGAAAGCCAATTACATTTTATGAAATCATTCTCCTGAATTTGCGCAGCTAGCGCATTCAACCCCACATACAATACATAAATTGATATTACGTAGAAATCAATTGTTAAGAGAGAATAGGATAGTTTTTTTAATAATAAAAAGCGAGTCCGAAATATCAAAAGTGTCTGAATGAGAGTTATAATTTTCGCACAAACACCGGAACGGCTCGTGTAATTGATAGTTGGTTCTATATTGCTTCAGAAGAATAGGTTTAAAATGTCTTAAGGCTCGAGAGGGAACATTAAAGTTAACTTCGTTCAAAAGAGAAGGGCTTGAAATCCACCCGTTTAGGAGTTTACACATGAATATTACACCTAGCATTTCTCTACGACTAGCAAGGGTAAGGAGATTGATAAGTTTCAAGCGATTAGTATACGGTGGAAGGTTACACGAAGGATCCCATCGTAGATCTCTAAATGCAAAAAGTAAGAATTGTTCTTGAATAGATTCTAGCTTATCTATATGAATTTGATAACGCGGATTCCATATAATCGAGCCGTATTCTAATATTGGTCTAACTAATGTAGTGAAAAGGGTCTTAGTAATATAAGGGTCGCTAAATTCTTTTGACCACCTTTTCACAAAGGCTAAAATACCTCTGGCCTTATTGGCAGTAGATCCGATATGAGGATTGAAACTAAGTTTACAGTTCATCATCACACCCAAGTCAACAAAAACATTAACGTGTTCAAGAGTATAATCGTTTATCGAATAAGAAGCTGGTTGAAGAGTTCCACGAGAGAAACACATGAATTTACATTTTGCCAGATTAAGCGGCATACAGTTTACGTTGCACCAAGTAACTAAGTGGTCTAAGTCCGTTTGAAGCAAAGAACGTTCCTCCGTCAACGCATATGACTTAAATAGTTTCACATCGTCAGCATATAAAAAGATTTTAGAGTACTTTATTGTTGTACACATGTCGTTATGAATAGCAAAAACAGAACCGGGCCGAGGTGACTGCCCTGAGGGACACCAGAAGAGACATCAATGGCATTTGAATACGTATTTTTTTAAATTACACGTTGTGTTCTACCACAAAGATAGGAGGAGATCCAACGAGTAAAACCAGGTTGAAAGCCTATGAGATCAGGATTATGTATGAGTAAAGCGTGGCAAACTTTGTCAAATGCTTTACCAAAGTCGGGGTATATAACGTCAGTGCTTAAATTATTTCTAAACCCATTCGAGAGGTAGGTAGTGAATTCAATTAAATTAGTTATGGTTGATTTACCTTTACAAAATCCATGTTGAGAACTTGCAATCAGTGTTGGGATCGAAAATGCTAGATAATTGGTAATGATGGCTTCGAATAACTTGGGAATGGCGGAGAGCTTTGCTATTCCACGATAGTTTTCTATGGAGGTCCTGCTCCCACTTTTATAAAGAGGTATAAGAAAAGATTCTTTCCATGAAGTTGGGAAAATCCCACACTGTAAAGACAGATTAAACAACTGTGTTAAAGGCTGGTAGATGTACTCAGCACACTTAAGGCCTTTAGGTGTAATAAAACATCTTCCGGGTTTAAATGATGGAGTGTGGTAAATAAGGGTATCCGTTAGATGATAAATTTATTCCAGAAGAATAATTGGACTTGAAAATTTGAGCAAAGAAGTTGGCAATCTCTAGGCCGTCACTAGAGATTTTATCTTTAAATTTCATAGATGAAGGAAACCCTTTTACCCTGCGTTTAGTGTTTACGAAACCATAAAATGTCTTCGGATTGCAAATAATGTTCTTTTTAATTTTACATAAGTAAGCATTGTAACACTTTTTATTCAATTCTAAATATTTATGACGCAAAACAGAGTATTGTACATAATCAGAGTGTAAACCAGTTTTTTTGTATAGATTAAAGAAGCGTGACTTTCGATTTTTTAAAGATTTGAGTTCTTTAGTGCACCAGACTTGCATTGGCTCATCATTACGTAAACAGATGCGCTTTGGTACGAACTTTTCAAAGAGGCTGTATATGGTACTATTGAAGTGAGATAAGTTTCGCTCGACATCCTCATTGTAATGAGGCCAAACAAGTTTGGAAAGTTCTTTATTTCTCTTTTTGAAGTTGGCTCTAGAGAAATCAAAAGTTTTAATAGAGTCATAAGGTTTCGTAATACAATCACGATTATAGTTTATGATTTCGTAGGCTATTTCAAAAGATGGATGGTAAGCGTCTTCGGGAAGAACTAAAGGATCACATCGATTTACAGTGAATTTAGACAAGTCATCAACAAAGGCCAAGTCTAAGACTTTTCCTGACTTATTCGGAATAACATTAATCTGACTGAGACATAGGTTGGTCATTTCGTCCAAAAACTCGTTACACAACTATGACACTGGGACAATATTGCCATCAATTCTTCTCCAAAGATCTTACAGTTTTTATAAGTGAAATGTGGTGCATATACACTGATAAATCAGATGACGGTGGAATGTAACTAACAGCTAAATAAATATGGCCTGTGCCAATTCCTATACGTATGCATTTAAATTCTATGTTTTCTATATAACATCTTCAGATGGTATTGAAGAATGTACAGCCAATAGGACTCCGCCCCCGGTTCTGTCTAAGCGATCATTTCTATAAATCTGATAACCATCACAAAAAATTTCGGAATCAAAGACATGTGGTTTTAACCAAGTTTCAGTGAAAGCAATAATTCTATATATACATATATATGTATATCTTCACAAAAGAGTGTAGGTAACTTGTCTGCTAAGAGAGTAGACCTTTAGTAGGGCTTTTTATGCTGAATCCTGGTACTGCCTGGGATATAATTACGAGCCGCAACCCAGTAGAGACTGAATATTCCAACATTAGTGCCAAAATATCTTTTCAGTACGACAACTTCCGTTTTGCTGTCCTTTAGTTGTCAGTCTAGTAGAATTGGATTAACAAATACGTCACCCAATCGGGACTTTGATTTGTTCTTTACTGCAATTGGGTCACTATTTCTCCGAAAACCGTCAATATTGTTCCGAAAATCTTGAAAATTTGACTTCCTCAGAACGCTCCACTTGATATATTCTAACCTAAATAGCTGAAGGAAATCAGAAGACTGATAGTGAGAGGTTAGAAACATCTGTCTAATGATTTGTTCATCCATATAAACAACAGTTGGACCTCCACATTAAACAAATACTTCCAACACAATTTAAACGAAAGTTTGCAATTCCTGTTTAGCTTTCACTGCAGAATATTTTGTTGCTGCAGTGAAACACACAATTAGTGAAACTTTTATACGAGAATCGATTTATGAAAACTAGAACTCAGCAGCTTTAGGCAATCATTAAACTTTCAGTATTTCGAAAAAGTTGATTGTTTTTTACGCCTTTTATTCTCTTCTATTTTCATGTCACATCCATGAATACGGTAAAACGTATGAAAAATAACAACAATGACTAACAACGTAAACAACGCTTAATGACCAAAATCTACGAAAAACAACAATAAAAATAAAATACAACGTAAATCCACTTAAATATGTCTGAAAACAAACGATATTAACTATGGCTTCCCAAAACGAAAACACCATCATGTGCTATTTGGCGCATCAACGTGTACACTCATCTCACTTGCTACCGACAACTTGTAAACAAAAATAATTTGACAAAATTTTGTCAATCGGCAGGCGGCGACAACGGTAATGGCTTAGCCATCGTCTCATCATTGCGGCCATTCGACCGCGAACAACAAAAGTCCTATCTCATACCCATCGAGATTAAGGACAATGGTACACCGCCCATGACAGGCACCAGCACACTCACCGTTGTCATTGGCGATGTGAATGATAATAAAATGTTGCCCGGCAGCAAAGATGTCGTCGTGTACAATTACCAAGGACAATCACATGATACGCAAATCGGACGTGTGTACGTGCACGACCTGGACGATTGGGATGTGCCCGACAAGAAATACTATTGGGAAGCGCAAGAGCATCAACGCTTTAAATTGGATACGGATACCGGTATTGTTATGATGCGTGCGGGCACGCGTCGTGGACGCTATCAATTACGTTTCAAGGTGTACGATCGTGAACAGGGCCAAGTGGATGTGCCGGCGAATATGACTGTGGTTGTGCGTGACATTACCCACGAAGCGGTGCAGCAAGCGGGCTCTATGCGTTTGGCGGGTATGAGTGATGAGGATTTCGTACGTGTATGGGATTTCACACAGCATAAATTGCAACGCTCAAAGTTGGAAAGATTTCGCGAAAAATTGGCGGAGCTGCTGTATACAAATCGAGATTATGTAGATGTATTTAGCGTACAGTTGAAATCCGAACGTCCACTGCTGACCGATGTGCATTTTGCGGCGCGCTCACCCACACAACAACCCTATTTCAAAGCGGTGCGGTTAAACGGTGTAGTGCTAATGCACCGCGATGAGATCGAAAAAGAAGTGGGCATCAATATTACTATGGTCGGTATAGATGAGTGTCTACAAGAACGTCAACAGTGTGAGGGTTCGTGTACGAATCAAGTAGAAATACACAATCGCACACCTTACACGGTGAGTGTAAATAAAACAGCGCTCGTGGGCGTGCGTTTGAATACGAGCGCGGAGTGTGTTTGTAAGGCGCGCACATTTAGCGCGGACGAGACTTGTCGCACGCATCACTGCTACAATGGTGGGCGTTGTGTGGATACGCGTAGTGGCCCCAAATGTGTTGCGTGCCCTGTGGGCTACAATGGGCCACGTTGTCAGCAAACGACGCGCAGTTTTCGCGGTAATGGCTGGGCGTGGTATCCAGCGCTGCAGTTGTGCGAGCAATCACATCTTAGTCTTGAATTCATCACCAGCGAAGCGGATGGTCTGATACTCTACAATGGCCCGATAGTGCCACCGAAAAGTGACGAACAGTTGCTACGCGATTTTCTTGCAATTGAGCTGGAGCAGGGTTATCCGCGTTTATTGATCGACTTCGGTTCGGGTAGTTTAGAGTTGCGCGTAAAAACGAAGAAACCGCTTAACGATGGTGTTTGGCATCGCATGGATGTCTTCTGGGATACCGAAAATGTGCGTATGGTAATCGATTTTTGTCGCAGCGCTGAGGTTTACGAGATGGAAGATGGTTCTGCGCCCGAGTTCGATGACAATTCCTGCCAAGCGCGCGGGCTCATACCGCCATTTAGCGAAGCGCTCAATCTCAATGTGCCGCTACAATTAGGTGGCATCTATCGCCAGCATTTCGATCAAACGCTCTATCATTGGCAGTATGCCTTTACGTCGAAAGGATTTGATGGCTGCATACGCAATCTCGTACACAATTCGGAACATTATGATCTGGCGTTTCCAGCGCTGGCGCGCAACAGTTATCCCGCGTGTCCGCAAACTGATGAAGTTTGTTTGAAAACCGAACATACAACGCGCTGTTGGGAACAGGGCAATTGCGTTGCTAGCCTCGTACAGGCGAAATGTTATTGCCGTCCCGGTTGGACGGGTCCCACCTGTAACTTACCCACCATACCGACCACATTCAAACCGCAAAGTTATGTAAAATTTGCGCTCAGCTTCGAGCCGGATCGTTTTAGCACGCAACTGCAGTTGAGATTTCGTACGCGCGAACAACAGGGTGAGCTATTTCGTGTTAGCGATCAACATCAGCGCGAATACGCGATTCTCGAATTGATTCGTGGTGGTCATCTTCAGTTGCGTTACAATTTAAATTCTTTGCGTGCCGAAGAGAAACGTTTGCAGCTCAATGCGATTGCGGTGAACGACGGACAATGGCATGTGCTGCGCGTGAATCGTTATGGTTCGGCCGCAATGCTGGAGCTGGATGGTGGTGAGGGTAGGCGATACAATGAAACTTACAATTTTATTGGTCATCAATGGCTCTCCATCGATAAGCAAGAGGGTGTTTATGCGGGCGGTAAAGCAGAGTATACGGGCATTAAAACCTTTGAGGTGCAATCGGATTTTCAAAGAAGTTGCCTAGATGATATCAGGTGAGTGAATGTACCTACATACTTGGTATGTTACTAACATTTGTGAAGATTACTTACATTTCGACAAAACAAGCCATACCATGTGAATTGCGCAATTGCACTTCGTTTAAGCTAAATTGCTCATTGATATGCAACAAGCTTAAAGTACTAAGTATAAAATTGCTCACGTCATATGGTGCTATTGTTCTTTCATTGTCCACATTCTTACACCACACACGCCCTTGCACTCTTACACTTACAGACTTTACTACATATATGTATGTACGCATTGTAATCTCTTAAATTTTCAATCGAATTCTCCAAGTACTTTTGCTTATCATTGCAATTTGCAAATTCTTTTTTCTCTTTTGTTTTTGTTTTGTTAGATTGGATGGCAAACATTTACCACTGCCACCTTCTATGAACGGCACGCAATGGGGTCAAGCGACAATGGCGCGCAATCTGGAACGTAATTGTCCATCGAATAGGCCATGCTCGAATGTAATATGTCCGGATCCGTTTGATTGTGTGGACCTATGGAATGAATATGAATGCACGTAAGTAGAATAATAAATATGCTCTTACATTAGGCTTTGTTGATTATTTTCTTAGATGAATTGATCTAAAATAAAAATTTAAAAACATAAGAAAGTTATAAAAATATTATGATTTTTGTTAAACTTCTGAGTTGGCTTGACTCCAAATGCAGCGCTTTGCAGATTAAATAACATGTTTAAAAAATTGTTTTCAATTGCACCTACCCTAATGGATCAATAAATTATTTAAAATCGAATCTTAAAATATTGAGTATTATGTATATACTAAAACTTCAACGCCCTTGATTTAAAAAAAATTGAGTGAAGTGATAACCCATAGAGATTTAAATACATATCGTCGCTTTAGATTTAGATTTTGGGAAATCGTATTTGAAAGTTTATTCCTCTAGCAAAATTTTAAATTTTAAATTTCTCTTAAGATTATATTTTCATACTCTTTCCACTGATATAGCGCTTACTTTGATACTTCTCCAATTCCTCGCGATTCGACACATTCATCTTTCAAAAAATTTCCAAAGAAAATTTTTTAAAATTTTTGCTGTGCCAGGAACATGTATGTGTTGCACTCAACAACAGACACCACAGTAACAGACACCACAGTAACAGACACCGTAACAACTTTGCTACACATTCATGTTTCTGGCAAAACGAAAATTAAAAAAATGCCTAAATTCAGTTTTTAAAAATTTTGTTGCGCCAGAAACATGAATGTGTTCCACATTCGTTTTTCTGGCATAATTTTCAGAGGATCAACTACACATTCATGAAAATGGCACTGCAAATTTCATGGAAACCCAGGATTTTCGTGAACCGTAGAGAAACGAGAGGTTAATCACGTGAGCCTATTAACTCAAATCTGGAAAATTAGCACATTCATGCCTCTGGCAAGTGAGCGACCATATTTTCTTGTGTTTTTTTTTTTTTTTTTTTTTTTGTAAGGGCATAGCAATAAAAAGTCTTTAAGCGTTTAAGAAAAATCACAAAATATTCTGCTTATAGGATAACGTTTCGAGGTGAACCCAGCCCCAACAAGTTCAGAAAAAACCTAGCTCAAGCTATCGCCCACAATGAAAGTTGATGAATTAAATTATTTGGAATCGACGTCCAGTCATGTTATTTGTGAACAAAAATGTGAAAAAATTGACAGTGAAAAATTATTTAGAACTGGCCTGATATATTTTTTTTTGTTCTTCTTTTCCATAGAACAAATACATAACACAATAGTTTAGAGGATTTCCACCCTATGCGCGCGTGTGCGTTTTTGAGCACTCAATAATTCGCCTGAAGCCTAATTCTGAGTAAACTCCGCACTGATTTTATCCCTATCGACTTCCTCCTACTTCGAACGAAAATTCCAAAACAAGTGATTTGCATGAAATTCTGTGTTTCGCACATAAACCGAATTCTGTGAAGGTGGCATACCAAATTGTATATAAAAGAACAGGAACAAAACGTCGAAAATTTCCCTACCCTAATTTACCATCATATCGCACACTACATAAAAAATGGTCACAACTCAAAATCGGAGTACCTTTCAGTTAAATGCTTCGGGATCGTACAAAAGTAATTTCATTTTTACCGCGCTTTTATAAGCTTCACTTGTGTGTTTGCTTGTTTGTTTGTTTGTTTGCTTTCTTGTATGTATGTGACTCTCGTTCGGTCTAAGACCCAGTGGCCCAAAAACCGTAAAATGTCCCTACAATATGGGTATCAAACGAAAGGGGAAGGCCCCAGGATTCATTTGGACATCGATATATTTCGATAAATTTATCGATAACTAACTTATCGGTCAAAATGTGGTTGCACGAAAACCTTAAGATTTCCCTACAATATGGGTATCAAACGAAAGGGGAAAGCCCCAGGTTTCAATTGGACATCGAAATATCTCGATAACTTTAACTGAGTTATCGGTCAAAATGTGGTTGCCCGAAAACCTTGAGATTTCCCTACAATATGGGTATCAAACGAAAGGGGAAGGCCCCAGGATTCATTTGGACATCGATATATTTCGATAAATTTATCGATAACTAACTTATCGGTCAAAATGTGGTTGCACGAAAACCTTAAGATTTCCCTACAATATGGGTATCAAACGAAAGGGGAAAGCCCCAGGTTTCAATTGGACATCGAAATATCTCGATAACTTTAACTGAGTTATCGGTCAAAATGTGGTTGCCCGAAAACCTTGAGATTTCCCTACAATATGGGTATCAAACGAAAGGGGAAGGCCCCAGGTTTCATTTGGAAATCGATATATTTCGATAAATTTATCGATAACTGAGTTATCGGTTAAAATGAGGTTGTCCAATAATATTGAAAATTGCCTACAATATGGGTATCAAACCAAAGTGGAGGCCCAGAGGTTTCGTTTGCCCTGCGGTATACTTCGATATATTTAACGATTACTTCATAACACATTTAAATCAAAAGTAAAAAATGAAATATAGTTTAAAGAGCGAAAACACATGCTTTTAAAGAATATTGCACTAAAAAGGTAAAAATAATTTAAATAAAAAACGAATATTATGGAACAAAGCGGACTACGCTTTTTCCACAATACTACTGAGTAGGGTTTTTAAAATTATTTTTAACTTTTTAGTTCAATACTCTCTAAAACCGTGAGTTTTAATTTTTTTAAACTATATTTATTAAAAACTTGGCATCAATATGTTCTATAAAGCGTAACGATAATAGTCAAAAGAAAAAAATTTATGTACTGGATGTATTTATTTTTATTAGGCGTTCTATGCCAAAAAGTGACGTAAAAAATTTTGAGTTGTTTCGTTTTTTGATTTAGGGTGCGATGTTGTTGTTGTTGTAGCGAGGTGTAGCCCTGCCTAAATGTCAGACAGGGTCACCCCGAGTGTATTGCTCTTGGCCGGGTCGATATAAGAAAACGGCCCGGTTCGTTTCGGCACGATGGGTACAGCACAAGTACTGGTACCGTTCTCGTAGAACCGGCAATACAAGAAACTAGCCGTGTAGGCTTTGTAGGTCATTTAGCGTTACCCAGGGTGCACCAACTGGGAGGCGACCTACTTTTACACCCCTATATCGATATCGTCGCTCGCTTGCCAGAGCATGAATGTGCAAATTTTCCAGATTTGAGTTAATAGGCTAACCTCTCGTTTCTCCACGATTCACGAAAATCCTGCGTTTCCAATCTCTGCAAATTGTGCCAGATAACGAATGTGCAAAATTGTTACGTATACGCGATGGTGTCTGTTTTTTAATTGCAACACATTCATGCTTCTGGCAAAACAAAAATTTTCGAAACTCTGAAAATTCAGTTTTTAAACATTGCCACACATTCATGTTTCGGGCGCAACGAAAATTTAAAAAAAATTTCATTGGAAATTTTTAAAAGATAAATGTGCCGAATCTCGAGGAATTGAAGGAAATAGTATAATGAGAATATAACCTGCAAGAACATATTTTTGTCAAAACTATTGTTTGACCTTTTGCAAGAGGGCTAAACTTTCAAATACGATTTCCCAATTTTAATTTTGGCAAGCGTGCGACGATATATGTATGTATTTATGTATTAGAGTGGGTTTTTTTTATAAAATGGCCATTGCCGAAAATGCTCTACGGATTATTTTAAGCAGTTTTGCTGTAAAAACTATAGATCTAAAATAGGGTTTGTCCCACCGCATTTGACGGCAAAATTTCCGAAAAAGTTATATTCGACCAGCTATGCTGTGTGAGAATGGACATTTTTTTACGTTACATTCATAAAGTCAAGCAAAATTTCGAATACATGGTCAAAATGTGGATTTTTTTATTTATTTTTTATTCATTTTAGACCCATGGTTTCTTTATGAAAGTTTAGCGAACTGATCCGTAGACCATTTTTCGCACTGGTGATTTTTGGATTTTTTCCCCTGCAAATCAACCTACACTAATGTGTATGCAAATTATTGTTTCTGTTCAGTAAGTGTTTATCTCCAATAATGGAAAGAAATAATACTCGTTCAACTTTGTAGCATTCTCTCAAATCGAATACTTTCAAGCTTCCTTTCAATGGTAGTCATAGTGAACACCAACATAAGAAGAAGTTTTCTTCACTGCAGATGACATAAATAGGCCAGTAATGATACTATAAAAACTACAACAATCAGTTGCGAGTAAAGCGAGTGGTGTTTGTTTTAGACATACAGAGCGCACACTGAATAACTACGAACTAGAAAGTGGTGTAACTTTAAATCATTAGAAATAAAAGATATTGACTTCTAGCATACAAATCCACATCTATAAAAGAAGTTTTTAACAAAACTCTGTCTCAATACCAACTCTTCTATTTATTTGACCAATTAGGTGTAGCGAAGGTCGCATCATGTCCGCCGATACAAAAGGTTGTGTCGATCGTAATGAATGTATCGATTTGCCTTGCCTTAATGGAGCGACTTGTATAAATCTGGAACCACGTCTACGTTATCGTTGCATCTGTCCGGAAGGCTATTGGGGTGAAAATTGTGAATTAGTTCAAGAAAGTCAACGCCTTAAGCTGAGTATGGGAGCGATGGGTGCGATATTCGTGTGTCTCATCATTATATTGGGTGAGTAAAATATTTTTTTATCCAATTGCTTCAGGTATACTCCCAACAACACTAGTAGGCTTTGTGCCAAATTTCATCGTGGCATGCACACTTTAAAATATTTTAAAAAAAATCAACAAAAAAATGACCAGGGGGATTCAGAAATAAAATTATATCATTTTAACCATTTCAGCTAGAAATTTTCGATATCGAAAAAGGGGGCGTGGTTATCATCAGATTTTGGCCATTTTCAAAAGCAACCTACCTTGGCCAGTAACCTGTATACCAAATTACATGCAAATATCTAAATTTTTACTCAAGTTATCGTGTACACGGCCGGACAGACGGACGGACTTGCCTTAATGAACTTTTTTTTACAACCCAAGAACTTTCATGTAAGGAACTCTAAATCTCTCTTTATTATTATGTGCCGTTACATACCTAGAACCGTTATGGGAACAAAATTATAATAACCTTGAATCCAAAAATCTACAGGTTTAATAGGGATGTACATTAGCGCAAATCCGGAATTAACTTCGTTTTAGGGAATAAACTTGAGCATAATCTTCTATAAATAAATTCCCAAAAATGAAGAAGATTTGAGCAGATATAAAGCACAAAAAAAGTTTTCGTTGATAACACTCTTCAGATAAATAAACAAAAGCAGCTAGAAACACAATCAAATGAAACAAATATCGGTAGATGTCGCGATAGTGTGTGGATAGTGAACGTTGGATGGCGCCGATAAATTAACAATTATTCGTGTCATCTAGCTTTAAACCGCAAGAAATACAACAAAAATGACGGATTTAACGCTAGATGGCACCGAGGGGGTGGAACGGTTATCTTCAATATTGTGTGTATCAGGCAGGGTTGGACATTTTTGCACTACCACGAATTTTTTTTATACCCAGCTGTACTTGTACACAGGGTATTATAACTTTGTTAGGATAACGGTTGGTTGTACAGGTATAAAGGAATCGAGATAGATATAGACTTCCATATATCAATATGATCAGGATCGAAAAAAAATTTGATTGAGCCATGTCCGTCCGTCCGTCCGTCCGTCCGTCCGTCCGTCCGTCCGTCCGTCCGTCTGTCCGTTAACACGATAACTTGAGCAAATAATGAGATATCTTCACCAAATTTGGCATGCGTACTTATTTGGGTTCAGAATAGATTGCTATTGAAAATGGGTAAAATCGGACCATAACCACGCCCCTTTTTCGATATCGAAAATTTCGAAAAACGTATAAAATGGGTTAATTCAATATTAGAAGCAGCTACAATGATAAAATTTGCAATATGTATTGATTTAGATGTTCTAAGGCCGATTTTATAAAAATTTTTGAAAAGGGGGCGTGGTACCGCCCACGTATATTTGAAGAAATTTTAAAATTTTGACTCTTAATAACTTCAGAACAGTTTATGCTAGTATAACGAAATTTCGTAGAGGACATACTATTGTTGTGGTAAATTCAGCTATAGAAAATAAACGAAATCGCTTCGCGACCACGCCTACTTTTTCATAAAAGTTATATTGAAAGGAGGTGGAAATATTGAAAAGTCCATATCTAATTAACTGATTTCGCTATAATAATATAATTTGGTACATACATCAACTTTCATATTCTTTACATAATTTTTTCAAAATTTTGGAAAGTGGGCGTGGCACCGCCCACTTATGAGTCAAGCAATTTTTAAATTCGACTGCTAACAACTTCAGAACGGTGTGAGATAGATTTACGAAACTAGGTACCAGGCATGTTATGTTTATGTAGAGTACTACCACAGAAAATAAGAAAAATCGGTGAACGATCACGCCCACTTTATGTGCACAGCTGGGTATATAATGTTCGATTTCGCCCGAACTTAGACTTCCTTACTTGTTTAGTGATAATTTCTTCAGTGATAGGTAAAATCAAAAATCACTATCACAAAATGTTTAGTAATAGTAGGGGTCGACTTTATAATAATACCCTACCATTGCAAATTTTCAAACGAAACTTGGCACAAACATTCGGAAAGGCTTCCTTTAACTCGATGTAACAAAATTTTATCAAAAACCGGGTCCGAAAATAATAATAAATAAAATCATAAATCTCTATCAGTGGTTTTTGATTTTAACTATCACTGAAAAAATGATCACTAAAAAATTATTGGTAGTGCAAAAATGCCCATTTCTGGTATCAGGGTAAAATTTGGGTCTGATTAAAGACGATTTATTGGAGATAATCTCCATATCCATAGCATAACGTAACCATCAAATTTGACTACAAATTGATTGAGTCTTTCAAAACTTATTACCAGGCTAAAAATAGTAGATACCTGTCCAAATATCATTTCAGCTGGATACTCTTTCATATTACTTTCATTCACTGTTCAATTAGAACAATGCCCTGATTACATGTCAAAACATTTAAGCAAATGTTATGCTAATTAGCTTTAATTATCTATTTTCCATTGTAAAATCGAAGCTTAAACAAAACACTTTTCAAGGAGCCCGCGCATTAATTCTACTGATTAGCTACTTAAATATAAATACCTTACAAAATTCACCAAAATCTATCCTGAACTGACTGAATTTCAAGCTAGTGATTGGCATCCACCTTACTTCCTCATACCTTTACTCCCTTCATTAAAGCATTTTAGTTGCACCGCACATGCGGACGTTCGCCTGTAATAATAATTTTCCAAAGTTTTAAGCTAATTACACTTAGTGGCATTTTAATTACCTTGCCACTAAATTCCAAGCATTTCCACAATAACCTGCCACCACATCGTTTAACTAAATCGTGATTAGCTGCATTAGCTACGAAAAGGGTCGATAAATAACATTTATTAAGCCAGCGAGAACGGAAAGCGGAAATTAACTACATACATTTACGCAGACCTCATACTTTGTCAACATGAATTAATTGAGCATTTTGTTTGGACTAATAAAATTGTGTTTTTGTTAAAATGTAGTTTGTGTAGAAAGTTAATCCAGTGAGAAATTGAGTAATCGCCACCATCATTGATTGCTATTGTCTACAAGATTTTGGCTGTTATGCAAAGAAACACGTTAGTCGTTGCCTGATTGCGATAAACGAGTTCAATTGGAATGGCGAAGAACGATCAAGTTAGCCTCCGCCTTTTTTTCACACTCCCAGAACCTTGCGACAGACACAGTTAGGTGCATCCTAAGGGAAAGTCAACTCGATACTGTAATATCAGAGAAAACAAGAGGTTAGTAGTGGAAGTTGAAAGGCGCGATCCCTTTATCGTAGTCGGAAGGTGGTACGTTTTTTCCGTCGTCAGGGATTGGGGTATTTCGTATGTTTTTTCTGAAATAATTTAGTCACTTCGGGCGTTTACAGATTTGTTTAATATTGAGCACGGTATCAAGCAAAAAGTATTTAAGGCGGCAAACCAACTAAGATATTTTTATATAGGTTTACCACAGTGGCGTGCCTTCCATATAAGCCGAAAAGCCCGGCTTGCCTAGCTAATCCTCTATGAGCTACAATATGTTTCAAAAATGTATCGTAACAATTTCTTTAACGTTTACATTTGGTTTCACTAACTGCCAATAGCATAAACATATAAATAAAGCTCTTCCTGCCATCTGTCGGCTGATAGCAAAACAATTAACATAACATTTTTTCAGCGCATATGATGACATCTCTTACTTGCTTACTTAAAATAGCCTTTAACCGCCTAGGCGATGATTGCCATCTCGCTTTTACTTATTGGCTTTTACCTGGCTTTCAAATCCCTTACTAAAATGTCTTTTTGAAGCTACAGTTTTTTTGAATTTAGAAGAAATTTTGTATGCAACTACGAAGCCAGCTTCGTGCTGTTGTTACTATAAGCTTTAAAGCCAAACTGGATATGTATATACATACATATCTACAATGTTAATGTGCAAAGAGCTCTACTCAAAAATTATTGGCGCATATTTTAAAGTAGAAAAAAAGAATTCAATAGTGGTGATTGCTGTAATATTTTTTTTTTTTTGCTAGGCATTATAAAATAAAAAAAATATTTTTTAGGTTTCTTAGGTCCACTTGCACGACGCCGAGTTATCTTTTTAGCTCAGAGTTAATTTGACATTAACTCTGAGTTAAAAATATAAATTTTCGTTGTGCAAGTGAGCCTTGGCTTCTGCGATGTATGTAAATGGGAAATAGTGCAAGTAAACCTTTTCCCTTGGATTGGTAAAGCTTAAAAAATCTGCAAAACAATAACTTGCCTATTGAAGAAACCTAAATGTTTAAGTTTTTCCCCGTGTGCAAAAGTCGAAAATATCTATCCTGAACTCTTCTTCTTCGTCTGAAATGTTCTTTGGCAGCAGTATGTGCTTTTGTTGGGGTTATAAGGACTGGGGCTTGCCTTGATTGAAACACGTAGGCACGCCACTGGTTTACCAGCTAACCTCGTTTTATTTATTCCTTCGTATATCGGCCACTATTTCGGAAACCTTTTGTCTCATTTGGATAAAATTTGGTATATGGTTAGTATGCTTAATTTTGAGATATTTTACTTGGGGTTTGTCCCTTTGGACGATATACAGTATTGCCACCTAGATATCTCAATTTTGTTTAATATTGAGAAAGATATGCCAACATGTGTATCAAATGAAATGTATTTTAGGCGGAATATTATAATATAGACATTTTCAAGCAGCGTTGCCACCTAACTAGATTTTATTTATTCCTTCGTTTATCGACTACTATCTCTGGAGCTTTTTGAACGATTTGGATAGAATTTGAGATATGGATAGTAACTTCATTCTAAGATTTTCTACTGAGGTGTTGCCACTTGACGCGGATTACAACATTGCCACCTATTTTGTAGGAAACCCATTTAGGAAAGCATATACTGTTGGTAAGTAACATTATGGGACAAAATCGAAAACACTTAGCAAGCTGGTGACACAGCCCATAATGTTACTGTCAAGCTGTGTCACCTATACCTGCGGGTTGGGGGTTTAGAATATGCCCGGTCTGTCAATTTCCACATCACACTCCAAAACCTTCGGGGGATGTTCTTGTCGTTAACAACAACAATAACAAGCTGTGTCACCCAGATACTGTTGTTTATGTTAAAACCTGATTTCAACCTTACCTCTTACTTTGTGGATATAAAATTGTTCGACTGTAGGATCAAATACTCCACCACATTCGCCAATCAGCATATTAACATATTTTTCTGTAATACATTTCATCCGAATTTTTCAAAAAACCTTGAAAAAAGCGGCTTAATGTTTATATTGTTTTCCTTTAGGCTACTTAATTGACATTATTTACTGTTGTTAGCATAAAAAATAAGTCAACAAATTATTGTGAGATTTTAAATTTAACTTTTTAGAACAAATAAAAACAAAAGTAGAAAAAAGAGAACTGCATTAATGACATGACAAGGCTAAAATTACCTATTATCGCCCTTGGGTCAAACGTTTTACAAACAATAGACGAATCTAACATAAGTACTTAGCTGTGTAATATTAAATAAAATTCATAAATTTAAATGCAAAAAAAATACGTACATTTGAAAAAATTGCTGCTGGCAATATCCTCTTCGTAACTTTTGCCATATATAAACTTTGAAGATACAACAGCTAGATGCATGGCAATCAAGCAAAATAAAATAAAGTAAAATAACATAAAGTAAAATAAAATAAGACAAAATAAAATAAAACATAATAAAATTACTAATTAATAAAAAAATAATATAAATTTAAAAAAATTTATTTACAATAAAATTAAAAATAAAATGAAAGCAAAATAAAAATAAAAATAAAAGTAAATTAAAATAATATTAAAATTAAAATTAAAATTAAAATTAAAATTAAAATTAAAATTAAAATTAAAATTAAAATTAAAATTAAAATTAAAATTAAAATAAAAATTAAAATTAAAATTAAAATTAAAATTAAAATTAAAATTAAAATTAAAATTAAAATTAAAATTAAAATTAAAATTAAAATTAAAATTAAAATTAAAATTAAAATTAAAATTAAAATTAAAATTAAAATTAAAATTAAAATTAAAATTAAAATTAAAATTAAAATTAAAATTAAAATTAAAATTAAAATTAAAATTAAAATTAAAATTAAAATTAAAATTAAAATTAAAATTAAAATTAAAATTAAAATTAAAATTAAAATTAAAATTAAAATTAAAATTAAAATTAAAATTAAAATTAAAATTAAAATTAAAATTAAAATTAAAATTAAAATTAAAATTAAAATTAAAATTAAAATTAAAATTAAAATTAAAATTAAAATTAAAATTAAAATTAAAATTAAAATTAAAATTAAAATTAAAATTAAAATTAAAATTAAAATTAAAATTAAAATTAAAATTAAAATTAAAATTAAAATTAAAATTAAAATTAAAATTAAAATTAAAATTAAAATTAAAATTAAAATTAAAATTAAAATTAAAATTAAAATTAAAATTAAAATTAAAATTAAAATTAAAATTAAAATTAAAATTAAAATTAAAATTAAAATTAAAATTAAAATTAAAATTAAAATTAAAATTAAAATTAAAATTAAAATTAAAATTAAAATTAAAATTAAAATTAAAATTTAAATTAAAATTAAAATTAAAATTAAAATTAAAATTAAAATTAAAATAAAATAAAAATAAAAAAAAATAAAAATGAAAAAAATTAAAATAAAATAAATTAAAAAAAAAATAAAATAAAAATAAAATAAAAATAAAATAAAATAAAAATAAAATAAAATAAAAATAAAATAAAATTAAAATTAAAATTAAAATTAAAATTAAAATTAAAATTAAAATTAAAATTAAATTAAAATTAAAATTAAAATTAAAATTAAAATTAAAATTAAAATTAAAATTAAAATTAAAATTAAAATTAAAATTAAAATTAAAATTAAAATTAAAATTAAAATTAAAATTAAAATTAAAATTAAAATTAAAATTAAAATTAAAATTAAAATTAAAATTAAAATTAAAATTAAAATTAAAATTAAAATTAAAATTAAAATTAAAATTAAAATTAAAATTAAAATTAAAATTAAAATTAAAATTAAAATTAAAATTAAAATTAAAATTAAAATTAAAATTAAAATTAAAATTAAAATTAAAATTAAAATTAAAATTAAAATTAAAATTAAAATAAAATAAAATAAAACTGAAAAACCATAATACACAATAAAATAGAACAAAATTAAATTAAATAAAATAAAGTAAAATAAATTTGAATTAAACTTAATTAAATCATATACAAAAATAAAAAAATTAAGTACCACAAGATAAATTATCTAAATAGAACAATACATGTAGCTATTACAGGAGACCACGGATAAAAAAATCAAATTTTTAGGTAGGAGACAAAAATTCAATACCGTCCTCCGAATATAGTGCTAGGTAGTTAAAGCCCATTACATTACCAAGACAACATATCTACTAAAAGATCATCATTACCTAAAAAAACAAAAACAATATTCAATTTTTTAGATGACAGGAACTTCTAAAATGTAGTACACACCATGTATGCTTAATTGAAGTAATTAAATGAACAAAAAGAAAAATTGTTTCTGCCTTATTCTACAAGAAAAACATTTCCCAAAACCTGACAGGAAAACACAAATATCTAACTAAGCACCACCGTGAGATAAAGAATCATTTTATTTCGATTGCGTTAATGAAAATACACTGGATAGGCAGACACATACGTAGACAGGCACTCATCTAAACAACAGATTAAGGACGTAATGTATGAGCACGTGGAAGCAATAGATTAGCATTAAGTATGCAACTACGTTGTCATTAAATGCAAATTGTGAGCAATAAAAAATGGAAAGTTAATGATGCGAGGAGGAAGTTTGAATAATGAGTAAAGGGGCAGGAGGAATGGCGGTGTCTTTTAGTAAACACAAAAATGTTGGTACAAAAAAAAATGAGGTGTTAATGATGTGGAAGTGAGAAGTATTTGTGGATAAACTTTATACATACATTCAAAGCAATTTTGGTATAAAATAAATTAAATAAATAAATAAAAAGAAAAAAATTGTATGTAAGAAAAAAAATGTAAAAAGGGTAAATTAAAATAAGAAGATAAAAAAATATAAAAAAATGGAGGAAACAAAATAATTAACAAAAAAATAAAAAAAATTAAATGAAGAAAAAAAAATTTTAAGTAAAACTAAATCAAATAAAACAAAATTTAATAAAATAACAAAAGGGAATTAAAAAAAAAAATTAAAAAAAAGAAACAAAAAAAATTAAAAAAAAAAACATTTTTAGAAATTTTATTTATTTAAACTAAGTGAAACCAAATAAAATTAAGGGAAAGATTACTTTCCTCGGGGTCATATAGGAGAGTGTGGTTAACTGTCTCAAATGACTACGAGAAAACTGAGTTCATACCCTTATCCTAAAATTTAGCCATTGTAAAAGTTTCAAAACACATTCACCATCTTCTCCTATTTAGCCAATTTTATTTGCCTTTCAAATACCCTTTGCTGTATAAAAACTATGTAAATTTATCTCTTTGTCGTTGCTAAATAATCAACAAATTCATGATTACAATTATCACCCTCGAGTGTCAGCTTTTTACACCTACATTTCACTCTTCATCACACTCTTGTCTGCATTACCCACTGACTTGATCATCATTTCTTACATCAATATTGACAACTTCACGACGCTAAAAAGTTACAACTACTGCGCAAAACTTCACAACACCTTAATATTCCACAAAGTTAGCTGTCATCTTTAAAGGCAGCAACGTAAAAGTAACGTTAACAACAACAACAACAACAACGTTTTGCATACACAAACAAACATACACTTCTAGGTATGCCATAAAAACAAGGAGAGACGTTTTGCCTGTCCTTCGTCCAAGTTGTTAGAGATTTATAAAATGAAGTTCGACAACGTTGAGAAGAATTTCTCTGTTGAAAAATGGAAAAGTTTTTGACTTTGACCAAACAAATGAAGAAGGTGCATAGTGGAGTCTGCTGCGGAAGGAGCTGTGTAAATGAAAGGAAGCACTTAAATTTCCTACATTTCACCGCACTTGAATTTTGTACTTTCTCATTTCATTTTTCATCTAAATTTTTGCTGCTTCCCTTGACTTAATTTTGTAAGCATCTTATGAACAAAAATGAGTGGGTAGAACTTTCAACAACTCTTACCTCTTACTTGATGGTCAGCTTACATATATACTAATTAGGCTAGTAGAAACATCGCAACACAGGTGTGCCAACAATGGTTGGAATGCCAAAGCAGAGATGCTATTTTTGGTAAGGTCTTCTATACAAAACACATTTAGTTGGCAAATTAAAGTCCTTTAATGAGTATATGTTGAGTCATGTGTACTGAGGTTGCAAACACAGGTAGAACTTAACTCCAGCTGTTTCTCGGTAACCTGCAAGAGGCCGAAGCTGAAATTAGGTGGATCGTTGAACGTATTTTCCTAAATATCAATAGTGCTTTAGGTTATTTATTAAAAACTTCTGGAAAAATTAAATAATTTCATCAATCAAGTCCTTAAAAAAGGGTAAAGCCCCAGAAACTGATGACAAACATATATGCTGAATACCTCATAGCAGATGCAGATACCGCAGCTGAAACTTTACTTCTAATCTTGCGTCAGTTATGGGAAGAAGAATTTTACCCTCATCAGTGGAATGAATCAATTACACGGATATCACCTTGCTCTTGATTTTACTGTTCCGATTTCAAAGCCTGTTCCAAGATAAAACTAGTTTGGCTTTAGACATAACCAATCCTCCGTTGATTTAATAAATACCGTCCCAATCATTGTGGAACAATGCTGTGAATACACAAAATCGAGGGATGCTCACTAAAATAATTAACATTATAAAGGCAATCTATGACGAATTTAAGTGCCGGGTCACTCACAATGGGTGCCTCGCGATGTGGGACATACTCTCGCCACTCTTCTTCATCTTGGCATTGGATGAGATTATGAGGAACGCAGCAAATGGTGGACACGATGTACATTGGACGGCTTTCATTCTGTTGGAGGATTTAGAATATGAAGAAGATGTCAGTTTGCTAAGCCACCGAAGCACTGCCTTGCAACGCAAATTCGCTGGCCGGAAAGAATATGAAATGAGACAGAAATAACCAAGTTCAAGTGGTCGTGGATTGGTCACACTCTCAGAAGACCGCTAGTAAGCAATGCGGTGGAAGTCGACGACCTAGGGCGCCAGCGAAAACTTGGCGCAGAGTTGTGGATAAAGAACTAGAAAACGCAGGATGCACGTGTAATGATGTCATGAGAACAGCACCAAACAGGATATGTTGTTGTTGTTGTTGTTGTTGACAATGTATTGCCCTGTCTAGAGTGTATGATCATTCCGAAGATCTTCATCAAGCTCTTCTAAGGGGAGTCCAAGGAAACGTGCAATTTCAACAGGGTTTGTCCAGAGGGACAGAGGGGTTAGAAGAGTAGAATCAGATGAACAATTGAAGAGATGTAGAGTATCATGGGGAGTCCTACCACATGCAGGGCATGTGTTTGAGATTGTATCATTAAGTCTGGATGAGTAGGAATTTAACCTTACACTATATCCAGACCTAAGCTGTGCCAAGGTGACTCTTGTCTCCCTTGGTAAGGTGCGTTCTTCTTCAGCAATATCCGGTGGAGGACTGTTCAGAACGGGATTCACAGGTAGAGATCCGACAAAAGTGTCTACCGACTCGGTGTGGATGTCGGTTAGAGCCCGCCTGCCGGATCTCATCATAATGCTTACGGAGATGTTTCCTTATGTCTCTCGGGGGCGGATCTGTGTCCAAAAGTTGACGGTTTGGATGTGCTGGCTTGTGGCAGTTCAGAAGGAATTGCCTGCTCAGCATTTCCGCGTGCTCTTTTACATTGAGCAGTTTTGCCTCCTGATGGAGGTGAGACTCGGAAGACATCAGGAGACATCCCGTAGCAGTTCTGATGGCAGAATTTTGGCAGACTTGTAACTTCGTCCAGTTGGTGTTATGTACATTAGGCGACCATATGGGTGCAGCATAGTCAAAGACTGGTCGGCCAATGGCCTTATAAGTAGTCAGCAACGTTTCTATGTCTTTTCCCCAAGTACTGCCGGCAAGTGACTTGAGGATCTTGTTGCGACCACGTACCTTTGAGACCATTGCAGACACATGACCAGCAGATGAGAAAGTATTATCCAGTGTCACCCCTAATAACTTTGGGTGGCTGACAGTTGGTAGCTTAGTGCCATCAACGAAAATGTTTAATTCATTTCTTACCTGGTGTGTCCATGTCGTGAAAAGCGTCGCCGTTGATTTAGTCGGAGATATCGTTAGATCTCGGTCAGTGAAAAACCTGGAAAGGTCGCAGAGGTAACCGTTGATTTTCGCACAGAGTTCATCAGTATAGGGGTCCTTCCCCGTCGCCATTATTGTACAGTCGTCGGCATATGAAACGACGGTGACGCCCTCTGGTGGTGGGGGCATCTTCGATAGATAGAAGTTAAACAGTGTCGGGGATAGGACACCACCCTGTGGCACCCCCTGTCTAATACGTCTAGGTTTTGAAGTTGCGTTTCTAAAGTTAACCGACGCCTGCCGTCCATTCAAATAATTAGCGGTCCATCTCTTTAACCCATCAGGTATCTGTGTTTCGAAGAGATCTTGTATGAGGGTGGCATGGTTGACTGTGTCAAAAGCCTTCGACAGATCAAGTGCCACTAACACAGTCCTGTGATTTGGTTGGTTTTGATTTAGGCCGCTATTTATTTTCGTTGCAATGGCATTGAGTGCGGTGGTAGTGCTGTGCAGCTTACGGAAGCCATGTTGATGACTAGCCAGGTGCAGATTTGCAGTATAATACGGGAGCAAAACGGACTCTAGCTTCTTCACTACCGGCGACAAAAGTGATATAGGGCGATATGAATCGCCTATGTTTGCCGGCTTTCTAGGTTTTAGTAGTGGAACCACTCTCGCCTTTTTCCATATTTCAGGAATAACGAAAGTGTTCAGTGAAAGACTGAATAGAGGCGCTAAGTATTTGTGTCCCTCCTGGCCTAGATGTTTCAGCATCTTCATGGCAATGCCGTCGGGGCCGACGGATTTTGAGGACTTAGCCTGTCTGATGGCTTCCTTGACCTCTGAGGCAGTGATGACAATGGGCGTGTTTTGGTTTTTGTATTTACGCGCCTCTCGCATGGTTCTACGTTTAGCTCTATCGGGCGGGGAATGTAGTACAAATTGTCTACAGAAGGAGTTCGCACATCCCCTAGGGTCCTTCTTCACCCTGTCACCGAAAGTAATATCTACTTTATCCTTGTGTTGCGTTGGATTAGATAGAGCTTTGACCATAGTCCATAATTTGCCAACACCATCAGAGATGTTGCATTGCTCTAGGTGTTGTTTCCATTTGGCCAGTTTATGTTTATCGACCAACCTACGAATTTCCGCGTTGATATCCCTTATGCGGGGGTCTGCGGGATTGAGACTTCGCACTTCATTTCTTTCTCTAGCCATGGCCGCTGCCTCCGCGGGGAAATTTGGTCTTATTTGGGATATTCGACCCGCAGGAATGAAGCGTTTAGAGGCCAAGTCAATGATGTTGCGGAAGTCTCGTTCGCCTTTGCGTACGTCCGTAGGAATGGATAGAGCAGCCAATGATTCGTCCGTATATGTCTGAAAACTGTCCCAGTCCGCCTTGGTAAAGTTAATGTATGTACCATGCTCAGGTGTAATAAAGTCCGTCGGTCGTTCGATGGTAATGACTATTGGGAGATGGTCAGACGCCAACGTGAATATGGGTCGCCAATTTGTGTTGTTCAATAGTCCTGCGCTTACGATAGAAATATCTGGCGAACTATAGCAATTACCCGATACTCTCGTTGGGGCATCTCCGTTCAGTGTACAGAAAGCCGTATCATCTATTTGTTCTGCAAGTACATGCCCCCTATTGTCTGCTGGCAGGTTTGAGTGCCACATGTCGTGGTGCGCATTGAAGTCGCCCAGGATCACGCGGTTATCTCCTCGTAGTAGCAAGCTAATGTCGGGGTGATAACCGGCGGGGCAGCTTGAGACAGGCGGTATGTAGATGTTAATGCTTTGCAGATCGACATCTCCTGTACGGATGGTTATACCTTGGCTTTCTAAGATATCATCCGTTCTTTCGATGTCGTTATCAAATAGATGATACTGTACAGAGTTGTGCGTTATGAACGCTAGACCACCTCCCAGACCTCCTGTTACTCTATGACGGTCTTTCCGGTGGATGTTATATCCGCCATAGGTAATGAGGTCCGACCTAGGACTGAGCTTGGTTTCTTGGACTGCGGCAAGTTTTATGTCATATTGCGTCATCAAATTAGTTATCTCTGCGATCTTACCAGTTAATCCGTTACAGTTGGGCTGTAAAATTTGGAAGTGCGCCGGTGGGGTCGATGTCGAGTTAACCATAGGCGTGAGAAACGGATGTGTTCGCCCAGGTGTTGGTAGGCTAAGACCAAGGCTGTGCCTCAGCCTAGTTAGCTGTGGACCTGGTGTACCCGGGTTGGCTAGCGTCGTAGGTTGAGGCGTGTTACAGCATGGTGCGATGAACGCATGCGTCCAAAGGTGCCTGTTAGCGAGCCCAGAGCCTAGATGTACGTGGCATTGGCCTAAGCAGTTATTGCATTTGACCGATGACGCGAGCGTGTATAATCTTTGCCGACAAACAGTACACGTAGAGACAGGTGCGAGAAGATGTTGATCCTGACTCACGTGAGAATTTAAACGGGAGGGGGGGTGTGATGTAGAAACAGAGAGAGACTGGTGCTCGGAGTTGCTCATGTCTAAACTGCTCCGGTGGGAGCGAGAGTGTTGAGCTGCTGCGCGTGATGTTGACGCCATAAGGCACGAGCAACAGTCTGGAATTTGTGTACCGGGTATAGTAGAAGTGCTGCTAGTCGTTAAGACATTATTATTATTATTATTAGTATTGCTACTAGAAAGCGGCGGTAGGGGTGCGCTTGAACGGCGCTTACCGCGGGACGCTCGAGGGCGCAAACAACAAGCGGCCACGAAAGTACTAAAGAAAGTACGG
Organism: Campiglossa producta; assembly: GCA_964058755.1. Taxonomy (NCBI): domain Eukaryota; kingdom Metazoa; phylum Arthropoda; class Insecta; order Diptera; family Tephritidae; genus Campiglossa; species Campiglossa producta. Next base: position 28,004,628 of record CAXKVI010000003.1, read on the forward strand.
GGTCTGTGGATGTTAAGGTTAAGCCCTGAACATCCAGATTTATGGAGCCATCTCTTACACGAGCAGCATTGCACAGAATGCGACCGTTTAATATATATCTTTTTGCAACAGACACTGCATATCCATTCTTTTGGTCCGGGGTTCGGCTCAACGCCCGCCCGTAACAATAGAATATCTTGCAGCTCTGCTGCAAGGGGGGAGGATGATAGTTTCGGAATGGGACAAAATATACTAAACAGGGTTACATTGAAAGTGACAGTCCTGCGCAGAGATCCATGGCGATGTCCTGGGTTTTCTGCTCTGAGAAGTGACTGTACATAGGGAACCAAACAGAATATGATTCGAGTCGGTTGAAGAGGCCCTCTTCTCCAATAGGAGATAAGGAAAATGATGATGGATTAAAATAAAATAAAAAAGTATGAAAAAAAAATAGTTAAATTAAAATGGATTATTATTAAACTAGATTAAAATATATTATATGAAATTTTTTGAATTAAAAAAAAACCTTACATCAAATTAAATTACACAGTAGAAAATTTCATGGACTATTTGACATGAGTTGAAAATTTCATGGACTCTTTGACGGATTGAATAATTTATTACTTAAATTATTCTTTTTTGTTGTTAACGAACAAACTGAGCAACAACTCACAAACAATATCAGCTACCGTGATTGCAATTTCGTTCTTGCTAAGGAAAGTTAAAAATGTTACCCCCAGTTTGAACACTTATCTACCTTATGAGGTTTTAAAAAAAAAAATTTTTTTTTGTCACTGTAAAAACAGCGAAATTTGTTTTTTTCTATAATTTCTATATTTTACGTTCGATTTTCATCCATAGAAACTTTTAGCCCATCATGCCAAGTTCAGCTTTTATTCTATTTTTTACTAAAGCCACCACCCTGTATTTGAAAAAAAAAATTTGTTTCCTGAAAACTAAGAAAAAAAAGAATATTTACCTGCATATAATGAGGAAATAAATGTAATGCATTTATGCTAAATCTTTCCTTGACTCTAACTTGCTGTAACGTTCTCGGTTCTTGGCTACTTAGCGAATATATAACCTAGGCTTTCATCGTCGGCAACTTCTGTCCAAGAATCACTTACTACGTGAACAAATCGCTCAGTATTTTGAGAATGGCATAGATAATCTAAGGCTATATTTACTTTATTCAATTTTTTTTTAATACAGGGTGTTGGCTTTAAGTAAATTCGAATAAAAGCTAAAGTTGGTATCGCAGGTTAATGGCTTATATGCACGAAATATGACACCGGTTAAAACCTTTACAACAATATATTGCTCGTTGAAATCAAAGACCAAATAGAAAAGTTATAAGCAAAAAACGAATTTCGCTGTTTTTACAGGGTAGCAAAAACATTTTTTTCTCCATTTTTTAAATCCCCAACAAGTAAACATTCGAACCAGGGGGGAACATTTTAAACTTTTTTTGGTGATACGCTCTAATGTATACATATATTTTTGCCGATTATCAACACTATAGCAACATATGTCTCTTCAAAGATGTGATTAGGGCTTTAAGCTGCATCCTCTGCTACGATAACAGTAGCGCCATAGCAGCAGCGCAAGGACGAAATTGCAATCACGGTACCTATTATTGTTTGTAAGTTGTTGCCCAGTTTGTTCGTTAATAACAAAAAAGAATAATTTAAGTAATAAATTATTCGATCGGTCAGATAGTCCATGAAATTTTCTACTATGTAACTGAAATGACCATAAATCAAGCTTTAGTAAATTAAATTAAATTAAATTAAATTAAAGTAATTAAACAACATTACATTGAACTAAATTAAATTAAATTCAATTAAGTAATATAAAGCAGTGCAGTTGTTAAGTAGCATAAGGTCGTCTGTATATAAAGAAGTACGTACCATATTTGCATTTCTACCATGTTTCTGTTTGTTAGACTGGTAGTATGACTGCAACTACCCTGCAGCGAAAGCAACTAGTTGAAAACTACTTTACAACTAGTTGGTGCACCGGGCCCAACTAGTCAGTGTTCTGTCTTTTTTCCATATAAGCACTGGTATTTTTTACGTGGTGATGTCCTACGAGATGTCAATTGTCAGATTTTAACCAGAATATACCAGTTATCTACTAGTCAGGAAATACCAGTTTCATACTAGTTGTAAAATACCAGTTCCATACTAGTTCAACCTGGGCTAGTATAATTTCCATAAACTGAACTAGTCCACATACTAGTCCAAAGAGCATTCAACCTGGACTAGTATGATAAGAAACGACTGAATTTTGTATTTTTCAACTGGTATAATTTCATCCAGAAAAATCTAGTCGTATACTAGTATGGAATCTATATTTCCTAACTAGTATGGGTTCAGCCAGAAAATTCTAGTTGTATACTGGAATGAAATGGATATTTCCTGACTAGTATGAGTTCTGCCAGAAAGTTATACTTGTATACTAGTATGAAATGGATATTTCCTGGCTAGTATGAATTCAGACAGAAAATTCTAGTTGTATACTGGTATGAAATGGATATTTCTTGACTGGTACGAATTCAGCCAGAAAATTCTAGTTGTGTACTGGTATGAAATGGATATTTCCTGACTAGTATGAGTTCTGCCAGAAAATTGTAGTTGTATACTATATGAAATGGATATTTCATGACTAGTATGAGTTTTGCCAGAAAATTATAGTTGTATACTAGTATTTTTCTGACTAGTTTGAGGCTTCGCTGCAGGGTAACCTCAAAAGTCGCTGTCCCAAAACGTCTGATGCATTTGCCAGTTGGAAATTTTGGTGCTTACTCTATGTTAAGTTTAACTGATTTTGGTGCGTCCTCTATTTTAAGTTTAACTGATTTTAGTTTTCATTAACTTTTTCGAAATCTTTTTGTTTTGTTAGCTTCAGCAATAGTCGCGCTGTAGGAAAGTTTGAATAAGTTTTATGTGCCCACATCTTGTAAACAAGTGAAATCTAATTATTTCAAAGGGAATTTGGCTACTTTGTTTTTCTTAACTGCTACAACAGCTGGGGGAATAAAAGTTAGAAATGCATTCATTAAAACTTGCAAATAAAATAGGAACTAGTTATACGTGCATTAAATTCCAATAAAATAGAATTAATGTTTAATTTTTGTAATACTTTATTCTTGTAGCCATACTTTTTACACAAACATTAGACCTTAAACTAAATTTAATATACCTACTGCACTTCATGCAAATTCTCTACTCTCTTGTATTTTCAGCACTTTCGCTCGTCTTCGTGCTGTATAACCGCAAACGTAAAACAACGAAAAAGAAACGTGCCGGCCCTGAGAAGGATGTACGTGAGACTGTTATCAATTATGACGACGAAGGTGGCGGCGAAGATGATATGACGGCATTTGATATAACGCCATTGCAAATACCAATTGGCGCCGGCGGTAATATGCCACCCGATATTGCCACCTGCAAGATGCCAATTATATGTAAGTGGAATTGGTTTTGTGTTTATGTAACTTTATAGTACAGTTCACTTTGTCAGAGATAAAGATTTGTGTGCAGAGTATGCAAAGAAACGAAACTGGTTGAAAATGTTTAAATATTTTGCACAAATACTTACCCCCATATTCATGTATGAAAATGGCATTTTAAAAAGCTTTATTATTCAAACCAAGTTTTTCTTTGGAGGGCCAGTGGCACACACCCTAAAACGCCACCGGGTGGTTCCCCAGACAAACTTTTAATTTTTTCTTTTTGTAGCTCATTTTTTTCTTTAGAACTTCAAAAAACATAGCCATTTCGCTGATTTTTTCATATAACATGTCAAAAATGGTGATTTTATTTAAATGTTTGTATCAGGAACCTCCAGCGGTGGTTTTAGCAGGTGTCAAACATAGGCGGGTCGGCCCTCCAAAGTAAGTGGGGATGGGTCATACATTTGCACTCGATTGTTGCACCTTAAATTAGTGAACTTAGGCTTTTTCAAACTTTGGCGCTCAAAGTCAAAATTACAAAGTCGGGACATCAGAATTCGTTTAAGAGTTAGGCTTCCTTCGGCAACGTATCTTAGTTTGATCCCTAAAATACGATTTTCGCTGTCACTTGGGCGATTTTGAAATCGACCCGGCTAATTATAATCAATATTCCTATAGGGCGCTTGAGACCAAAATATTACATTTTATTTTATGTTGCATATCTTAAAAACTTGAAATCTCTACTAGGTTGCTTTAAAATTGTATAATCACTGTAACACCGCCTTATTATTTTGGCGGAAACAAGCTGAAAATACTACAAATGTTACAAACAATACCCACTACGATGATTGCAATTTCGATCTTTTTGAAGCATCTTGTCCAACCGTTTTATATTGTATTGCCATCACCTTTACTGGTCATCGAAACAACGAAAACGTTTTCGCATTTTGTCTCTAAGCTGAAGTTAAATGGTGGGCGGAGAGTAGTTTATTATTATATGTATTTAGTTATTGGCTTAGGAGTATGACCTATGGCACAGTGGTTGACGTACCCAACTCACACTCCGGCGGACAAGGTTCGAATCCCACCGCCACCGGTATTTTTTATTTATAAATTTTTTTATTTTATTTTTAATTTTTTATTATAAGTGGACTGTAAATTCCATTTATTTAATTTTATTGTTGTTACTAAATGAGGGTGAGCGTTAGCACTAACGAGTTTGCAGTTAGCAGCAAAAGCTGAATGACACTCAGCACTAGGCTCTGAGACAGGCATCTGGATGACTGCTCACTTTACCCACATTTTATTTATTTAGGGACTGGTCCCTTCCAAAAGTATGCATAGGAGTGCTAAAACCACGATTTTTTGAAGCGGCTATAAGCTATGTATTCCGACAATTCCATAAACTATCTGCGAATTACATTGGTATGTAATGCAGAAGATATGAAATGAACGAAATAATCATAGCTTATGCCGCGTAAACAAATTTCGTTTTTGTTATTTTTTTTATTTTTTCCTTACCCAAGTGCACATATCCATAGCGACATTCTTTTGATATTTAAAAAAATATAGTTTAAAAAAACTAAAACTCACGCTTTTAGAGAGTATTGAACTAAAAATTTTAAAATAATTTTAAAAACCCTACACAGTAGTATTGTGGAAAAAGCGTGGTCCGCTTTGTTCCATAATCTTCGTTTTTTATTATACCCAGCTGTACTTGTACACAGGGTATTATAACTTTGTTAGGATAACGGTTGGTTGTACAGGTATAAAGGAATCGAGATAGATATAGACTTCCATATATCAATATGATCAGGATCGAAAAAAAATTTGATTGAGCCATGTCCGTCCGTCCGTCCGTCCGTCCGTCCGTCCGTCCGTCTGTCCGTTAACACGATAACTTGAGCAAATAATGAGATATCTTCACCAAATTTGGCATGCGTACTTATTTGGGTTCAGAATAGATTGCTATTGAAAATGGGTAAAATCGGACCATAACCACGCCCCTTTTTCGATATCGAAAATTTCGAAAAACGTATAAAATGGGTTAATTCAATATTAGAAGCAGCTACAATGATAAAATTTGCAATATGTATTGATTTAGATGTTCTAAGGCCGATTTTATAAAAAATTTTGAAAAGGGGGCGTGGTACCGCCCACGTATATTTGAAGAAATTTTAAAATTTTGACTCTTAATAACTTCAGAACAGTTTATGCTAGTATAACGAAATTTCGTAGAGGACATACTATTGTTGTGGTAAATTCAGCTATAGAAAATAAACGAAATCGCTTCGCGACCACGCCTACTTTTTCATAAAAGTTATATTGAAAGGAGGTGGAAATATTGAAAAGTCCATATCTAATTAACTGATTTCGCTATAATAATATAATTTGGTACATACATCAACTTTCATATTCTTTACATAATTTTTTAAAAATTTTGGAAAGTGGGCGTGGCACCGCCCACTTATGAGTCAAGCAATTTTTATTAATTTTAACACCATTAACTATACAAAACAAAGAATAACAGCATTTTATGTGCACAGCTGGGTATGTAATGTTCGGTTTCACCCGAACTTAGACTTCATTACTTGTTTAAATTATTTTTACCTTTTTAGTGCAATATTCTTTAAAAGCGCGTGTTTTCGCTTTTTAAACTATATTTATTTTTACTATTTAGTTAAGTGTGTTATGAAGTAATAGATTTATATGTATATCGAAGTATACCGCAGTGCAAACGAAACCTCTGGGCCTCCACTTTCGTTTGATACCCATATTGTAGGCAATTTTCAATATTATTGGACAACCTCATTTTGACCGATAAGTCAGTTATCGATAAATATATCGAAATATTCCTTGGTTTAAATAATAGAAACCTGTGGACCTTCCCTTTCGTTTGATATAGGTAGTAGGCATTATGACCGATAACTTAGTTATCGATAAATATATCGAAGTCAAAATGCAACCTTCTATCGTTTGACACCCACATTGAAGGCACATTTCAAGGTTTTTGTGACAGTCATATGCCACTATCGGGTAGACTGAAGTAGAATTACATACAAACAAGCAAAAATACATATGAATGTACACAGAGCCAAAAATGCCTAATAAAATTAATAAGATTGTCTTCATGATCAGCTTTTGGGCACAGGGGTAGTCGCAACGGTGCAAACGAAGAAAAAACGATAAGGAAATCTTTTTGGTTCTAAGAAGAAATTCTTATTAAAAAAACTATACATTTAGTACAAAGGTGTAGTTAGACGCTGGAAATTATTAGTATACGATGGCCGGATGGTTAGCAGCTGGGTTTAGCAATCGAAAAATTGTAAGTTCGATTCTCTCTCTTTTTTTTTCCTAATTAGAAATGTTAAAAAGAAATCTTCTTAAATATATTTATAAGATTTTTCTTTGAAACATTAACAACTATACACATATCGGTAATTAGAAGCTGGCAATCAAAAGTGAGCGATGGCCTGATGGTTAACAGCTGGGTTTATCATTCCGAAAATTGTAAGTTCGATTCTCGGTGAGGGCGATATCATTTTATTTTTCATTTAAAATATTTAAAAGAAAATCTTCTTAATAAAATTAAAAAGACGGTCTCTACAATAATAAGAAGCACATCTTCTTGAAGAAAATCTATAGAGATATCTTATGACTTTTGTTCTATTTTATTAGGCATTGTTGGCTCTGTGTATGTACAAGTAAAGCTAATGAACGCGCAGTAAAGAAACTAGCATTATGCGGGAAAAGCGTCGAGCGCTCGATATACGAAAATTATGGGACAAAGCGGACCACGCTTTTTCCACAATACTACTGTGTAGGGTTTTTAAAATTATTTTAAAATTTTTAGTTCAATACTCTCTAAAAGCGTGAGTTTTAGTTTTTTTAAACTATATTTATTTTTTACTTTTTAGTCAAATGTCCTAGGAAATTATCGATAAATATATCGAAAAATACAGCAGTCCAAACGAAACCTCTGGACTTCCACTTTCGTTTGATACCCATATTGTTAGGGAATTTTAAGGCATTTTGCCTCAGATTTTGACAATAACTCAGTTATCGAAAAAATTTATCGAAATATATCGAAGTCCAAATGAAACCTTGGGCCTTTCCCTTTCGTTTGATACCCATATTGTAGGGAATTTTTTAGGTTTTTGGGCAATCATATTTTGACCGATAACTCAGTTATCGATAAATTTATCGAAATATATCGAAGTCCAAATGAGACCTGGGGCCTTCACCTTTCGTTTGATACCCATATTGTAGGGAATTTTTTAGGTTTTTGGGCAATTATATTTTGACCGATAACTCAGTAATCGAAAAATTTATCGAAATATGTCGATGTCCAAGTGAAACCTGGGACCCTCACCTTTCGTTTGATACCCATATTGTGGGGAATTTTTAAGGTTTTTGGGCAATCATATTTTGACCGATAACTCAGTTATCGATAAATTTATCGAAGTCCAAATGAGACCTGGGGCCTTCACCTTTCGTTTGATACCCATATTGTAGGGAAATTTTTAATTTTTTGGGCATTTATATTTTGACCGATAACTCAGTTATCGATCAATTTATCGAAATATATCGAATTCCAAATGAAACCTGGGGCCTTCCCCTTTCGTTTGATACCCATATTGTAGGTAAATTTTAAGGTTTTCGGGCAACCACATTTTGACCGATAACTCAGTTATCGATAAATTTATCGAAATATGTATATGTCCAAATGAAACCTGGGGCCTTCACCTTTCGTTTGATACCCATATTGTAGGCATTTTTTTAGGTTTTTGGGCCTTCATATTTTGACCGATAACTCAGTTATCGGTAAATTTATCGAAATATGTCGATGTCCAAATGAAACCTGGGGCCCTCCCCTTTCGTTTGATACCCATATTGTAGGGAATTTTTCAGGTTTTTGGGCAATCATATTTTGACCGATAACTCAGTTATCGATAAATCTATCGAAATATGTCGATGTCCAAATGAAACCTGGGGCCTTCACCTTTCGTTTGATACCCATATTGTAGGCATTTTTTTAGGTTTTTGGGCAATCATATTTTGACCGATAACTCAGTTATCGATAAATTTATCGAAATATGTCGATGTCCAAATGAAACCTGGGGCCCTCCCCTTTCGTTTGATACCCATATTGTACGGAATTTTTCAGGTTTTTGGGCAATCATATTTTGACCGATAACTCAGTTATCGATAAATTTATCGAAATATGTCGATGTCTAAATGAAACCTGCGGCCTTCACCTTTCGTTTGATACCCATATTGTAGGGAATTGTTTACGTTTTTGGGCAATCATATTTTGACCGATAACTCAGTTATCGATAAATCTATCGAAATATATCGAAGTCGAAATGAAACCTGGGGCCTTCCCCTTTCGTTTGATACCCATATTGTAGAGAAATTTTAAGGTTTTCGGGCAACCACATTTTGACCGATAGCTCAGTTATCGATAAATTTATCGAAATATGTCGATGTCCAAGTGAAACCTGGGGACTTCACCTTTCGTTTGATACCCATATTGTAGGGATTTTTTTAGGTTTTTGGGCAATCATATTTTGACCGATAACTCAGTTATCGATAAATTTATCGAAATATATCGAAGTCCAAATGAATCCTGGGGCGTTCCCCTTTCGTTTGATACCCATATTTTAGGGACATTTTACGGTTTTAGGGCCACTGGGGCTTAAACCGAACGAGAGTTACATACATACAAGCAAGCAAGCAAGCAAACAAACAAACATACAAGTGAACCTAATAAAAGCGTGGTAATAAGCCTAGGGCTTTGTTTTGTATGCGTTTTATTCATAATACATTTTTTTCCCGTGTCCCGGCTTTATAATAATTTAGTTTTTGTTATTATTGGTCATTATAATATACACTACCTGTGCAAGATCTCGGCATTTTTGTTCCGCAACTACTCTTGTTCTTTGCATACTCTGAGTGCGTCTTTAACATATCGTATAACCAAGAAAATAATAGAAAATAGTATCACGTAGAATATTACGAATATTATAGATGTATTAATGTAGTCACACACCAACTAACTTTTTTCCTAAACTTACCACTAATCCTCCCTCTCTATTTTTCTCCCTTCCTCAATCACAACTAATACATAGATCCCGTTATGACTCTACTACCTGGCCAAGAAGTGAATGTCGGCTTTCTGATGGACGAACGTAAAAAGCGCTACGATAAAGATCCCAATGCACCACCATTCGACGATATACGCCAATTTACGTTCGAAGGTAGCGGTAGTATAGCCGACTCGCTGAGCTCCTTGGCCTCAGGTGCGTACCGGCACACTCCGACGACCATCGCCACCACTTCTTTTATGCACTGTAATAATTTTTACCAAATGTTGTTATTGCTCAAACAAGCAATAAAACAACATTTTATTCCTTTATTTGTTTTGGTTCATTATTTCTCTAACCTGAATTTGATTGCAGGTACTGACGATGAGAATCAAGACTACAATTACTTAACAAATTGGGGACCGCGTTTCAATGCGCTCGCCGCAATGTATGTGCATCAAGATCGAACAAAGCTGACGCGTGTCGTAGCAACAAATGAGTTAGCCATAGCGGCAGCAGCAGCCGCGATAGCACCACCGGCATCACAATGTGGTGCGCCAACAATGGCTATGGTGTTGCCGCCGCCGACAAGTGTTGGAACCTCGACGGGTGTGGGAACAATCACAGGCACGACGGGTTTATTGACAAAAACGACAGCAGCAATAATCCAAGAAGAGGATGAAGATGAGGAAGATGATGACGAGGAGGAGTGTGGCAATGTGGCGTTATAAAATTAGGCTAAACAAAAAGCGGGCTTGAGATCTTAAGCGAATCGAGTGTATGCACTTAAGAGACTAAAACGGAAGAGCAGTGTTCATAAAATAGCGAAACCAGCCAGCATGTAGGACTTTATTGGAATGCTTGTAGGGCCGCAACTATGTATGTATGTGTGTTTGTTTGTAGTGCGGGTTGCTGTTGAAATGAAAATCTCAATAAAGAACAACAAAGCGAAAGAATTTGCAAGTTCTGTGGAAAAATGTGTTGACGCATGTGAGACGAAATCGGTCGAAGCAGTTTAGCAGCAACTAGTCGAAAGCTCAACATGAATTCGAGAAATCTGGGCGAAGTGGGTTGAGAACTGAAGCCTAAAATGCGTGTAAGCAAATTGTACACTTTTTTGTAGTTTCGGTATGTAACAGCTGCTGCAAAGCTTTTTTGAGAAGGATTCACAGCGGCATATGTATGTAAAGTTTTTTAGTTCTTTCACTTCCTTTGGCTTTGTTACGAAAAATTTAAAATGTGTGTCGAAAAAGCGTAAGAGTTATTTAACCACAAAAAGGATTGAAAATTAAAAAATTTAACTAATTAGTATTTACGGCATACGCAATTTAAATATACATACGGTGTCGTGCATTAAATTAGCTGCATGCAAATTTTTAAGAAACGCGAGAAAATTACTGTAAAAGTTTCACATCTTAATATCAGCTTTTGGAGTTGCAGTTATTGGAAATTAACTTCATATAGCTTAGTAGCGAACTTCAGTCGTGTAGCGTGAATACTTCCAGAGATATGCACTAAGAAATATCCCATTTATATAGCACATGTACATGTTTCCTAGGCTGTTGGATATTAAATTTATTTGCCTGCTTAACGAGTTCGACTACACCTTTTCCAGCTTACTTTCACAAGCATTAATTTAATTCTAGATAGCCTTAGTTTGATTTTATAAATCGTCTATTCATGCCAGAGGCATGAATGTACCAATTTTCCAGATTTGAGTTTCTCTACGATTCACCAATACAATGTTAAAAGGCAGTATAGAAATTGTATGTTTATACACAGAAGTATAGGGATTAACAGGGAGCAATCCGATACTCGCAAGGGATTACTGCGGGATTAATAAAACGATGCTCCCCCTTCCTACTGGGTGAAGATGAATCAAGACGATGAGAATCAAGACTACAATTACTTAACAAATTGGGGACCGCGTTTCAATGCGCTCCCCACTAGTTTTTGCCAGATAAGGAGGCAGTCGTAAGAAGAGCTATCCTGCTGGCTACCTGGGTAACTGAAAACTTTGGTTTCTTCTCTACCCCGATCGCTATCACGAGTAAACTGAGAAGTACTAAAACTATCCTTAGCGACCTGGACATCTTCCAGGTCTTCATTATACAAATTATCTGAAACATTTTTGAAATGCATCGCAACCGATTTCATGAGGGTCTGTTGAGCTAAACTAAAACCCAAAGCTGTTCCGTGCTAGTAAATATTATTCACAGAGCCCACGGGTGGAAAAGGGAAGCTCCCAAAAAGTAACCTAAGAAAGAACTGTAGGATATTTCTTGGTAATTTTAACTTTCAAATATAGAAACGGATGGCGACTACCGAATTCGAAAAGATAAAAAAAAACTACTAAGTTTGGTAGAAAACTACTAACTGTGGCAACTGTGGTAGCAACGTCGTTGACCGATATGACGCCTTTCTCTTTTCACTATTAATATAGTGGGCCCCTTCACGTTAGGTGGCAGCTTTAAGTACAAACATTTTTTGAACAAAAATACTGTTTAGCTCTAGAACTTTTTGTTTTGGGTTCGCAACTTTAGCTAATCTAGAAAAGTATTTGTAGTGCTAATGTATTTCACAACACTGTATGTACAAAAAGGACTCTTATCCTAGCCTGTTCGTTAATCATTTAGTCTTCTTCTGGAAAATATTAATTCGTTAAATTAGAACTAGTTAGAAAGAACTATAAAACGTTTGACTAGAAACATTTATACAAGGGTCGCCGTTTCATCACACAATTGTGCGCGCTCAATTCACACAACAAACATAGCTACATGCATTTATTTTTGAGTGTGATTAAATTCGTATCAACAACTCAATTGTAAAATAATTTCTTGTAAATATCATAAATAGTTAAAACTAGGTTAAAAACTAAAACAAATCAAATTCCCTAATAACTATAATAAAACGTAAAAAAAAAACAAAAAATTGAATAGGTAACTAATTTTAAATTTAAACATAAATTATTAATATAGTTAATGTATCTAAAACTAAAAAGATTAATAATAATATTATTATAGGTAACAAAAAAAGTGTGGCAGCGTTATGCGAACAAACTATTAGCATAGTTAAATAAATTATGATTTTAAATTAATGACAAATAAGATTTATTAAATAGTTATAAGCAAAAAATTAGATAATATAATTAATTGTAAAATATACAACTATTTAAATCAAAAGCAGTTATAAAATATCTACTAGAGGAAATAAGTGAGAAAGTAAATATGTATTGTGAAAATGAAGAAATGACTGGGTAAAAAAAAAAAAATTGGAAACGACCGCTCTGAAATGTAAAAGTTATGTTTAGAGGCTTTCACTGCAAAGTTTTTTTCTTGTAACATTGTTCTTTGACATCTGATTTCCAAGATTAATATTTCATTATTTTGGTCATGAAAATATCTATATTTTCGTCTTGTGTTATTTCGAGCACTGTAACTCGAAAAACTGAGAAAACTATGGGACCCAGAAGAAGAAAAGATTCGATATCGGATATAAATAAAATATAAATTAAAACAAAAAATAAAAAAAAAAAATAAAAAAATAAAATAAAATAAAATAAAATAAAATAAAATAAAATAAAATAAAATAAAATAAAATAAAATAAAATAAAATAAAATAAAATAAAACAAAATAAATTAAAACAAAAAATAAAATAAAATAAAAAAATAAAATAAAATAAAATAAAATAAAATAAAATAAAATAAAATAAAATAAAATAAAATAAAATAAAATAAAATAAAATAAAATAAAATAAAATAAAATAAAATAAAATAAAATAAAATAAAATAAAATAAAATAAAATAAAATAAAATAAAATAAAATAAAATAAAATAAAATAAAATAAAATAAAATAAAATAAAATAAAATAAAATAAAACAAAATAAAATAAAATAAAAAAAATTAAATAAAATAAAATAAAATAATATAAATAAAAATAAAATAAAATAAAACAAAATAAATTAAAACAAAAAATAAAAAAAAATAAAAAAAAATAAAATAAAATAAAATAAAACAAAATAAATTAAAAAAAAAAAATTAAATAAAATAAAAAAAATAAAATAAAATAAAATAAAATAAAATAAAATAAAATAAAGTGAAATAAAATAAAATAAAATTAAGTACAATAAAGTAAGTTTAAATAATATAAAAACCAAATAAAATAAAATTATGCGTGAAATTATAAAAATTAGATTAAAAAGGTAATTAATAATATTAATTTTGTATAGACACCCTAAAATAAAATAAAATAAAATAAAATAAAATAAAATAAAGTGAAATAAAATAAAATAAAATTAAGTACAATAAAGTAAGTTTAAATAATATAAAAACCAAATAAAATAAAATTATGCGTGAAATTATAAAAATTAGATTAAAAAGGTAATTAATAATATTAATTTTGTATAGACACCCTCTCCACATAATCATCAAATTTATTGGCGGACTTTAGCAACTTTTTTTTCAACCCCAGCCCCCTGTAAACAGATAACAAAATAAAAACAATTGCAAACTAGATTACGTATGTAAAGTATTTAAAAAATACCAATTCCAAAAAATGTCTGCATTTATTAGAATGAGAGTAAAAAACTAAAGTAAATTATACATATAAAAAGTTTAAAAAATAAATACAAAAACACACAAAACAAATGTGTTAAAAATAATAATAATGTGCAACATTGAAATCAAAAGAAAGTTTACTAAAAAATACAAACCGAAAACATATAAATAAACTTAGTTAATGAATTGTTAGTTAGCCATAAGGATATTGTTTTTTTTAATAATAAAAAAAGAAAAAAATACAAATAAATTAAAATTATAAACCAAAAAAAAAAAATAAATAAAAACCCGCCTGCCTCTCATTTCATTTGGCGCACAATCACTCAGGTAAGCTATCAAACAGGCATGAACACAAAGCACCCATCAGCTAACCAGCCGGCTAATTTGCACGCCATCACAAATTAGTTCCAGCTTTTCATCGCCCGTTACCCGTTGCGCTTTGGCATTTGGAACCGTACCTACATTACGCTTATACGCTTCCGTTTCCGTTTTGCCTTTATTTCACAGCTGCTGTTTTTCCCTTTGTTGTGCTTAATGATCCTTTGAGTCGCATATTGTAACCTACAGCTCACAGCGCCAACACACAGTTTCAACTACTAGTACTAATCATAGCCAATCGCCTAACCCGACTGCCAGTCTAGTGTCACATAAAGTGTCACTCAAATGTAAAAGTGGCACAAACCAACTACAGAAGAAATTGGCAAAAACGGCAAAAAACTAACAGTGCGTGAAAATTGTGCTGGGGTTTGCCAATGGGCATACTCGTAGGTAGTTAAGAGGTGGCGTTTAAACACACAATTTTTTATGGATGTTGTAAACAAGGGATAAAGTTTACTCAAAATCTAATTTCTATCAGGTTTCTTAAGTGTTTCGTTCTGGTTTCGGGTTTTAAACGAGTTTTTCAAAAAGGTTTCGTTTTTTTCAGGTTTTGGAATTGTTGCGTTATCTTTCGACCTTCGGCTACTTTTTCCTATTTCGTTCTAGTTCTCGTTTTGGCTTTCTCTGTCTCCTCGGGTTTGGGTGGAATCCAGACCCTGGCCCTCGTTATACATTGGATTTTAAATTAAGGTCGGCATTTATTTCTACTGCATCACCAGACAGCAGCTTGGTTTGCATATCTAGCGTTTGCCAGAGCTTTCTGGGGTTCCTCAGCGCTTTTCGCATGTTCTAAATTAGCACATATGTATGTAGGTGGTGTCCTATCGTAAGCCTTGGAATAGGCAGGGGGCACGGTGGATGGATTTCTCGGGTGCGCACACCAGCTTCCCAGCTTCTCCTCATTGGATAACCGTTTACTGAGTGTGTATCAACCCAGGGACACAACTCCCTGCCCTTCCTCGCTCACTGGTATACTCTGATTAAATACACCAGGCTCCAGTATCGCCTGAAGGCTAGATACCCATTCCATAGCATCCGTAGCACGTCTGGTAGAAGATCCCTGCATCGCATGAGGGCCGATTTCATTGAATTTAATTATTTTTTTGGTAATAACTATATTCGAATAATAAGATGAACCCACGACTGACGGAGAGTACCTTCGTCTAACCCAAGCAAAGAAGCGTAGTACCCGGGGTAAGGCCAAGGCTCCGTTCGAAACGGAGCTAAAGGCCATCAGAGTTTTCCACGGAGCTATTCCGTTCAGCAATGATTTCCGATCTCAGCTGTATACTTATCGAGCTGAGGGTACTAAAGTACCATTCTGAAAAGAAATTCTGTAGTATACATTGTATCTTCGGTTGCATTCGTTGAACTTTTGCCTTTTTGATGATATTCCACGTAGATGCAAGGCAAGTCCCTAATACTTCATATAAAAGTCGTAGAAGGCGTCATGTAGACAAAGTCAATCACCACCATTCTAAATATTTTCTATTCGCCCGAAAATTTCCGCCAATTCTCTTTCCCTAGTGAAAAGAAAAATTGGCGAAGAGGAATTTCGTAGTTTCGAAATCAGCTGTTGCTGTTTGACATTTTGTTTGGAACTATTTTTTGTGATCAGTGAATGAGAAAAATTATAGTTTTTGACGAAAATTGGTAAAATTAATAATAAAAATGCATAGTAAAGCCTTTGGAATGGTAGCAGAAGATGAACTGGAAGATTCTGTAGCGCAAAAACCTCCATAGTTGGCTATAAGAAGAAGGTTACGCGATAATACGAACCTACTTTTTTGGTGAAGGCGGAAATCAAACGGGTATTGGAAAGGATGCAGAAGAGTAGCTTCAATTTTGCAGTTCAAGAGATATAAAGTATTATGGGGGGACATACCACAGGTAGGGCATTTGCCTAAAATGGTGTTTTGTTCAATCTGGATAATTAAGAGTTTAACCTGTTGCAATAAAAAAAAAATAATAATAATGGCGGTGATATACCAACAGGTTATCATAACCTCTAACGAGATTTTTAGCCGAGCTTCTCTTTCCAACTTGTGGTGTGTTGCTTTTTGAGTTTTTCCTACAAGTTGGCGGGACCTACAGTTTTTTGCCGACTCCGAACGGAACTTGCAAAGCAAATGAATTTTTTGCTGAGAAGCTTCTCATGGCAGAAATACACCCGGAGAGTTTGCCAAACTACTGCCGAGAGGCGACCCCGTTTAGAAAAATTCTTTTTCTAAATAATGTTTGATGTTACTTTTGCGGGGCATCGAACCGCCACGACTTGGTGTAGAAGGCCGAACACTTAACCGCTACACCACGGCGGCCGCCTTGTTGGAATAGATACCCGGACGGAAATTGGTTCCGCAGATTAAACGGTAAAGTGATATGATCCCGGATCTCGTCATAGTGCTTACGGAGATGTTTGCTTATCTCTCTATGGGCGGGTTTGTGTCCAAACGATGAGGGTTTGTCACTTCTCAGAGTGGAAATACCAGGACATTGCAATGGATTTCTGCGCAGTGAAACCACCCGCGGTTTTAACCGGCTAAAGACTGTTACTTTCAATGTAACCCAGTTTAGTTAGTCCAATCCGAAACTATCAGCATCGGAGTAGACCATTGCAATGGGGCTGCTCCATACCCTCCAGAGTAGTACATATATTAACCAAGGACTGAAACCGAAACCGAAACCGTAACCGTAACCGATTAAAACCGATTCATTTTTCAAAACCGAAACCGAAACCGTAACCGTTATTTTGATCTGGAAAAGACCGAAACCGAAACCGTTTCAAAAGCCGGAACCGGTTCCAAACGGTTACGAATTTTTTCAATACTTTACTTCTGTGAGTGGGCCCATAGGTACTTCCTTTTACAAACAGGTACCCTGAAAGTTTTCATGGAAGATTGTCGAGCCACGTTTTGACTATAGTTGAATGAAGCGATCGAAACAAATTTACGAGATCCGAAAAAGAAATGTTCAGGCTTGTCTCGGAAAGCGCCACTAATTTTAATGTTTTTACCGATTTATACATTTCAGTTGGCTTCCATTTTAATATTTTTTTAATAAAAAAGTAGAGTTAACTTTAGGAATTTGTTTTGCAGAAATTTCATCCATGCATAGCGTTAATAAATGTATTATTATATTGGAGAAATCCCATCATGGCCGCAGGAAAAAAGTTATGAAAATTCAGACCTATTTCATAGCTACATAGGTAGTTGAGTATTTTAGTAGTAAATTTTTTTTTTTTTCGTGTTTTTATTTGGAAACCGAAACCGGAACGAAACCGTAACCGAAACCGAAATAAATTTTGAAGAACGAAACCGGAACCGTAACCGAAACACGTTGCAAAAACCGAAACCGAAATCGGAACGTTATTTTAATCGGTTTCAGACCTTGATATTAACACAGTCCTATCGTCAGACCATCTCCTAATATTCATTATAGTCGAAAGACCGACGGATTTCATAACGCCAAGTTAGGTTCCAGTGGTTGCTAGTAGACGAACTGGCAGTCATAGGCCCAGGAGGTCCCGTTGTGATACCACATGGATCTAAATGACCCCCTACTCGAACCATTTTGTGGATTCCGCAAACGAAGAATATCCTTTGGCTTAATTATTGATTATTCGGCGAGATGATAGAAAATACCCGACCCCAGACAGCATAGGACATTCACATAGGTGATGCCCCACTTTTTCTCAACTCTGCATCTTCTGCAGAATTCATTAAAGGGAATATCGATCCTTTCTGCATGTCTGCCTAAACCTAAATGCGCCGTTATAATCCCCATAAGTAAACGAGAGTTCCTCCCTTCTTCGGCCACACCCAACCGTCACTTGCATTTTGGAGGAACTTATACCTCGTTAAGAACTTACTAGTCGCGACCAGTATGCCTAACGCCTTCCAGAACTGTGAAAGCGGAGCAGAGGTGCCCCCTCTAACAAGCTCGCCTGTCATCTTATTTCCCGGTATGCCCAGTATCCAGGCACCCATACCAGGCGAATCGAGAGGTGCTCAGCTATTTCGTTGATAGATTTGCGGCAGCTCTCCACAGCTCTGGAAATACATGTAATTGCCCCCAGCGTGATTATTTATTATTAAAAGTGGTATATACTTAAATTTTGTTCAGCGCTCCCTTAAAATAGCATGATGAAATATTTCGCAAAAAATTGTTAAGTATTCTCACTTTTATTTTCCTTCGTATAACTCGCCAAACTAGTTTTCCATTTTTCGAATGTCATTTAGAATAGGCGAATGGCGAAAAGCGAAAAAATACGTGCGTAACTGTCGTTTATAATCGGGGTGAATATCTCAAGAAATATTGTAGCAAACGATTTGATGCTGAAGATTATTTTAGAAAATTTAATTTTCCATAAGTATTTTCCCTTCTCGAGCTTTGGCTAAAAAAAAGGTAAAATTATTGAAAAATTGGTTCCATAACTTCTTATACCCCGTCAGGTCGACTTAAAGCTTCGCCAGCTTGGACACTTATGTAGAGAATAAAACGCTTTAGAAAGAAACCCTTTAAAATCAGCGAGCTCCGCTGAGTATTGGATATCTGAGCGGAAAAAATTAAGTTCCTATGTGTTTTTTCAGATACCTGCCACAACATTTCGCTATTTATATATTTAAATTTTTTTATCCTACTATGTTATCACACGTGCCAAATAAACCCATTACGCCGCAATATGTAAATTAAAGCAACACTTTAAATTCTAACAAAAAAAAAAAAAAACAAATAAGTGTTGTATTATTTAAATACAAAAACTCGATTTTATAATTGAATTATATAGCAGATTTTATGCAAATTTCATCAAGTACAATTACATCTAATTTTATTAACCAGCTTTCATACTTTTATTTATGTACTTTTTAACTATATTTTTGAAACAAATACAGGGTGTGTCAGGCTTCAACATTTCCAGTATAAATTTAGTTTTTAGAATGGCTAATTATGACAAATTGTTCCAACAATTTGTTACGGTAGACGGTTAAAAATTTAAGTCTAAATTATAAACTTTTTTGGACTACATATATAACCAAAGCAAATTTGGTTTCAAATCTAAAAATCTAGCTTGAGGTTTCAATTTTAAACCAGACATTTTTTAACAATTTTTTAAAGAAAAAAAAATGTTTGGTCGGCTGGCTGGGATTCGAACCAAGACTCCCCACATCATGTCCGTCTGCTCTACTACTGAGCTACATCGCATACATAAATGTTGTGGGAAAAATTCAATCTTAAATAAGCTTTCCAAAATAAATGAAAACAAAACAAAAATTGTAGACATAAAAGGTTCTAATTTTAAACCGAAACGTTTTAATTTTAAACCTAAAAGTTTTATTTTAAACCGAAAGGTTTTCATTTTAAACCGAAAAGTTTTAAGTAAAAAAAAAGGTTTTAAATTTAAACCTTAAGATTATAGCTGTTAACCGAAAAGTTTCAATTTTAAACGGAAAAGATTTAAAAATAAAATAAAATTGAAAAAAAAAAATGTACCACTTGGCAGAATTCGAACGGAAGCGCACAGGAGTCACGGCTGACTGCTCTACTGCTGAGCTGTGCCGGACATGAAGTTTTTGTGGCCAAAATGCAATGACTTTCAAAAAAATAAAAAATACCAAGTTTAGACTGCTTTTTCATTTGGATCTTAAATCGAAACCAAAAAAGTTTAAAATCTTTGTAGCTATTTAGAAGGTTTAAAATATTAAAAAAAAAGTTTTAAAAATCACTTAAACTTTAGACGGGTTTAAAATCTAGGCTCATCTATCTATTATATATAAATGAGCAATGCTTAAAAGTTTTCTCCCTTTTTTGCAATAACCACAATTATAAAATTTGATATGTATCGATAGGTCTCGCCGAGCAGGGTGTGCGAAAACAAACCAAAAATTTAAAAAAAATTAAAAGGAAATGTAATGTAGGCAAAGGAGTGGAAAAGAGAAGAAAATAGAGAAAGACAAAGAAAGGAAAGCAGACAAAAAGAAAGGAAAGAAAAGTTTGCGAGGAGGAAGGTATGGAAAATAAATGAAAATAAAAATAAAGAAAAACAAGTAAGGAAAGCTGTCTTCGGCTGTGCTGAAGGCTAAATACCTTTCATGAATCAGCGTCACGATTTTCACTGTTTGATCCCAGTGCAGCCTGTGTGAATTTAACTATATTTACTATACACATTACACATTTTTGTTATAATTTAAAAAAACTTACAAAATAATAGGATCCGAGTTATCGGAACAATCGATTGTATGGAGGCTATATATTATACGTGTTCAATTGTACTGACTTACACTATACACATTACATATGTAGAAAGTACTAAAGGTGCAATTTTTTACGTTCCTAACTTTTTAAACGCGGAAGTATTGGCCAAAAAACCTTATATCAGAACAACCGGTTGTATGGGGCTATATGTTATATTTACCCGATCTTCTTGATTCTCCTCTACACACTACATAAATTGAAAGTACTCAAGTTGCAAAATTTTATGTTCCTAACTTTTTAATTGCAGAAGTTTTGGCCAAAAAACCTTATATCTGAACAATCGGTTGTATGGGGGCTATATGTTACATTTGCCCGATCTTGTTGATTTTCACTTTATACACTACATAAATAGAAAGTACTCGAGTTGCAAAATTTAACGTTCCTAACTTTTTAATTGCAGAAGTTTTGGCCAAAAAACCTTATATCTGAACAATCGGATGTATGGGGGCTATATGTTACATTTGCCCGATCTTGTTGATTTTCACTATATACACTACATAAATAGAAAGTACTCGAGATGCAAAATTTTACGTTTCTAACTTTTTAATTGCAGAAGTTTTGGCCAAAAAACCTTATATCTGAACAATCGGTTGTATGGGGGCTTTATGTTAAACTGGTCCGATCCTGTCAGTTCCGACAAATGATTCCTATATTACAAAATGGTGGCCACATACAAACTTTCAGCCAGATATCTCAAAAATTGAGGGACTAGTTTGCGTTCAAACAGACAGACGGACAGACGGACATGGCTAAATCAACTCAGCTTGTCATCCTGATCATTTCGGTATACTTATTGATGGGTTCATCTCTTCTTCTTCTCATACTTACAAACATCGGACCAAAGTTATAATACCATTTCATGTTCATGAAAGGTATAACAAGTAAGGAAAGCTGTCTTCGGCTGTGCCGAAGGCTAAATACCTTTCATGAATAAGCGTCACGATTTTCACTGTTTGATCCCAGTGCAGCCTGTGTGAATTTAACCTTAGCTCATACCGAAATTATCGGAACTATCGATTGTATGGGGGCGATGTGTAATATTGGTCCAATCTCATTGATTTTTAACATCGACATTCCACATTCTAAAATAGTAACAGTTACGAAATTTCACGTTCCTACCTATATAATTACATGAGTTATCTACCAAAATCCGTTTATCGGAACAATCGATTGTATGGGGGCTATGTGAAATACGTATTCCATCTCAATGATTTTCAACATCGATATTTCACATATCAAAATAGCGATACTTCCAAAATTTCACGTTCCTAACTATATAATTACAGGAGTTATCTACCAAAATCCGTTTATCGGAACAATCGATTGTATGGGGGCTATGTGAAAAATTTATCCCATCTCAATGATTTTCAACATCGATATTTTACATACAAAAATAGCGATGCTTCCAAAATTTCACGTTCCTACGTGTTTAATTACAGGAGTTATAGCCCAAAATCCGCTTATCGGAATAATCGATTGTATGGGGGCTATGTGAAATATTTATCCTGATTCCTATATTGGAAAATGGTGGCCGCATACCAAATTTCAGCCAAATATCTCAAAAACTGAGGGACTAGTTTGCGTGCAAAGAGACAGACGGACAGACGAACATCGCTAAATCAACTCATCTCGTCATCCTGATCATTTCGGTATACTTATTGATGGGTCTATCTCTTCTTCTTCTCATATTTACAAACATCGGACCAAAGTTATAATACCATTTCATGTTCATGAAAGGTATAATAAAAGAAAGAAAGGTAATGAAAAGCTAAAAAAATAAGTAAAGGAAATGAATGGAAAAGAAAGAAAACTAAAGGAGTTACGAAAGGAACAAAAAGAAAGTAAGGAAACGGTAGGAAAGGAAAGGTAATGGAAGGAAAGGTACGGAAACGAAATGTCAGGAAAAGAATTCTAAGGAAAATAGTGAAAGAAAAAAAAAAAGAAAATAAAGATAAGAGAAAAATAAAAGAAAAGAAATGAAATGAAAAAAAAAATTTGAGAAGAAATTCAAGCTAAAATTTAGAAGATTTCCTAGCACAAATTTCTTCAAATTTGTCCCCACTCGCTCTCCCCGGCCAAAGAGCTTTTTTAGACGTCGATCTCTTTGATTATAGGTGAACTTTTTGGCTCTGTGTATACAAAGGTTTAACGATGGCCGCAGCTATTTTAAACTTTTTGGGTAAATAGCCATGTAAAATTATAAATTAACAATAGAACGTGTTTTGACCTTGCTTTCAAGAGCTTTCATCTCTTTCGATTGAAAAAGCGAATTATAATCAGAGGAGCAAACTTTTGCCTAAATGCAGTATTTTAAAATTGAAAAGTAAAAATAAACAAAAAAATTAAGTCAGACATGCACAACATTGCAGTTGGCCGCTTCACTAGCAGCAGGTAACTAGGTCAATGTGGCGAAGTTTTAGATGAGCTTAATAGCATTGGATATCAGCAAAAACTTTTAATAATTAATACTTTAAAATGAATTAAATTTTACGTTTTCAATATTACTCGCATTAGTCAATTGTATTGAATTTGATAAAATTTTAACTTTAATTTGCTCAAATAATAATAGTCATTTGTAGAGAACGACAGAACATGGAAAGCAGAACCGGAGCGAACGTCGGCCAGTTAAGGCTTAAAAGTATCCAAATATTCTTCTTATGGTTAAAATTAGCTGATGGCAGACCGAAGCAAAATCGGGGCGTCTGCGATAAAGTCTAACTTAGTTTTGAAGCTCTATTTGCTTAGCGTCATAAAAGCTTTGCGGGAAAGGTCTAAAGCCATACCGATAAGGTCTTCATGGCATGTGCTAGGTCGCTCGAATTTTGCATAGAAATAATGCATGATTTTCCACAACTATCCACCGAAGTGTTTAAACAGCTCAGCAGGTAGTCTGTAATTTCCATTTATGATTTTCGGGCCTGAATATTGCCAGTGTCACAAATATAGACAAACACATCCCGCATACAAAGAGAATATTAATTTTGAATTTTTAAGTGCGTTTTGCACAATCCACCCATGTTGTCACAAATATGCATGTCGAAGTGCACCATTCATTGCACTGCATGCTGTCTAAGTGCTGATCGATAGGCTCGGTTGATTATGTTGCAAAATAATAGCAAACATCATCAAAAACCACCACAAATAGCCCAACGCATGGACTTTCGATAGTCACATCAAAGCGTCGAACGGCAGGCAACAAAGGCATGTAACAATACATTCGTAAGTGTGGGTGTGCATTCTACGAAAATCTACGCACATTTGCACGAACACTCCAAATCATAAACTGTCAACAAAACCGTCACATGCACCACATTCTGACCACCCAGTCGTCGCATGCACTTTTGGACTCGCCGCAATATGCCAATGGCCGGCATACTACTGTGCTACACAAATTTTATTTGTCACTGTTTGTTATTGGCATTGTTATTACTACTTGTTAAGACTGGTATATTTTGGTGTGTTTTTTGGTTTTGTTATTACTTTGCTCAATGCACATTTACAGCATACTGGCCAATGCTCGAATGTGGGAAATTTGCAGATATATTTATCGGATTCAATTGCAAGTATTTTGCCGCTGCGGCAACTTTTATTTTGTCGAAAATCGTCTAAACGAACTATAGATACATATATGATTCGATATTAAAGTTAGTAACGAAATTAAAGAGTTTTGTAATGCAGTGAAAAATAAAATACATTAAAAAAATTAAAATAAAAAATAAAACAAAACCAAACCAAATAAAGCAAAATAAGATAAAAAAATTAAATTAAATAAAAATAAAAAAAAAAAAATTTTAAATGAAATAAAGTAAATTAAAATGTGTTTTTTGAGAAAAATTTACCCACGCGCTGCAGGAACCAGACAAGCCGACATATGTTTCGATGATACTGGAGTTACATCTCTTCAAGGACTTTTCTTCCCGGTGTTGTGAGAGTCGAACTCACAACACTGTAGTGACTTGTATGCTAGAAGGTCTAACACCTTAGGCCACTACCCAGCTTGAAGGTAAACCCTTCTCAGTGTCCATTTATGCATATATTTATACTTCCATATAGTAGAGCGAGATCCCAGAGCCTAAAAGCGTCACTTATTTTATAATGGATGAAACCAATACCGATCGATAGTCCTCCCCGAATCTAGAAAGAATGTGAAAATTTTAAAGCTGTACCTGTGACAAAGGCCTAGGAATCGCGGGTCAAAGTCGCCAAAAAATGACCCTAACTTCACTTATTTTATAATGGATGATTTTCACATATTAGACGTAGATCATCACCCCGCGTCAGTATCAAGTGTTGTTAGACCCGTACCAGTGACAAGGCTCCAGCCAGACACCCCCAGTTCGCGGATTTTCCTATAGAAATTTTTTCTGTTTTACCAATTTGACGCATTTGGGCCACTTTGGCTGCTTTTAACTACCCAATATTTTCCCATTTTTTGTAGAACACTATCCTCAAGTAGTATCAGGAATTTTTAGACTTCGTCCCATGGCAAAAACTTCAGCCAGACACCTCAAAACTCGGGAAATTTCACTAATTTTTACTGCGCTTTCACATGTTTAGGCGGATTTGACCAACTTTGGCCTCTTTTAAATAACAGATCTTTACACATGTATCGTAAAATGCTACCCTTAAGTAGAATGAAGCATTTCCAGACATGATCCCATGGAAAAAACTTCAGCCAGACACCTGAAAGTTCGAGAACTTTTATTTTCCTATTAATTTGCTTTCTCTTGTTTGTCCCACTTTTACTAATTTTAAATGATAGATCTTTTCACATGTGTCGTAGGACACTACCCTTAAGTAGTTTCAGTAATTTTTAGACCTCGTCCCATGGCAAAAACTTCAGCCAGACACTTCAAAACTCGGGAAATTTCATTCATTTTTACTGCGCTTTCACATGTTTAAGTGGATTTGACAAACTTTGACTACTTTTAAATAGCAGATCTTCACACATGTGTCGTAAAATGCTACCCTTAAGTAGAATCAAGAATTTCCAGACATCATCCCATGGCAAAAACTTCAGCCAGACACCTCAAAGTTCGGGAACTTTTATTTTCCTATTAATTTGCTTTCTCTTGTTTGACCCACTTTTACAATTTCTAAACGACGGATCTTTTCAGGTGTTTCGTAGGACTCTACCCTTAAGTAGTTTCAGTCATTTCTAGACTTCGCCCCATGGCAAAAACTTCAGCCAGACACCTCAAAGCTCGGGATTTTCACTAATTTTTACAGAGATTTCACTTTTTTCAGCAGGTTTCTCCAACTTTGTCCACGTTTAAACGGCGGATCTTTACACATGTGTCGTATAACACTACCCTTAAACGGTATCATGCATTTCCGGACTTCATTCCATGAAAAAAACTTGAGCCAAACAACCCAAAGCACGGGAACTTTTCATCATTTTTACTGTGCTTTCACATGGTCAAATGGGTTTACCCAACTTTGGCTGCTTTTAAATGGCGGATCGCTACAAATGTATCGTATAACACTACTATTAACTAATATTAGGCATTTTTAGACTTCGCCCCATGACAAAAACTTCAGCCAGACACCTCAAAGCTGAGGAAATTTCATAATTCTTGCTGCGAATTCACATGTTTAACTGCGTTGCTCTAACTTTGGCTGCTTTTAAAGGGCAGATAATTCCACATGTGTTATAGAAGACTACCCTTAAGTGGTATCAGGTACTTTTTGACTTCGCCCCATGTCAAAAACTTCAGCCAGACACCTCAAAACCGAGGATTTTTTATAATTCTTACTGCACTTTCACATGTTTAAGCGAATTTGTCCAACTTTGGCTGTTTTTGAAAGGCAGATCTTTGCACATGTGTCGTGGAACACTATCTCCAAGTAGTATCAGGCATTTTTATACATCATCCCATGGAAAAAGCTCAGCCAGACACCTCAAGGCTGAGGAATTTTCATAGTTCTTACTGCTTTTTCACATGTTTAATCGGGTTGGTCCAACTTCGGCTGCTTTTAAAGAGCAGATCTTTTCACATGTGTCATAGAAGACCCCCTCAAAGAAGGATCGGCTATTTTTATACTTCGCCCCATGTCAAAAACTAAAGTCAGACACCTCAAAACTGAAGAATTTTCATAATTCTTACTGCGATTTCACAGGTTTAAGCGAGTAGGTCCAACTGTTGCTGTTCGTAAAGGGCATATCTTCACACATGTGTCATAGAAGACCACCCTAAAGAAGTATCGGGTATTTTTATACTTCGCCCATGTCAAAAACTACAGCCAGACACCTCAAAACTGAGAAATTTTTATAATTCTTACTGCGTTTTCACATGTTTGAGATGGTTCGTCTACCTCTAGCTGCTTTTAAAGGGCAGATATTTTCAATGTGTCATAGAGGACCACCCTTACGTGGTACCAGGTACTTTTAGACTTCGCCTTATGACAAATACTTTAACCAGACACCTTAAATCTGGGTAGTTTTCATAATTCTTACTGTGCTTTCGATTGTTTAAGCAGGTTTGTCCAACTTTGACTATTTTTAAAAGGCGAATATTTACACATGTGTCGTAGAACGCAACTCTTAAGTGGTATCAGGCATTTTTGGAGATCTTCCCATGACAAAAACTACATCCAAACACCTCAAAGCTCGAGTTTTTTTTCGCAATTGATGTCTCCATAGGACATGATCAAGCAAATTAGAACAGTTCAGCCCATACAAAGTGTTCAGATGTGGAATTTGTTGCATTTCAGACAATGTCACTCTTATGTCGCTACCCTGCAGCGAAAGCAACTAGTTGAAAACTACTTTACAACTAGTTGGTGCACCGAGCTTATATGGAACAAAGACAGAACACTGACTAGTTGGACCCGGTGTTCTGTCTTTTTTCCATATAAGCAACTGGTATTTTTTACGTGTTGATGTCCTACAAGATGTCAATTGTCAGATTTCGACCAGAATATACCAGTTATTTACTAGTCAGGAAATACCAGTTTCATGCTAGTTGTAAGATACCAGTTCCATACTAGTTCATCCTGGACTAGTATAATTTCCATAAAATGAACTAGTCCAAAAAGGACCAGTATGGAATATACTAGTCAAAAAGGCTTTTAACCTGGACTAGTATGATTTCAACCAGAATTTTCCTGGCTTACCCTTTATTTTATCATTTGACTTTATTTTCATGTTTATTCTTAAGAAAGCAGCGGCTATTTGTATTTACCCAATCACGAAAAAGCATCTATGAATTATAAGAGAAAACGAAACGAATGAATTTTGTTTTTTTCAACTGGTATAATTTCATCCAGAAAAATCTAGTTGTATACTAGTATGGAATGGATATTTCCTGACTAGTATGGGTTCAGCCGGAAAATTCTATTTGTATACTGGTATGAAATGGATATTTCCTGACTAGTATGAGTTCTGCCAGAAAATTATAGTTGTATACTAGTATTTTTCTGATTAGTTTGAGGTTTCGCTGCAGGGAACTCGCTTAAACCTGTGAAATCGCAGTAAGAATTATGAAAATTTCTCAGTTTTGAGGTGTCTGGCTGTAGTTTTTGACATGGGGCGAAGTATAAAAATACCCGATGCTTCTTTAAGGTGGTCTTCTATGGCACATGTGTGTAGATATGCCCTTTACGAACAGCAAAAGTTGGACCAACTCGCTTAAACCTGTGAAATCGCAGTAAGAATTAGGAAAATTCCTCAGTTTTGAGGTGTCTGACTGTAGTTTTTGACATGGGGCGAAGTATAAAAATACCCGAAACTTCTTTAAGGGGGTCTTCTATGACACATGTGAAAAGATCTGCTCTTTAAAAGCAGCCGAAGTTGGACCAACCCGATTAAACATGTGAACAAGCAGTAAGAACTATGAAAATTCCTCAGCCTTGAGGTGTCTGGCTGAGTTTTTTCCATGGGATGAAGTCTAAAAATACCTGATACTACTTGGAGATAGTGTTCCACGACACATGTGTAAAGATCTGCCTTTCAAAAATAGCCAAAGTTGGACAAACTCGGTTAAACATGTGAAAGTGCAGTAAGAATTATAAAAATTCCTCAGTTTTGAGGTGTCTGGCTGAAGTGTTTGACATGAGGCGAAATCTAAAAGTAACTGATACCACTTAAGGGTGGTCTTCTATGACACATGTGAAAAGATCCGCTCTCTAAGAGCAGCCGAAGTTGGACCAACCCGATTAAACATGTGAAAAAGCAGTAAGA
>CAXKVI010000003.1:28033718-28061218 GCA_964058755.1 Campiglossa producta
TAGCAGATCTTCACACATGTGTCGTAGAATGCTATCCTTAAGTAGAATCAAGCATTTCCAGACATCATCCCATGGCAAAAACTTCAGCCAGACACCTAAAAGTTCGGGAACTTTTATTTTCCTATTAATTTGCTTTCTCTTGTTTGTCCCACTTTTACAACTTCTAAACGACGGATCTTTTCAGATGTTTCGTAGGACACTACCCTTAAGTAGCTTCAGTCATTTCTATACTTCGCCCCATGGCAAAAACTTCAGCCAGACACCTCAAAGCTCGGGATTTTCACTAATTTTTACAGAGATTTCACTTGTTTCAGCAGGTTTCTCCAACTTTGTCCACGTTTAAACGGCGGATCTTTACACACGTGTCGTATAACACTACCCTTAAACAGCATCAGGCATTTCCGGACTTCATTCCATGAAAAAAACTTAAGCCAAACAACCCAAAGCACGGGGACTTTTCATCATTTTTAATGTGCTTTCACATGGTCAAATGGGTTTACTCAACTTTGGCTGCTTTTAAATGGCGGATCGTTACAAATGTATCGTATAACACTACTATTAACTAATATTAGGCATTTTTAGACTTCGCCCCATGACAAAAACTTCAGCCAGACACCTCAAAGCTGAGGAAATTTCATAATTCTTGCTGCGAATTCACATGTTTAACTGCGTTGCTCTAACTTTGGCTGCTTTTAAAGGGCAGATAATTTCACATGTGTCATAGAAGACCACCCTTAAGTGGTATCACGTACTTTTTGACTTCGCCCCATGTCAAAAACTTCAGCCAGACACCTCAAAACCGAGGAATTTTTATAATTCTTACTGCACTTTCACATGTTTAAGCGAGTTTGTCCAACTTTGGCTGTTTTTGAAAGGCAGATCTTTGCACATGTGTCGTGGAACACTATCTCCAAGTAGTATCAGGCATTTTTATACTTCATCCCATGGAAAAACCCTCAGCTAGACACCTCAAGCCTGAGGAATTTTCATAGTTCTTACTGCTTTTTCACATGTTTAATCGGGTTGGTCCAACTTCGGCTGCTCTTAGAGAGCGGATCTTTTCACATGTGTCATAGAAGGCCACCCTTAAGTGGTATCAGTTACTTTTAGATTTCGCCTCATGTCAAACACTTCAGCCAGACACCTCAAAACTGAGGAATTTTTATAATTCTTACTGCACTTTCACATGTTTACCCGAGTTTGTCCAACTTTGGCTATTTTTGAAAGGCAGATCTTTACACATGTGTCGTGGAACACTATCTCCAAGTAGTATCAGGTATTTTTAGACTTCATCCCATGGAAAAAACTGCAGCCAGACACCTCAAGGCTGAGGAATTTTCATAGTTCTTACTGCTTGTTCACATGTTTAATCGGGTTGGTCCAACTTCGGTTGCTTTTAAAGAGCAGATCTTTTCACATGTGTCATAGAAGACCACCTTAAAGAAGCATCGGGTATTTTTATACTTCGCCCCATGTCAAAAACTACAGCCAGACACCTCAAAACTGAGGAATTTTCATAATTCTTACTGCGATTTCACAGGTTTAAGCGAGTTCCCTAATCAGAAAAATACTAGTATACAACTATAATTTTCTGGCAGAACTCATACTAGTCAGGAAATATCCATTTCATACCAGTATACAAATAGAATTTTTCGGCTGAACCCATACTAGTCAGGAAATATCCATTCCATACTAGTATACAACTAAATTTTTCTGGATGAAATTATACCAGTTGAAAAAAACAAAATTCATTCGTTTCGTTTTCTTTTATAATTCATAGATGCTTTTTCGTGATTGGGTAAATACAAATAGCCGCTGCTTTCTTAAGAATAAACATGAAAATAAAGTCAAATGATAAAATAAAGGGTAAACCAGGAAAATTCTGGTCCAGGTTAAAAGCCTTTTTGACTAGTATATTCCATACTGGTCCTTTTTGGACTAGTTCATTTTATGGAAATTATACTAGTCCAGGATGAACTAGTATGGAACTGGTATCTTACAACTAGCATGAAACTGGTATTTCTGAAATTGACATCTTGTAGGACATCAACCCGTAAAAAAAACCAGTTGCTTATAAAAAGACAGAACACCGGGCCCAACTAGTCAGTGTTCTGTCTTTGTTCCATATAAGCTCGGTGCACCAACTAGTTGTAAAGTAGTTTTCAACTAGTTGCTTTCGCTGCAAGGTAGCGACATAAGAGTGACATTGTCTGAAATGCAACAAATTCCACATCTGAACACTTTGTATGGGCTGAACTGTTCTAATTTGCTTGATCATGTCCTATGAAGAGATCAATTGCGAAAAAAAACTCGAGCTCTGAGGTGTTTGGATGTAGTTTTTGTCATGGGAAGATCTCCAAAAATGCCTGATACCACTTAAGAGTTGCGTTCTACGACACATGTGTAAATATTCGCCTTTTAAAAATAGTCAAAGTTGGACAAACCTGCTTCAACAATCGAAAGCACAGTAAGAATTATGAAAACTACCCAGATTTAAGGTGTCTGGTTAAAGTATTTGTCATAAGGCGAAGTCTAAAAGTACCTGGTACCACGTAAGGGTGGTCCTCTATGACACATTGAAAATATCTGCCCTTTAAAAGCAGCCAGAGGTAGACGAACCATCTCAAACATGTGAAAACGCAGTAAGAATTATAAAAATTTCTCAGTTTTGAGGTGTCTGGCTGTAGTTTTTGACATGGGGCGAAGTATAAAAATAGCCAATCCTTCTTTAAGGGGGTCTTCTATGACACATGTGAAAAGATCTGCTCTTTAAAAGCAGCCGAAGTTGGACGAACTCGCTTAAACCTTTGAAATCGCAGTAAGAATTATGAAAATTCCTCAGTTTTGAGGTGTCTGGCTGAAATTTTTGACATGGGGCAAAGTATAAAAAATACCCGATACTTCTTTAAGGTGGTCTTCTATGACACATGTGTGAAGATATGCCCTTTACGAACAGCAAAAGTTGGACCAACTCGCTTAAACCTGTGAAATCGCAGTAATAATTATGAAAATTCTTCAGTTTTGAGGTGTCTGACTGTAGTTTTTGACATGAGGCGAAGTATAATAATAGCCGATCCTTCTTTAAGGGTGTCTTCTATGACACATGTGAAAAGATCTGCTCTTTAAAAGCAGCCGAAGTTGGACGAACTCGCTTAAACCTTTGAAATCGCAGTAAGAATTATGAAAATTCCTCAGTTTTGAGGTGTCTGGCTGAAATTTTTGACATGGGGCAAAGTATAAAAAATACCCGATACTTCTTTAAGGTGGTCTTCTATGACACATGTGTGAAGATATGCCCTTTACGAACAGCAAAAGTTGGACCAACTCGCTTAAACCTGTGAAATCGCAGTAATAATTATGAAAATTCCTCAGTTTTGAGGTGTCTGACTGTAGTTTTTGACATGAGGCGAAGTATAATAATAGCCGATCCTTCTTTAAGGGGGTCTTCTATGACACATGTGAAAAGATCTGCTCTTTAAAAGCAGCCGAAGTTGGACCAACCCGATTAAACATGTGAAAAAGCAGTAAGAACTATGAAAATTCCTCAGGCTTGAGGTGTCTGGCTGAAGTTTTTTCCATGGGATGAAGTATAAAAATGCCTGATACTACTTGGAGATAGTGTTCCACGACACATGTGCAAAGATCTGCCTTTCAAAAACAGCCAAAGTTGGACAAATTCGCTTAAACATGTGAAAGTGCAGTAAGAATTATAAAAATTCCTCGGTTTTGAGGTGTCTGGCTGAAGTTTTTGACATGGGGCGAAGTCAAAAAGTACCTGATACCACTTAAGGGTAGTCTTCTATGACACATGTGAAATTATCTGCCCTTTAATAGCAGCCAAAGTTAGACCAACGCAGTTAAACATGTGAATTCGCAACAAGAATTATGAAATTTCCTCAGCTTTGAGGTGTCTGGCTGAAGTTTTTGTCATGGGGCGAAGTCTAAAATTGCCTAATATTAGTTAATAGTAGTGTTATACGATACATTTGTAGCGATCCGCCATTTAAAAGCAGCCAAAGTTGGCTAAACCCATTTGACCATGTGAAAGCACAGTAAAAATGATGAAAAGTTCCCGTGCTTTGGGTTGTTTGGCTTAAGTTTTTTTCATGGAATGAAGTCCGGAAATGCCTGATACCGTTTAAGGGTAGTGTTATACGACACATGTGTAAAGATCCGCCGTTTAAACGTGGACAAAGTTGGAGAAACCTGCTGAAACAAGTGAAATCTCTGTAAAAATTTGTGAAAATCCCGAGCTTTGAGGTGTCTGGCTGAAGTTTTTGCCATGGGGCGAAGTCTAGAAATGACTGAAACTACTTAAGGGTAGTGTCCTATGAAACATCTGAAAAGATCCGTCGTTTAGAAATTGTAAAAGTGGGACAAACAAGAGAAAGCAAATTAATAGGAAAATAAAAGTTCCCGAACTTTGAGGTGTCTAGCTGAAGTTTTTGCCATGGGATGATGTCTGGAAATGCTTGATTCTACTTAAGGGTAGCAGTTTACGACACATATGTGAAGATCTGCTATTTAAAAGTAGTCAAAGTTTGTCAAATCCACTTAAACATGTGAAAGCGCGGTAAAAATGAGTGAAATTTCCCGAGTTTTGAAGTGTCTGGCTGAAGTTTTTGCCATGGGACGAGGTCTAAAAATTACTGAAACTACTTAAGGGTAGTGTCCTACGACACATGTGAAAAGATCTATCATTTAAAATTAGTAAAAGTGGGACAAACAAGAGAAAGCAAATTAATAGGAAAATAAAAGTTCTCGAACTTTCAGGTGTCTGGCTGAAGTTTTTTCCATGGGATGATGTCTAGAAATTCTTGATTCTACTTAAGGGTAGCATTTTAAGATACATGTGTAAAGATCTGTTATTTAAAAGAGGCCAAAGTTGGTCAAATCCGCTTAAACATGTGAAAGCGCAGTAAAAATTAGTGAAATTTCCCGAGTTTTGAGGTGTCTGGCTGAAGTTTTTTCCATGGGACGAAGTCTAAAAATTCCTGATACTGCTTGAGGGTAGTGTTCTACAAAAAATGGGAAAATATTGGGTAGTTAAAAGCAGCCAAAGTGGTCCAAATGCGTGAAATTAGTAAAACAGAATAAATTTCCATAGGAAAATCCTCGAACTGGGGGTGTCTGGCTGGAGCCTTGTCACTGGTACGGGTCTAACAACACTTGATACTGACGCGGGGTGGTAATCTACGTCAAATATGTGAAAATCATCCATTATAAAATAAGTGAAGTTAGGGTCATTTTTTGGCGACTTTGACCCCCGATTCCTAGGCCCTTGTCATAGGTACAGCTTTAAAATTTTCACATTCTTTCTAGATTCGGGGAGGACTATCGATCGGTATTGGTTTCATCCATTATAAAATAAGTGACGCTTTTAGGCTCTGGGATCTCGCTCTATGACTTTTATGATAGAAGGTCTAACACCTTAGGCCACTACCCAGCTTGAAGGTAAACCCTTCTCAGTGTCCATTTATGCATATATTTATACTTCCATATAGAACATTTCTTTAATTTCAATGCTAACTTATATGAAAGATTTGCGAATTTTTAGGACTTGGTGTGAAACCTATGAAAGAATTTTCATACTTAATTAAGCACGAATATTTTTCCATTTATAACATTAAACTCTTTGTTGCTTTTTTGACTTGTAGTCTATTGCTGTAAATACCGACGGTATTTACAAGCAATTTTCGGGATTGTATGAAAATGTGTTTTTTGAGAAAAATTTACCCACGCGCTGCAGGAACCAGACAAGCCGACATATGTTTCGATGATACTGGAGTTACGTCTCTTCAAGGACTTTTCTTCCCGGTGTTGTGAGAGTCGAACTCACAACACTGTAGTGACTTGTATGCTAGAAGGTCTAACACCTTAGGCCACTACCCAGCTTGAAGGTAAACCCTTCTCAGTGTCCATTTATGCATATATTTATACTTCCATATAGACATGAAAAATTTACCTACGCGCTGCAGGAACCAGACAAGCCGACATATGTTTCGATGATACTGGAATTACATCTCTTCATGGACTTTTCTTTCCGGCATTGTGAGAGTCGAACTCACAACACTGTAGTGACTTTTATGATAGAAGGTCTAACACCTTAGGCCACTACCCAGCTTGAAGGTAAACCCTTCTCAGTGTCCATTTATGCATATATTTATACTTCCATATAGAACATTTCTTTAATTTCAATGCTAACTTATATGAAAGATTTGCGAATTTTTAGGACTCGGTGTGAAACCTATGAAAGAATTTTCATACTTAATTAAGCACGAATATTTTTCCATTTATAACATTAAACTCTTTGTTGCTTTTTTGACTTGTAGTCTATTGCTGTAAATACCGACGGTATTTACAAGCAATTTTCGGGATTGTATGAAAATGTGTTTTTTGAGAAAAATTTACCTACGCGCTGCAGGAACCAGACAAGCCGACATATTTTTCGATGATACTGGAATTACATCTCTTCATGGACTTTTCTTCCCGGCAAATAGAAATGGAGTTATAAAAAGTTATATCGAAAAGTTTGTTGTTTTAAAAGTCTTGTTGTGGACTAATTTGAGGACCACTCGTCGATTCACTCAAAGTACAAAAAAAAAAAAAAAAAAATACACAAAATCGAATAAATCGGTGGTACAAACTGAGTGGAGAATTTGAAAAAATTGCAAGTTTCAAATGCCTTGGCATAAAACGAACAAATATGAAGAGGTCAAAAGGAAACAATAACAAAAATCATAAGTATAGAATGTTGTAATAATAGTTGAAGAGCTAGTATTGCTGCAAGTATTGAAAACGGAAGTGAGGTAAATAAAAATGTTTGCTTAATAAAAGTTAAAATTCATAATTTCTGTTTAAATTCAATTCCTTTACTTCAATATAAATAAATTAATGCCCACTGTGGTTTTAACTGCAAAAGGTAGATAGTTCAACCATGTATTTAAGGGAGATGGTGATTAAAAGAGGCGAGGAGGGGGCTAAACGTTGCAAGCTCTAATATTTTTTGTATGCAGTTTGATTTTATTAGTGTTTCCTGCCCGGATTTGGACTGCAATAAAATTCAAAATGAACTAAATTAATGCAAAAAAAAGTTAGTTACACTGAAATAAAAAGGTTGAAAGTGCACATTGAAAGTAACATATCAAAACCACTTTCAAAGAGACTATGATAATATTGTAAATATTACAGTATTTACTGTAAAATTGGCAGTAAAAACATGTGATTTTTGAAAAATATTAATTAATGATATGAGTCCACTTTCAAATTTACAGTAATTAAAGTCAATATGATAGTGTCCTCTTTCAAATTTACAGTAATTCATGTCAATATGATAGTATATTCGAACAATGATAGGGGGTCACTTTCAAAATTGATATTACCCACTGTTGGACGAAAAATTACAGGGTTTACTCTTAATTTGACGGCCGTTTCTTGTAGTTTTTTTTCTGTGTAGAAAATCAGCCTCACTTAGCCTTGCTGCCCTCTATTATCTGATGGATGGTATGATACTACCGACCTGTAGTAGTATATAATAAAAAATAAATAAGTTTAAAAATTTAATGAAATAAAATATATTGAAATGCAGTAAATGAAAAAAATCAAATAATATAACGTAAAATAATACATATAAGATAACTACACCAATTCCAGTTGTAAATGAGAAAGAGTCACATATAAATGCGAAAGAGTCATTTTTAATTGGGAATAGTCATTTGTAAATGAGAATAGTCAATTGCAAATTCGAAAGAGTCAATTGGAAATGAGATAAGTTACTTGTAAATGCGAAAGTGTCACATGAAAATGCGAAATTGTTAATTATATTTTTTTAGCTTACTCGATGTGTATACTTTTTAAACATAAAGTAGTACATAGTTTCTATTCAAGTATAAGGTAAGTCTTCAACTCTTCGCCTATCTTGCGGTCCATTTTCCGCCGTCCTACAGCAACAAGGATCTCTAGGCGAAAAACATGTATTGACAGAAGGACCTGTATTGATAGAAGGGCCTCATTCTCAATAATTTTCTTATGTCAGTAAAGCGTCCTAACAGCAGACCACGGTTTCAATGAAAATAATTTCTTTTGAAAGTGTTTACCGTGAGTTCATAACTTTTCTTTTGTTTCTCATTTTCATGTGACAATTTCCCATTTACAAGTACCCAATCTCATTTCCAGTTGACTCTTTCGCATTTACAATTGACTATTCTCATTTACAAATGACTCTTTCGCATTTTAGTGTGACTGTTTCTAATTTACAAATGACTAATCTCATTTACAATTAACACAGCTTATTTTCAAGTGACAATTTCTCATTTACAAGTAACTATTCTCATTTACAAATGGTATTTTCCCATTTACAAGTGACTATTCTTATTTTCAAGTGACTCTTTCTCATTTACAACTGGAAATGGTGTAGAACAAAATATAATAAAAAATTAAAAAAATAAAACAAAGAAAAATAATAATATAAAATTAAAAAAAAAAACAAGTAAGGAATTCTAAGTTCGGTTAAACCGAACATTAAATACCCAGCGGTAGTTTTCATATGATTTTCGAAATATTCCATTTCGGAAGTGGTCGTAGTTAGGAAGCGATTTCGGCAATTACATCAGGCCCCTTTTATGCTTGTATACTTTGTACCAATTACATCGTTCCACCGTAATTAGTTTAAAAGTTACGAGCAGTCGATTTTTCAGAAATTCCTCCATTAAAAGAGGGCGGTGCCATGCCTACTTTTAAAAATGTATCAAAAAATTATAATAGAATCCTACCATACTATATCATTTTAGCCATTTCCGTTACCGAATAATGTCAATTTAGGTGATTTTCGAAGTTATCGATGTCGAAAGTGGGCGTGGTTGGAGGGCGATTTTATCC
The DNA here is from genome assembly GCA_964058755.1 of Campiglossa producta. Taxonomy (NCBI): domain Eukaryota; kingdom Metazoa; phylum Arthropoda; class Insecta; order Diptera; family Tephritidae; genus Campiglossa; species Campiglossa producta. Next base: position 28,042,596 of record CAXKVI010000003.1, read on the forward strand.
AATTTTATCAGGTACACTTCCAACGATACTAGTATGCTTTGTGCCAAATTTAATGGTTCTACCGTAATCAGTTTAAAAGTTATGACCCGTGAAATTTTCAAATATGCCTCCCTGAAATGTGGGCGGTGGCACGCCTACTTTTAAAAATTGATCAAAAAATCATAACGGAATGGCTAGGCGGTTCATCCTACCAAACTATATCTTTTTAGCCATTTCCGTTCTCGAATTATGTCAATTTATGTGATTTTAGAAATTTTCGATATCGAAACTAGGCGTGGTTGGAGGGCGATTTTATCCAATTTCATCAAGTATACTCCCAACGATACTAGTATGCTTTGTGCCAAATTTAATCGTTCTATCGTAATCGGTTTAAGAGTTACGACCAGTCAAATTTCCAAAAATGCATCCCTTAAAAGTGGGCGTTGCCACGCCCACTATACAAAATGTATGGAAAAATCATAAGAGAATGACCAGGGGGACTCATCTATAAAATTATATAATTTTAGCCATTTCAGCTACCGAGATATGTCAATTTATGTGGTTTACGAAATTTTCTATATGCTACTTTCAATAGCAACCTACCTTGGCCAAAAAGTAACCTGTATATAAAATTTCATGAAAATATCTCAATTTTTACTCAAGTTGTCGTTTACACAAACGGACAGACGGACGGACGGATATTCCTTAATGAACTCTTCTTTTAAACCTAGAAGTACATTTACACCGCACCAAGTTTGGTAAATTTGGCGAAAAATTGCAAATTTGGTGCTTTTTTCTATACAAAGCTAATTTTCCAAATTTGGAATTCCATCACATTTGGCCTCATTCGCCGAACAATACAATCCACAGTTCATCCAAATAGCAACCCTGCGGGTGTTCCACATTTAGAATTGCCCAGCAAGAACCTTAATGGGTAATTAACGTGTGATAACTTTTGCATTATGAACGGCTGTAAGTAACAATTTCAACTAGTTTTTTTTAAGTAAATGGACCAATTCTACCAAGAAAAGACAGAAGCCTTCTTGACTCTTCATTTATTATTACTCTACAGGTGTTTAAAACATCACGGTTGTGCATTTCTTTCGGTGGCTTTGTGTTCTGGTAGAAGATTCTTGCAGGGAAGGTGAAGCCAAATGCAAATTTGCCGGTCTAAACAGGTTCGAAATGACTCATTCAAATTCGCCAAATTTGGTGCAGTATAAATGTACTATAATAACTTTCATATATGGAACTCTTTATCTATTCGATTATTTTGTGCCGTTACGTAGTACCGTTATGTGAACAAATTTATGATACCCTTGTACACTTTCGCATTTACAATTGACTATTCTCAATTACAAATGCAGCTTTCGCATATCAATGTGACGCTTTCTCATTTACACCTGGAAATGGTGTACGCTGGGTATAAAAAAACGAATGGAGGCGATATACCAACAGGTTATCACAACCTCTATCGAGATTTTTGCCGAGCTTCTCTTCCAACTTAAAGTATGCTGCTTTGATTTTTTTCCTACAAGTTGGCGGACTCCAAACGTCACTTGCAAAGCAAATGAGTTTTTGCTGACAAGCTTCTCATGCCAGGAATACACCCGGAGAGTTTGCCAAACTACCGCCGAGAAGCGAGCCCGTTTAGAAAAATTCTTTTTTAAATAATTTTTTATGCTGGGTTTTGCCGGGCTTTGACGACTTGGCGAATTTAGTCGCTACACCACGGCGGCCACCGTGTGAAACAACAAAATAAAATAAAATAAAATAAAATAAAATAAAATAAAATAAAATAAAATAAAATAAAATAAAATAAAATAAAATAAAATAAAATAAAATAAAATAAAATAAAATAAAATACAATAAAATAAAATAAAATAAAATAAAATAAAATAAAATAAAATAAAATAAAATAAAATAAAATAAAATAAAATAAAATAAAATAAAATAAAATAAAATAAAATAAAATAAAATAAAATAAAATAAAATAAAATAAAATAAAATAAAATAAAATAAAATAAAATAAAATAAAATAAAATAAAATAAAATAAAATAAAATAAAATAAAATAAAATAAAATAAAATAAAATAAAATAAAATAAAATAAAATAAAATAAAATAAAATAAAATAAAATAAAATAAAATAAAATAAAATAAAATAAAATAAAATAAAATAAAATAAAATAAAATAAAATAAAATAAAATAAAATAAAATAAAATAAAATAAAATAAAATAAAATAAAATAAAATAAAATAAAATAAAATAAAATAAAATAAAATAAAACAAAATAAAATAAAATAAAATAAAATAAAATAAAATAAAATAAAATGAAATAAAAAAATATATTATAAAATAAAATGAAATAAAAAAATAACAAAAAATAATAAATAAAAAAATAAAAATTAAAAAATTAAAATAAAATAAACTGAAATAAATAAAAAATTAAATAAAATAAGGTAAAATAAGGTAAGGTTGAACGAAAGAATAGACTAACCCCAGAATTCCGTAAGCTGTCTCTAGTCACTAATAGAGACAATAGTCACTAATAGAGACATTTTGTGTTCCAATTCCATTTCGTCCATATCAAACCTCAAACGACAAATCTCAATTTTTGTGACTTGAGATGAGACAAAATTACAGAATTCGGGGGTAAAACAAAATAAATCCGGAGGTGATTTTGTTTCTAGTTCCTGTAACTAGCAGCAATGCGGCTAACATGCTGTCCCCAGCATTGGTCTGCTAACAGTATCTGTTTACAGAGAATGTAAATTTACACAAAGTAATTAACATTCTATGGTTATAACTTAACAGTTAGCAGAGACACACTGTGGAGTGAAATGTTCTGTAAAAACTAAGTTTTCAGTCCACAGTTCATTTAAGCGAATTCTCTCCACTGCAATCCACATAGCAGCCAAAGGTTTTTGACTTGGCTATATCAGAGGAACTGGTGAAAATTTTAATAATGGTGAAAACAATTGCACAGAGGGTAGATATTTATTATTATTTCTACCCTCTTTGACAATTGTATATGTACACGGAGAAAAATATTTTTCTCAAATCTAGAAAAATATTTTCTCATTCTCAAATTAGTAAATGTTACGTGCGGCCAATGGCAATGGCGGGATGCTCGCACGTAATAATATGCAAAGAAATGAAAAGAGAGGCGAGTGAATAAGGAAATAAACAATGGGATTCGAAAGTAAATATGTACAATAGTTTTATTAAATGTAACTTGTATGTGATAAGGAAATGTAATGGAATGGAAATAATTACAAAGTGCACAATAAATTATTATATGGAAATTTAAGTGGTAATTTACCTTGGTTTGGCAGCTGATGACTCTCGTATGCTCGGAAAAGAAGTGTACTCCCCGCCCTAGACGGCTTAGTCGTCAGGGTTCGAATCCCGCCGCCGCCGGTACTTTTTAATTATTAATTTTTTTATTTTATTTTTAATTTTTAATTATAAGTGGACTGTAAATTTAATTTTATTGTTGTTACTAAATGAGGGTGAGCGTTAGCACTAACGAGTTTGCAGATAGCAGCAAAAGCTGAATGACACTCAGCACTAGGCTCGGAGACAGGCATCTGGATGACTGCTCACTTTACCCACATTTTATTTATATAGGGACTGGTCCCTTCCAAAAGTATGCATAGGAGGCTAGCACAGTGCTAAAACCACAATTTGTTGAAGCGGCTATAAGCTATGTATTCCGTAAATTCCATAAACTATCTGCGAATTACATTGGTATGTAATGCAGAAGATATGAAATGAACGAAATAATCATAGCTTATGCCGCGTAAACAGTAAATAGCTTGAGAAATTTTAAAAATTTACTTGATTTTCACTGAAATTAATCAAAACAATTTATTTTAAACAAGCAAGTTATATTCTTATTAAAAACAAAAAGAAAATATAAGAAGAAAAAATATTTAAAAAAACAAGAAAACATTTTCAAAAATATACTTAATTTAGGAAAATATCTGTAATTATATCAAGAAAAAAATAAGGAAACTTTTTTTTTGACAAACAACAACAAGAACTAAGATTGAAACATTTGAAGAAAACGTGTTCTTCAACAGCCCAGCATGTTATTTATTTTAGTTTTTATCAAGGAAGAATTAGGAAAACTTTTCTTATTCATGTTAGTGATTATTAAGGCAGAAATGAGAAAACATTTTCGTATTTATTTAAAAATTTTGAAATCCTGGATTTTCTTAATATTTAGTAAATACTTTCCAAGTTCAAAATCATTCCTCGATTTTCTTGTTTGTGCCTTGTTTTTAGTAAAAAATTCTCTCCGTGTATAAAGAATAAGCGCCAAAGCCGCTGGAGATGGTAATTCTGGGGCAGTATATAAAATTTCTGTGGCAACAAGGACAAACGAACAAAGTTCTTTTTTTGCAATTCAGTTTACTTTATTTTTTTCATGCCAGTCTATTATTTCATGCCAGTCTATTTTATTTTATTTTATTTTATTTAATTTTATTTTATTTTATTTTATTTTATTTTATTTTATTTTATTTTATTTTATTTGATTTTATTTTATTTTATTTTATTTTATTTTATTTTATTTTATTTTATTTTATTTTATTTTATTTTATTTTATTTTATTTTATTTGATTTTATTTTATTTTATTTTATTTTATTTTATTTTATTTTATTTTATTTTATTTTATTTCACTTAAATTTGTTTTATTATATTTTATTTTATTTTATTTTATTTTATTTTATTTTATTTTATTTTATTTTATTTTATTTTATTTTATTTTATTTTATTTTATTTTATTTTATTTTATTTTATTTTATTTTATTTTATTTTATTTTATTTTATTTTATTTTATTTTATTTTATTTTATTTTATTTTATTTTATTTTATTTTATTTTATTTTATTTTATTTTATTTTATTTTATTTTATTTTATTTTATTTTATTTTATTTTATTTTATTTTATTTTATTTTATTTTATTTTATTTTATTTTATTTTATTTTATTTTATTTTATTTTATTTTATTTTATTTTATTTTATTTTATTTTATTTTATTTTATTTTATTTTATTTTATTTTATTTTATTTTATTTTATTTTATTTTATTTTATTTTATTTTATTTTATTTTATTTTATTTTATTTTATTTTATTTTATTTTATTTTATTTTATTTTATTTTATTTTACTTGATTTTATTTTATTTTATTTTATTTTTTTTTTTATTTATATTTTATTTTATTTTATTTTATTTTATTTTATTTTATTTTATTTTATTTTATTTTATTTTATTTTATTTTATTTTATTTTATTTTATTTTATTTTATTTTATTTTATTTTATTTTATTTTATTTTATTTTATTTTATTTTATTTTATTTTATTTTATTTTATTTTATTTTATTTTATTTTATTTTATTTTATTTTATTTTATTTTATTTTATTTTATTTTATTTTATTTTATTTTATTTTATTTTATTTTATTTTATTTTATTTTATTTTATTTTATTTTATTTTATTTTATTTTATTTTATTTTTTTTTTATTTTATTTTATTTTATTTTATTTTATTTTATTTTATTTTATTTTATTTTATTTTATTTTATTTTATTTTATTTTATTTTATTATTTTATTTTTTTTTATTATACCTTTCATGAACATGAAATGGTACTATAACTTTGGTCCGATGTTTGTAAGTAAGTTTTTTATTTTATTTTATTTTATTTTATTTTATTTTATTTTATTTTATTTTATTTTATTTTATTTTATTTTATTTTATTTTATTTTATTTTATTTTATTTTATTTTATTTTATTTTATTTTATTTTATTTTATTTTATTTTATTTTATTATTTTATTTTATTTTATTATACCTTTCATGAACATGAAATGGTACTATAACTTTGGTCCGATGTTTGTAAGTATGAGAAGAAGAAGAGATGGACCCATCAATAATTATACCGAAATGATCAGGATGACAATCTGTCTGTTTGAACGCAAAAAAGTCCCTCAGTTTTTGAGATATCTGGCTGAAATTTTGTAATGTAGGAATCATTTGTCGGAACTGGTGAGATCGGACCAGTATAAGATATAGCCTCGATACAACCGATTGTTCCGATATAAGGTTTATTGGCCATAACTTCTGTAATGAAAAAGGCAGGAACGTGAAATTTTATAGCTACGGCTCTTTTTCATGAACAATATCGATGTTGAAAATCACTAAGATTAGATTAAAATTTCTGATAGCCCCCATACAATCGATAATTCCGATAAACGGATTTTGAACTATCATCATCATCATTTATTGGCGCTTAACCGCCTAAGCGATTTTGGCCGTCGCCTATCAAAGCACGCCAGTCATTCCTTTTTAGCGATAACTGACGCCAATTCGAAACCCCAAGGGAGTTCAAGTCATCCTCCACCTGTTGTTTCCATCTCAGTCGAACCCTCCCCCTTCCTCTGCTGCCGAATTCGGGTGACGATTGGAAAACCTTCTGGGCTGGAGCTTCTTTGTCCATTCGCATGACGTGACCCAGCCAGCGGAGCCTTTGGGCTTTAATTCGCTGGACTATGGTCAGATCTGCGTAAAGCTCGTACAGCTCATCGTTAAATCTCCTTCGATACTCGCCGTCGGCATCACGGGAAGGACCATAAATCTTCCGGAGAACTTTTCTCTCAAATACTCCAAGGGCCATCTCATCTTCTCTTGACATTGTCCATGAATCTGAGCCATACATCAGGACAGGTATGATGAGAGACTTATAGAGCGTGATCTTTGTTCTTCGAGAGAGGACTTTACTTCTCAATTGCCTACTCAGTCCAAAGTAGCACTTGTTCGCAAGAGTGATTCTCCGTTGGATTTCTAGACTGATATTATTTTCGGTGTTAATGCTGGTTCCCAAATAGACGAAGTCCCTCACAGTTTCAAATTTGTAACTATCAACAGTGACGTGGCTGCCAAGGCGCAGGTGCGCCGATTCTTTCTTTGATGACAGCAAATACTTCGTCTTGTCCTCGTTGACCGCAAGACCCACTTTTTTCGCTTCTTTTGTTATGGAACCCTTTTGAAAAGCATACTTACTTTGGGTTGACAATTGTTACGCAGTTGTACCATGTTTACCTGGTGGCACGAAGAAGCTGGTCGGCGTCTGCCCGTGTGCGTCTAGCTGTCCCGGAGCTTCAGCCACTTATGTGGATTCGTTGACCAAACGGCCGACCAAACCACCAGTTGAGACAAACCCAAGGCCTAACAAGAAAAAATTTACGCACACGTAAGGGTTAAGGGAATTTCTTACCTCATCACATACTATGATCAATGACTAACCTTTTGAGAAAGCGACACAACACTTTGTCTTTTGCCTAGCGGTTCTTCTTCCTATTACTTACCGCTCTTAACCCACCCAACCATGACTTCTCTGATGTAAGCGAGAAGTCCCAATATAAAAGCAACAACAACAACGAATTTCAGACCATTATTACAAACTTTACAACTTCATATTTATTTAATAAAACAAACTAATCAACTAATAAAAATGTAGTATTTTAGTTTCATACTAATTTTAGTACGGACAATGCAAAAAGTACTATTTTTACTATCAATCTGAAGTCCGAACACTTGTAGGAACGGTATGGAATCGGAACAATTTTTGAATAACAAGCCTACTATGTGTATGAAATTCAAATTATTAACCTACAAATTAACTAAACTGCGGTAGTAGAAAAGTGAAAAGCATTTGAGATTGAAAATAATTTTAATTTGATTGGAATTTAAATCAAAACCTCGCAATAAAAAGCATATTAACTTTAATATTTAATTAGACGGAAATACTGGGTTTTTACTAATTTCTCTCTATCCGCTCTTACATCCCACAAATGATCATTAGAGCGGGATAGCACTATAAATTACTATAATAGGTATGGGTACATACGAAACCCAAAAAAAAAAGAAACAAAATGGAAATAATAGAAAAATATGTTAATGAAATTTGGCAAAACTTACATGGTTGATGCTGGAACTCGATGAAGGCCTCCGACGATTCCGCTGCTTTGCTGAAAGTTAAAGCTTAGGGCATACACATTTTTTTATGTCGATTTTGTTTCATTTCCCTTCGTTTCTATATTATTATTTTGTCAAACATATTTAATTTAGTGTATTAGGACACTAACATTATCATAAAATGATCTCTAATTTCCACTTTTCACTCTCCCAATACCACTTACATTTGTCTCTTTCTGACAATTCTTTTATATATTTTTTTGGGAATATAATTTTAAAATTTTAGAATTTTTGCTATTTTTTTTTTTTTTTGTATTTTCTTTTTTTTTTTACATAATTTAAACTCAATTTATTTTTTTTCTATTTTTGGCGGAACTTATATATGTATATATCTATATATAAGTATATTCTTATCGTTTAAAATTGACGCATATTCGTATGTGTCGTTCACTTTTGGACACTATGGTTAGCTCACTCTCATGGTCCTCATTTTTATGAGTAAAGATTATTCAAGTTATTTTTAGTTTAAATAAAAAAAGGCGATTTTTAAATTTTTTTCTATATAACTCAAAAAAATTGAAGTTGGAGTGCTTGACAATTTTTCAAGTTTTTAGAAAAACTTGCAGATCTCATTTTAGAGCAAACCAACTATATATTTGGACAGCCGAACTTGTAGCTGAAGTTTAGAGTAGATTTTTTTCTCTTTTCAACAAGCAATTAAATAAATTTTTAAGAAAATTTAATAAAAATGTGCATAAGCATTCGAAAATGAAATTATGACAAATGACATTGAAAAACTTCGAGAAATTTAGGGTAAATCACATTTTCTTTGAAGAATTTAAGTCTTTTTGCACAGAAAAAAAACACAGCTCAGGAAATAAAAGGGTCACAGGATCTGGATGCCGCACATCCTCATCTTCACTAGCACCAACTGAAACACATCAGGAGCTCAGCAACCAGCAACACAGGAACTCAGGAACACTGCAACCAGGAACATGATTATGTATTTTTTTGTTTAGGTAGCTCGAAACGATTTACGCGTTTAACTTTTTGTATTTTTTTCCGGGAAATAAATTGACAAAACTATTTACTTTATTTTAAATTTAATTTCCGACTTAGAAAAAAAACTTTCGATCGCGAAAAAAAATCTTACCGAGAGTATACCTTTTACTTAAAACTTTATCCAGGAGAAGAGACCGATATGCCTAAGTTCGAGGCTTTTATAGGCACGGAAAAACAAGTCAAAAAAGTGGCGTGATGTGGAACGAAGATAATTAAGTAGGGTTGAAGAGAAATATATATATACCGCTGTCCTTTTTTAGTTGTTTTATAGGACATTATCTGACGGTAACTTGTTATTAACCCTTGCATTCCTTAATATCTTTTGCGTGGTACCACCCTATCTTACCATGTATATCTCGCAGTTGATACATGGAATTTCCCTTTGTAGCAAGAACGGTAGCTTTAACAAAAACGGGTGCTAGCTTGGCGTTAAATTTATTCGCTTTGTCGCTCAAAACGAAATTTCGTCGATATACATTTTGACCTATACTAAAGGGCTTTGCTCTGCTACGGAGATTGTAGCGTTGAGCTGATTTCTCAAAAGCGCTTTGTATATTATTGGCCAACTCAGTACGCACGAGTCGGAGTTTGTCTTTGCGGTCTATTACAACATCCCCTCCCAAAGACTCGAGCGTACGTAGCAAATTATAGTCATCTGCATGACTTAACATCTGCTGACCGAACATGGCATAATATGGCGTGCAGCCAATAGTTTGGTGGAATGACGACCGAAGTGCTTCAGCTATCATCTGAAGGTTTTTGTCCCAGTTGGTTTGATCAGATTGGAGATATGATCTAATACCAGCAATAACGGAGCGATTGACCCTCTCACTCGCGTTAGCTTGGGGACTATATAGGGCAGTAAAAGAATGTTTAATACCCCTGGCAGATAAACAATTTTTAAATTGGGCGGACTTGAACTGACTGCCATTGTCAGATACAATGCATTCTGGTGCCCCGAAAATAGGAAAAATATGTTCTTCTAAGAAGTTACAAATTGGAGTAGCAGTGAACTTTTTGACAGCTTTGAGAAATGGAAATTTCGTCAAATGGTCGAGAACTATAAGAATGCCGATGTTACCTTGCTTAGAGCGCGGATAGGGACCTAGAAGATCTATATACAACCTTTGGCATGGACGTACAGAATTTAAGTTTGCTGTCATAGGTGGTCGAAGAACAATGTTTGTTGACTTACTTTGTTGACAGATGTCACAACGCGAAATAAAGGTTTTTACGTCGTTTACCATCGATGGCCAGTAAAAATTTAAACGAAGGCGTTCTAACGTTTTTGCCATACCACCATGGCATTTGTTTGGAGGACAATGGGCCTTTTCGATAGTGTCCTGGACTAGTTGATTTGGAATCCAAAGTTTCCAACATAAAACTTCTCTTTCCTCGTTTCCATGAGCGTATTCCGTTCGCTTATACACCTTATTGTCTTTCACCTGCAGGTCCGGCAACCTACTCTGACGTTCTTGAATTTTCTGTTTCAACTTGTTATATTCATCGGAGTTGAAAGCTTCCGAATCTAAATTGACTGCTGGACAAACAGAAATTTCTCCTAGCTCGTCAAAGTTTTGCCTCGACAACGCATCCGGAACGATGTTTTGGGAACCACGTCGGTGCTCAATTTTAAACCGATAGCCCTGTAGTTTGAGTGACCAGCGTGCTAATCTACCACTTAAATCTTTTTGCTTCATTAGCCACTGCAAACTGGCATGGTCAGTCACTATAGTGAAATCTTGGCCTTCGACGTAAGCACGGAATTTCTTTAGGCTAAGAATAGCAGCTAGGCACTCAAGCTCGGTTACGCTATAGTTGCTTTGAGCGCGATTTAATTTTTGTGAAAAATACGCGACGGGAACTTCTACACCGTCGTCGTTAACTTGAGCTAAAACTGCTCCTACGCCTAGTTTGCTCGCGTCACATTGAATGAGAAAGGGTTTACTATAATTTGCATTGGCCAAAATTGGGGCTGACGACAACAGGGTTTTAAGCAACTCGAATGCGGTTTGGGCATCTTCTGTCCATCTAAAAACTTTGGCCTTTTTCAGCAAATTTGTCATTGGCGCAGTAACTGCAGCGAAGTTCGGTACAAAGCGTCTATACCAACCAGCCATGCCAAGAAATCTTCGTAACTGCTTGACAGTGGTTGGTTGGGGATATTGTGTGACCGCGGATATCTTATCCGGGTCAGTACGGAGAGTACCATTCCCTACAATATACCCTAAGTACTTCACTTCTTGCAGACAAAATTTGCTTTTCTCAATATTAATGGTTAAGCCGGCGTTTCTCAAGTGATATGCAACTTCCGACATCGTCTGCATGTGAGCATCAAAACTTTCCGATATGATGAGTAAATCATCGAGATATACAAAAACACTTTCTCTTAAATTCGATGGAATCACGCGATCCATTAATCTACATAAGGCCTGAGGGGCATTGCATAAGCCAAAAGGCATTACGCGATATCTATACAAAGGACGGTTTGGTACCGTGAAACAAGTCAGATCTCTGCATTTTTCCGCTAATGGAATTTGCCAAAATGCTCGCCTTAAATCGAGCGAAGAAATAAATTCAGCTTTGGGTAAGCGACTGAGTATCCCATCTATGTGAGGTAAGGGATAAGCGTCTTTAATAGTTACGCTGTTTACCTTGCGTGAATCTAAACACAGACGGACTTTTTCACCTTTACGGACTAAAACAACCGGACTCGACCACGGACTGTTGGGTGACTCCTCAATTATACCCAACTCCAGAATTTCATCTATTTCCCTGTGGACTAACTTTTCTATGGCAGGAGAAATAGAAAAGTATCGTTGTTTCAACGGACGGACATTTGGCTCTAACTCAATGACGTGTTCAATAAGGTTGGTTTTGCCAAGACCTTCCTTAGCGTACGACGGAAATAAATCTTTGGTAATTTGCAACCGTTTTTGTTGCTCATTTGTCAGGGTGTGCATATTATTTAAAGAATCGGTATTATTAGTGTCGGTGCTTACACAATCGATTTGGCTAATAAGATGGGGAGCTATTTGGAACGCGATCCAGAAATCTACTCCTAAAATCAAATTTTGTTTCAAACTCGGAACGATATAAAAGAGTAATTTTTTTGTTTTGCCTTTATAGCAAATATCAAATAGAAAGGTACCAAATACAAATTGGTCATTGCCATCAGCAGTTCGTATCGACGAACAATGCTTGGTTTTGATGTTTTTATCAGCGCATATCTTTTTAGCCAAGTTGTTGCCTACGCAAGAAACTTGCGCTCCACTATCGAGCAAGGCTAAATGCGTTTCATTAAAAATCTCAATTTTAGCATATGGACGAAGGTCAGATGAATGCTTTCCCAAAGAACATATTAAATTGTTAAGCCCTTTTCTACCTGCCTTAATTTTTTTCCAGAATTTATTCGATCGAATTGCTGAACGTGATCTACGCGGCTTAAGCTTTTCGGTATTATTAAAAATTTCTTTTCGTTTTTCTTCGTAATATTTCAATCGATCTTGGTAGGGTACTAAATGTCTAAATTCGGGTTTATAGGAATTATCGGTATTTTTAAGCTGATTTTCAAATATAGGTTTGTTTACTTCTTGCGAGGAACCGTTTTCGAGTCCTCGCTCGCTTGCAAGTTTCCCGAACTGCATTTTACACACGTTGGTTTGTACACGCCTATACTACCACAACCATAACAAAATATTGTTCGCTCTTCCAAGCAATCAAAGTACCGATGCCCTTCTTTGCGACAATTCCAGCACATCAGCTTATTGTTGCTTATACGCCGTGTCACCTCGTCAACTTCAATTGCCTCATCGACGCTATCTTCTTCTACTTCGTCTGCAAGGTCAACTTCGTTTACCTGCTTACGACCGGAAGTATTTCGATAAGGGGTGGGCAAAGCAGTATTGCTTGAAGAGGACTGTCTAGCAATCTCTTGTAATAAACTTTCGTGTTTGATACATAACTCGCGCAATTTAGCTACAGAAGGGATCGAAACATACAAAAGTTGTTGCCTCAAGCGAGGTCTTAACCCTCTCTGCAATATTTCCACTAGTTCTGATTCGGGAATGGGATTATTCAAATTTTCAGCAATCTTAAAAATGGCATTGCGGTATTCATCGAATGTCTCAGACATACCTTGCTTGCGCATACGTATCGCCTCTTTAATATCCGTATCGGTACGGTGTGCGGCGAAATGGGTACGGAGAGCTTGACAATGGTTTGGCCAAACAACACGGTCTACTGAGCGTCTGTACCGCCAGTACCAATCTTTGGCCTCCTTAGTAAACACGCTTTGCACATGTTCACAGAACAAAGTAAAATTTCCTCCGAGGGTATCGATCACTTGTGACTCCACTCTATATATAAAATTTTCAACTGATAAACTATTGGAGCCATCAAATTTGATGTCCCAGTTGGAAATGAGGCTGGCAATTTTGCCAGAATTAGTGACGTGTGATATGTCACTACTTCGAGGAAAACCTAGATTAGAATGTCTATAACTGTTGCCGTGTGTTGGCATATGGACAGGTGCGCCACCATGTTGAATAGGGCCGTTCACAAAATCCGTTGGATCTTGCCGCCAATCAACCAATGGAGGTAGATCATTATTTTGTGGAGGTTGCAAGTTAACATTTTGCAATCTACAGACAATGTTGTTGACCGATTGGTCTAAGCGTTGCTCTAACTGAGCAAATCGGGATTCGAAATCCTGAAACAAATTGACTTGTCGCTCGGAGATAACGGCGCTGACAATATTGCGTATTCTACTGTCTTCAGGAGGCGTAATCGATGCATTGTTGCTGTTATTGTGTTCCATAGTTCCTGTCGGTGATTGTTGTGATTGTTGGAGACCAGAATTTCCTGCAGCTGCTTGTGTTTCAGCTCGCGTTTCAACTTGAGTTTCAACCGGTTGCTGCTGCTGTTGTGTGGCCTGTGAGGTAGACTGTATCTCTTGATCCGGGGGACTAGTTACCGAACTAGTTTGCGAACGAAGAGGATATCGCTTTGGTCGAAAATTATTGGAACTGCATTGTGCTCTACACTGAGGGCAAGACGAATTGTTTCCAAGCCAATTCAAAAGACACGACCGATGGAATTTGTGATTACATGCTGTACGAACAGCATCAGAGTTCAAAGTAAAATTTTCGCGGCAAATTGTGCATAACCGGCTTGGGGTTGGAATCAGTGGCGGGGGTGCATACTCATCACTATGACGTAGTGGCATTATGCGTATATTTAAAAAAAATTGCAAAAAGTATATAGATATGTATATATATATATTTGTAAAGAAAAAAAAAAATGTGATTGTGTATTTGTTCAAAATACAGAAAAAAAATTCGCAAAAAAAATTTAAGTAAACCAGACTCAAATCAAATATGGTCTTACTCTTCAATTGTTGTTGTTTCTTTTGTTGTTATAAGGCAAAAGACATTTGTGTGCTATTTCACTTTCATGTGGTGTAAGAATTTTTGTTGTTGCGGTACGTGCAACACACGCATTCCAACTTGCAACAAAAATTTGATGGAACTATATCATGATCATTTAAACATTTTCTAACGATATTCTACATTCAAGTGGTATTTAAAATGTGCATATAGCCAAATTTAAAATAAATCCAAAATGAAAAAAGAAATAACGAAAAATACGTCAGTTTTATTTGCAATTATGTGATCAAAGCTACTGGTATGGTTAGTACGACGTGAATATATCTCATCGTTTAAAACTAAGTTCCAAATACCAATAGCTATGAAACCGGTACTACAAAAATAAAAATTAATAAAGAAAAGAAAATTCCGTTAGGACAAATTTGTTTGTGAAACCCCTAACTAAAGTTTAAAAAAAATATTTTTGGCTTTCTTCTACGTTGGGGCCCCACGTTGGGCGCCATTTTCTGTTATGGAACCCTTTTGAAAAGCATACTTACTTTGGGTTGACAATTGTTACGCAGTTGTACCATGTTTACCTGGTGGCACGAAGAAGCTGGTCGGCGTCTGCCCGTGTGCGTCTAGCTGTCCCGGAGCTTCAGCCACTTATGTGGATTCGTTGACCAAACGGCCGACCAAACCACCAGTTGAGACAAACCCAAGGCCTAACAAGAAAAAATTTACGCACACGTAAGGATTAAGGGAATTTCTTACCTCATCACATACTATGATCAATGACTAACCTTTTGAGAAAGCGACACAACACTTTGTCTTTTGCCTAGCGGTTCTTCTTCCTATTACTTACCGCTCTTAACCCACCCAACCATGACTTCTCTGATGTAAGCGAGAAGTCCCAATATAAAAGCAACAACAACAACGAATTTCAGACCATTATTACAAACTTTACAACTTCATATTTATTTAATAAAACAAACTAATCAACTAATAAAAATGTAGTATTTTAGTTTCATACTAATTTTAGTACGGACAATGCAAAAAGTACTATTTTTACTATCAATCTGAAGTCCGAACACTTGTAGGAACGGTATGGAATCGGAACAATTTTTGAATAACAAGCTATACTATGTGTATGAAATTCAAATTATTAACCTACAAATTAACTAAACTGCGGTAGTAGAAAAGTGAAAAGCATTTGAGATTGAAAATAATTTTAATTTGATTGGAATTTAAATCAAAACCTCGCAATAAAAAGCATATTAACTTTAATATTTAATTAGACGGAAATACTGGGTTTTTACTAATTTCTCTCTATCCGCTCTTACATCCCACAAATGATCATTAGAGCGGGATAGCACTATAAATTACTATAATAGGTATGGGTACATACGAAACCCAAAAAAAAAAAGAAACAAAATGGAAATAATAGAAAAATATGTTAATGAAATTTGGCAAAACTTACATGGTTGATGCTGGAACTCGATGAAGGCCTCCGACGATTCCGCTGCTTTGCTGAAAGTTAAAGCTTAGGGCATACACATTTTTTTATGTCGATTTTGTTTCATTTCCCTTCGTTTCTATATTATTATTTTGTCAAACATATTTAATTTAGTGTATTAGGACACTAACATTATCATAAAATGATCTCTAATTTCCACTTTTCACTCTCCCAATACCACTTACATTTGTCTCTTTCTGACAATTCTTTTATATATTTTTTTGGGAATATAATTTTAAAATTTTAGAATTTTTGCTATTTTTTTTTTTTTTTGTATTTTCTTTTTTTTTTTACATAATTTAAACTCAATTTATTTTTTTTCTATTTTTGGCGGAACTTATATATGTATATATCTATATATAAGTATATTCTTATCGTTTAAAATTGACGCATATTCGTATGTGTCGTTCACTTTTGGACACTATGGTTAGCTCACTCTCATGGTCCTCATTTTTATGAGTAAAGATTATTCAAGTTATTTTTAGTTTAAATAAAAAAAGGCGATTTTTAAATTTGTTTCTATATAACTCAAAAAAATTGAAGTTGGAGTGCTTGACAATTTTTCAAGTTTTTAGAAAAACTTGCAGATCTCATTTTAGAGCAAACCAACTATATATTTGGACAGCCGAACTTGTAGCTGAAGTTTAGAGTAGATTTTTTTCTCTTTTCAACAAGCAATTAAATAAATTTTTAAGAAAATTTAATAAAAATGTGCATAAGCATTCGAAAATGAAATTATGACAAATGACATTGAAAAACTTCGAGAAATTTAGGGTAAATCACATTTTCTTTGAAGAATTTAAGTCTTTTTGCACAGAAAAAAAACACAGCTCAGGAAATAAAAGGGTCACAGGATCTGGATGCCGCACATCCTCATCTTCACTAGCACCAACTGAAACACATCAGGAGCTCAGCAACCAGCAACACAGGAACTCAGGAACACTGCAACCAGGAACATGATTATGTATTTTTTTGTTTAGGTAGCTCGAAACGATTTACGCGTTTAACTTTTTGTATTTTTTTCCGGGAAATAAATTGACAAAACTATTTACTTTATTTTAAATTTAATTTCCGACTTAGAAAAAAAACTTTCGATCGCGAAAAAAAATCTTACCGAGAGTATACCTTTTACTTAAAACTTTATCCAGGAGAAGAGACCGATATGCCTAAGTTCGAGGCTTTTATAGGCACGGAAAAACAAGTCAAAAAAGTGGCGTGATGTGGAACGAAGATAATTAAGTAGGGTTGAAGAGAAATATATATATACCGCTGTCCTTTTTTAGTTGTTTTATAGGACATTATCTGACGGTAACTTGTTATTAACCCTTGCATTCCTTAATATCTTTTGCGTGGTACCACCCTATCTTACCATGTATATCTCGCAGTTGATACATGGAATTTCCCTTTGTAGCAAGAACGGTAGCTTTAACAAAAACGGGTGCTAGCTTGGCGTTAAATTTATTCGCTTTGTCGCTCAAAACGAAATTTCGTCGATATACATTTTGACCTATACTAAAGGGCTTTGCTCTGCTACGGAGATTGTAGCGTTGAGCTGATTTCTCAAAAGCGCTTTGTATATTATTGGCCAACTCAGTACGCACGAGTCGGAGTTTGTCTTTGCGGTCTATTACACTTTATCCAGTCCAGAGAAGGCAGCGCTTACGGCGCGGTTGTTAAGGCCAATGATATCAATATCATCGGCATACGCCAGCAATTGCACGCTCTTGTAATAGATTGTACCATTGCGGTTTAGCTCTGCTGCTCGAATTATCTTCTCCAGCATCAGGTTGAAGAAATCGCACGAAAGGGAGTCGCCCTGTCTGAAGCCTCGTTTGGTTTCAAATGGCTCAGAGAGGTCCTTCCCGACTCTGACGGAGCTGTTAGTATTGCTCAACGTCATTTGGCAAAGCCGTATAAGCTTTGCAGACATGGCGGCATACAGGCAACTCCTTTTTGCGCTGTCAAAAGCGGCTTTGAAATCGACAAAGAGATGGTGTGTGTCGATTCTTTTATCATGGGTCTTCTCCAGGATTTGGCGTATCGTGAAAATCTGGTCGATGGTAGACTTACCAGGTCTAAAGCCACACTGATAAGGTCCAATCAGCTTGTCTACGATGGGCTTCAGTCTTTCACACAATACGCTAGAAAGAACCTTATATGCGATATTAAGAAGGCTGATTCCGCGGTAGTTGGTGCGGTTAGCGGGATCGCCTTTCTTGTGGATTGGGCAGAGCACACTTAAATTCCAATTTGAGCTATAACTCCTGTAATTAAACAGGTAGCACCGTCAAATTTTGTAACTATCACTCGTTTTGCATGAACAGTATCGATGCTGAAAATCATTGAGACTCGAATAATATTTCACATGGCCCCCATACAATCTATAGTTCCGATAAACGGATTTTGGGCTATAGCTCCTGTTATTAAACAGGTAGAAACGTAACTATTGCTGCACGCGCAATGTCGATGTTTAAAAACAGTAGGGTTGACCTAATTTTTCACATAGCCCCTATACAATTGGTTGCATCCTTTATTTAGTAAGAGCGTTACTCCTTTATAGTGTGTTCATGTTTCAAATAACGTGACTCATACTCATGAAAGGTATAAAGCCTTCGGCACAGCCGAAGACAGCCTGTTCCTTACTTGTTTTATTTAATTTAATTTAATTTTATTTTATTTTATTTTATTTTATTTTGTTTTGCTTTGCTTTATTTTA
>CAXKVI010000003.1:28066218-28091218 GCA_964058755.1 Campiglossa producta
AGAGTTTGCCAAACTACTGCCGAGGGGCGACCCCGTTTAGAAAAATTCTTTTTCTAAATAATTTTGGATGTTACTTTTGCCGGGCATCGAACCGACACGACTTGGTGTAGAAGGCCGAACACTTAACCGCTACACCACGGCGGCTAAACAATTTATTCGGGGTCAAAGATCCATATTTTTTTTGGATTTATCCCGACTAAATTTCGACTTTTGACCCCACATTGTTATTTAGCCCATTTTTTATGTTTATTTAGACTAGTACAGAAAAGAATAAATGTCACCCATTTTTCTAAATTTTAACTTATTTAGTTAATAATACCAATTTTTTCGAAACCCGCCCTAGTCGCCGTGGTGTTCGGACTATCACACGAAAGATTCCGGGTTCTCATCCCGGAAAAAGTAACATAAAAAAATCTTCAGACAAATTTTTCTAATCGGGGTGCCCCTAGAAAGTGATCTGGCAAACTCTCAGAGTTATTTTTCTTTGCCATTAAAGGCTTCTCAGTAAAAATGCATACTTTAAAGTATGAAAGTTCAGCACTATTTTGATTACAATAACAGAATATTCTGATATCAGACTTCACACCTGTGTTCTCCAGTCTGCCACCTTTTATTTTTTTTATTTTGATTACTGGGTAAACTTCTATAAATGAATGAAATTGTTATATGGTTCCTTGCATCATTTGATTTTCTTGGGTTATGTATATGACAGTGGTGTTTGCTAGAGCTTTGTGGAGCTTCACAAAACCACTACATTCAGTTGTGATTAATTAATATCCCCTTTCTTGTTATATACCTATATATATAAAATCACTCTGTCGACACTGTGCACCACCTTATACGAATGCTGACGCTTCATAATTTTTTCATCTGACGCACATTCGGTACAAGTGAGTGGCTTTTAAAGCTTATGGTGTTGTTGAACACTTTTCAACTCCTCGTACTTAGAGGCGGAACTTGTTAAATGCGCAAATCACGCGTCTTTAACTTTTCACTTGTGTGATCTTTAAAGGTGAAATTTCCAAGATTAAATTGTTTGATGTGAAACATTTAAAAATATCTACTTGTAATTGTTGAAGAAGACTGTGCATTAATAAAGGTGTGTATGTAGGTAAGTCATATATGTAATACTCTTATATTGGCACTAAAAGCTAGTACCGTCCGAAAACATTTCAGTACATATTACACAAATATTTTTTTTTAAAGGACAATCATGCCTATTTACGTCAAAAAGTTAAACAAAAAATCAAAAATTTTACAGTGACGTCCCGAGTACCAAGAATATATGGAACAGATGATACTTAGGTACTTATGTACTTAAATATTTAGCTATTTTTTTGGAATTTCTTTTCATAGAAAAGGTATCTTAGAAGCAATATAGAAGTATTACATATCGTCACCTTAATTCACAAAGGCCCTAACTGACATAAAAAAAATTTTACAGGAGAAGCAAAAAACAAAATTTTTTTTACATTGAACGCATGTAAATATAGCTTTGTAAATTTGGAATATCTCCGTTATTACTGTTAGTAACTCCTTGAAATTTGATGTGAGTGTGTATTTAACTATATTAAACTTAAATATGTAAAAAAGTCATTTTCGAAAAATGTGTCAATTAGGGCCTTTGTGAATTAAGGTAACGATATATGAGGTAAGTACAATGTGCATTGTACATATTATGTAACTTATTGTATATTCATTCTCCTAGATGGTCATATTTAAGATGTATCACATTTTATATTTTTTAATCTTTCCTTGGTCAGCTCGTGTCAAAACAAAAAAATTTAAATTCAGAAGAAAGATAAGGTCAAGAAGAGGACCCTTATTTTTGAAAGTTTCCCACAACCGAATCCTTAATAGAGTGAGATCACTATCCATGTCTGGCATATAACTTTTTTGTCCCGCTAACAAATGTATTCGAATTTTCGGGTATATCTACCTAGTTAGTATCTCAATGGGCGTTGAAGTGTACAATTAAATATGTAAGTAAAACCCGCAAATAATAGCTTGTGGATCGCACTCAACAATAATAATAATAATAACTATACGCGTTGCTGAAAATAATCACATGTTTAAAAATAATAATTTTAAACAAAAACAAACACTACAAAATATTAAATTTCACATACAATTACAAAACTCCCTGGGCTGTTTTAGTGTTAGGTATACGCTACTAAATGGCCAGCGACTAAATGAGAAAAATAGCTAAGGGAAATACGCAAAAGTGGCCTGTAGGAAACACAAAGAGGGTCACTAGTGTATTCAATTCCATTTTAATTCAACAATTAAAGTTTTTCGGGATATAATATGCATTAATTTCAAAAATGTACAACCCTGCCACAAACGACCATATCGAATTGGGATATAATCTGCGTTGATCTAGTTTGACTATATGAAAGAATACGTATATCGTCGGCTAGGTCGCAAAGGTGCTAAGTTCACTTTTTCAAATTTTACAGGTGAGACAAAAAAAAAATATAAAAATATAAATTTAAATTACGAGGTTCCGTTTTTTACGTCATGTTACTCAATTTTAGAGTATTTTAAGTGGACGCGCATAAAAAAAAAAAAAATTTATAAATTTCGCCGACTTATATGCATTTTTGTGACTTATCACATTTTCGGCAGCTCCAATTTTATTTTTATACCTTTCATGAACATGAAATGGTATTATAACTTTGGTCCGATGTTTGTAAGTATGAGAAGAAGAAGACATGAAGCCATCAATAAGTATACCGAAATGATAAGGATGACGAGCTGAGTTGATTTAGCCATGTCCGTATGTCAGTCCGTCTATTTAAACGCAAACTAGTCCCTTTTTGAGGTATTTGGCTGAAATATAGATTTATTTGTCGGAATCAATAAGACCGTACCGATATTACATATAGCTACCATACAATCGATTGTTCCGATAAACGGATTTGGGGCTATAGCTCGTGTAATTAACAGATAAACCGTTAAATTTCGTAAGTAGCGTTCTTTTTATATGTGCAATATCGTTTAATATCATTAAGATGAGATATATTTTTCACATAGCCCCCATACAATCGATTGCTCCGATAAACGGATTTTGGTATATAACTCCTGTATTTAGACAGGTAGGAACGTGAAATTTCGTAGCTGTTGCTATTTTAGAATGTGGAATGTCGATGTTAAAAATCAATGACATCTGATCAATATAACACATCGCCACCTTATAATCGATTGTTCAGATACACTGGCTTTGGGGTATATATATTTTTCGAGGTTCAGAAGTCGACAAATTAATGTGATTTAAGCCGCGCCGGGAAAATATTTTTCAAATGATACCCTGGAAGTGTGGTTCGGTTCTAATTTGGCTGAGTTGTTATCGACAAACCTTCACCTCAAAATTTGGTCAAATACTATCATAAATCTCAATATCGTCGGAGAAAGTGCAAAACCGAACATCGCAATTCTGCAAAACCGCACATACGTAGCAGCACAAATTCTACCGGAGACACTGAAAACTGATTTATTTCAATATAAATTGTTATATTGGTGTACAAATTCATACATAGCTAGATTTTATGAATGCTTAGACACCGAAAATCTTTTACTAACGACAGGTACCCTGGAGGCTCTGGTAGGCTAATCTCATTTTTGACAGAAATGTCGAATATGCGGTTTTGCAGAAGTGCGATGTGTGGTTTTGCACTTTTTCCGACGATATTTGGATTGTGTTGATAAAATCTATCCACATTTGGATGCTAAGCTTTTATATACCATGATGAAAAAGTCATTTGAGCTGTTTTTTTTTGTTTTTATACCTTTCATGAACATGAAATGGTATTAGATCGGGCAAATGAAACATATAGCCCCATACAACCGATTGTCCAGATATAAGGTTTTTTGGCCAAAACTTCTGCAATTAAAATGTTAGGAACATAAAATTTTGCAACTTGAGTACTTTCAATTTATGTAGTGTGTAGAGGAAAATCAAGAAGATCCGGTAAATATAACATATGGCCCCATACAACCGGTTGTTCCGATATAAGGTTTTTTGGCCAATACTTCCGCATTTAAAAAGTTAGGAACGTAAAATCTTGCACCTTAGTACTTTCTACATATGTAATGTGTATAGTGTAAGTCAGTACAATTGAACACGTATAATATATAGCCTCCATACAATCGATTGTTCCGATAACTCGGATGCTATTATTTTGTAAGTTTTTTTAAATTATAACAAAGATGTGTAATGTGTATAGTAAATATAGTTAAATTGAAACAGGCTGTACTGGGGATCGAACAGTGAAAATCGTGACGCTTATTCATGAAAGGTATATAGCCTTCGGCACAGCCGAAGACAGCTTTCCTTACTTGTTTTTTTTTTTTAAATATATTTTAAACTAAAGTGCTTTTTTGAAGATATTTTTTTCACTTGGCTAAGCTTCAGTAATTCTTAATATTATTTTTGGAATATTTTGGGGTGGCCTTAGAAAATAGTGAATTTTAATATTCCAGTGAAAAACTGCAAATTTTTTTCGTGAGGCACTTAAATGTACCTACATATGCATGCCAGTACGTTATACCTATTATGTTTCTATATTTATTTATTTCCATAAAACATTACTTAATCACTAAATCCACACTCATCTTAAAGAGCTATGTATGTAGAAATTATAATAACTGCAGGGGGGAATTATATGTAAATAAACAACAAAAGCGCTATTATCTGTGTAAACATGTGCTTGATGTACCACACAGTTAATGAAAACATCACCATTTCGCTGCTTAATTTCAAATCAAAATAAAGCTATGAGCGTCGACACTCCCAATTTGTTTCGTTGTTAAGCATGACAAATTGCCGGCTAATTAAAAGTGGCATCAACAATAAAATCAATAAGTAATATCAAATGACCAGGTATTTTATAAGAAATGAATAAAAAACGGCGTACTGATTACAATACGTTCCTAAATTTCGTCATATCAATAAAACATTTTTGAAGTTAATACTTTTTGCAAATAGACCCCCTAAAGGTTTCGCTCTTTTACATTTTAGGCCATCATATTTATGTGGGTGTGTAGTAGACAAAACCACAAACTCATTCTTAACACGTGCTTGCCGAAAGTACCGTCAAACACATTTCCCCTACTTCAATTAGGGCTGGATTTGCTTGCAATTAACGGTCTATTATGATTGGAACAAAGGGCACGAGAGTAGTGAAAACGCCAGCTTCCTGGTGCATTTGTTCGTGTCTATTGTTTACATTATATGTGAGTGGTTTTCGTTGTTTTCATATTGTTGTTGTACATTTCAGTATGTTTTGGAGAGATATGCGATCAGAAGAAATGCTGACTTGAAGTGCTCTTTAAGCGAAATACCAACAGCTTCCGTTTGTGGCTTTGCGTGGAACAACACAGCAATTTTTTTTGTTGTTCGGCATGTTGGTTTAGCCTTTGTGTTCGACATAGTTCAGATATGTTTGTGTGCATGTTATTTTGTACATGAGTGCTAATGATAACAGATTTTATCTAGAGGCTTTTAGGTTTTGGAGGGAATGCTGCTAGGGAAGATCCACTTTTGCCCTGAGTTCCTCGAATTTATGGTAATGGTATGGTAATGGTATGGTAATGGTATGGTAATGGTATGGTAATGGTATGGTAATGGTATGGTAATGGTATGGTAATGGTATGGTAATGGTATGGTAATGGTATGGTAATGGTATGGTAATGGTATGGTAATGGTATGGTAATGGTATGGTAATGGTATGGTAATGGTATGGTAATGGTATGGTAATGGTATGGTAATGGTATGGTAATGGTATGGTAATGGTATGGTAATGGTATGGTAATGGTATGGTAATGGTATGGTAATGGTATGGTAATGGTATGGTAATGGTATGGTAATGGTATGGTAATGGTATGGTAATGGTATGGTAATGGTATGGTAATGGTATGGTAATGGTATGGTAATGGTATGGTAATGGTATGGTAATGGTATGGTAATGGTATGGTAATGGTATGGTAATGGTATGGTAATGGTATGGTAATGGTATGGTAATGGTATGGTAATGGTATGGTAATGGTATGGTAATGGTATGGTAATGGTATGGTAATGGTATGGTAATGGTATGGTAATGGTATGGTAATGGTATGGTAATGGTATGGTAATGGTATGGTAATGGTATGGTAATGGTATGGTAATGGTATGGTAATGGTATGGTAATGGTATGGTAATGGTATGGTAATGGTATGGTAATGGTATGGTAATGGTATGGTAATGGTATGGTAATGGTATGGTAATGGTATGGTAATGGTATGGTAATGGTATGGTAATGGTATGGTAATGGTATGGTAATGGTATGGTAATGGTATGGTAATGGTATGGTAATGGTATGGTAATGGTATGGTAATGGTATGGTAATGGTATGGTAATGGTATGGTAATGGTATGGTAATGGTATGGTAATGGTATGGTAATGGTATGGTAATGGTATGGTAATGGTATGGTAATGGTATGGTAATGGTATGGTAATGGTATGGTAATGGTATGGTAATGGTATGGTAATGGTATGGTAATGGTATGGTAATGGTATGGTAATGGTATGGTAATGGTATGGTAATGGTATGGTAATGGTATGGTAATGGTATGGTAATGGTATGGTAATGGTATGGTAATGGTATGGTAATGGTATGGTAATGGTATGGTAATGGTATGGTAATGGTATGGTAATGGTATGGTAATGGTATGGTAATGGTATGGTAATGGTATGGTAATGGTATGGTAATGGTATGGTAATGGTATGGTAATGGTATGGTAATGGTATGGTAATGGTATGGTAATGGTATGGTAATGGTATGGTAATGGTATGGTAATGGTATGGTAATGGTATGGTAATGGTATGGTAATGGTATGGTAATGGTATGGTAATGGTATGGTAATGGTATGGTAATGGTATGGTAATGGTATGGTAATGGTATGGTAATGGTATGGTAATGGTATGGTAATGGTATGGTAATGGTATGGTAATGGTATGGTAATGGTATGGTAATGGTATGGTAATGGTATGGTAATGGTATGGTAATGGTATGGTAATGGTATGGTAATGGTATGGTAATGGTATGGTAATGGTATGGTAATGGTATGGTAATGGTATGGTAATGGTATGGTAATGGTATGGTAATGGTATGGTAATGGTATGGTAATGGTATGGTAATGGTATGGTAATGGTATGGTAATGGTATGGTAATGGTATGGTAATGGTATGGTAATGGTATGGTAATGGTATGGTAATGGTATGGTAATGGTATGGTAATGGTATGGTAATGGTATGGTAATGGTATGGTAATGGTATGGTAATGGTATGGTAATGGTATGGTAATGGTATGGTAATGGTATGGTAATGGTATGGTAATGGTATGGTAATGGTATGGTAATGGTATGGTAATGGTATGGTAATGGTATGGTAATGGTATGGTAATGGTATGGTAATGGTATGGTAATGGTATGGTAATGGTATGGTAATGGTATGGTAATGGTATGGTAATGGTATGGTAATGGTATGGTAATGGTATGGTAATGGTATGGTAATGGTATGGTAATGGTATGGTAATGGTATGGTAATGGTATGGTAATGGTATGGTAATGGTATGGTAATGGTATGGTAATGGTATGGTAATGGTATGGTAATGGTATGGTAATGGTATGGTAATGGTATGGTAATGGTATGGTAATGGTATGGTAATGGTATGGTAATGGTATGGTAATGGTATGGTAATGGTATGGTAATGGTATGGTAATGGTATGGTAATGGTATGGTAATGGTATGGTAATGGTATGGTAATGGTATGGTAATGGTATGGTAATGGTATGGTAATGGTATGGTAATGGTATGGTAATGGTATGGTAATGGTATGGTAATGGTATGGTAATGGTATGGTAATGGTATGGTAATGGTATGGTAATGGTATGGTAATGGTATGGTAATGGTATGGTAATGGTATGGTAATGGTATGGTAATGGTATGGTAATGGTATGGTAATGGTATGGTAATGGTATGGTAATGGTATGGTAATGGTATGGTAATGGTATGGTAATGGTATGGTAATGGTATGGTAATGGTATGGTAATGGTATGGTAATGGTATGGTAATGGTATGGTAATGGTATGGTAATGGTATGGTAATGGTATGGTAATGGTATGGTAATGGTATGGTAATGGTATGGTAATGGTATGGTAATGGTATGGTAATGGTATGGTAATGGTATGGTAATGGTATGGTAATGGTATGGTAATGGTATGGTAATGGTATGGTAATGGTATGGTAATGGTATGGTAATGGTATGGTAATGGTATGGTAATGGTATGGTAATGGTATGGTAATGGTATGGTAATGGTATGGTAATGGTATGGTAATGGTATGGTAATGGTATGGTAATGGTATGGTAATGGTATGGTAATGGTATGGTAATGGTATGGTAATGGTATGGTAATGGTATGGTAATGGTATGGTAATGGTATGGTAATGGTATGGTAATGGTATGGTAATGGTATGGTAATGGTATGGTAATGGTATGGTAATGGTATGGTAATGGTATGGTAATGGTATGGTAATGGTATGGTAATGGTATGGTAATGGTATGGTAATGGTATGGTAATGGTATGGTAATGGTATGGTAATGGTATGGTAATGGTATGGTAATGGTATGGTAATGGTATGGTAATGGTATGGTAATGGTATGGTAATGGTATGGTAATGGTATGGTAATGGTATGGTAATGGTATGGTAATGGTATGGTAATGGTATGGTAATGGTATGGTAATGGTATGGTAATGGTATGGTAATGGTATGGTAATGGTATGGTAATGGTATGGTAATGGTATGGTAATGGTATGGTAATGGTATGGTAATGGTATGGTAATGGTATGGTAATGGTATGGTAATGGTATGGTAATGGTATGGTAATGGTATGGTAATGGTATGGTAATGGTATGGTAATGGTATGGTAATGGTATGGTAATGGTATGGTAATGGTATGGTAATGGTATGGTAATGGTATGGTAATGGTATGGTAATGGTATGGTAATGGTATGGTAATGGTATGGTAATGGTATGGTAATGGTATGGTAATGGTATGGTAATGGTATGGTAATGGTATGGTAATGGTATGGTAATGGTATGGTAATGGTATGGTAATGGTATGGTAATGGTATGGTAATGGTATGGTAATGGTATGGTACTTAATAGCCAAAGTAGTTAAGCGTGAATAAATGTTCGAATACCTCTCTACTTTGAAGTTTTTTAAGTGTGCAGCTGGGTATTTCTAATAATCCCCGTTTTTTATTTCCTTGTGGTTGTATTTTGCTTTTTTTCAATAACAACTTTGCTGAACGTAAACAAAACGTTCATTTTACCGGTAGAGCAAGTTCACTTTATTATTTGTCTCTCGAATTCATTTTCCAAAGACTCAGTTGCATGTGCTTGCCTCTCTTGTGCGATCAGCACGTGCAGCTGAACCAGTTGTATGCCACACAGGGCTCAAAAGTAAAGGGGAGCCTCTAGCCAGTCATCCGTACAGCTAAACGACAACAATAAACAATGAGTCGATAGGGGGGAGGGGGGCGGCATAAACAGAGCAAACGATGATCGCGAGTTGTATGATCTGTGATCAGCCGGCTTCAGTTCCATGTAAACAAACGCGGCGCATGGTTGTGTTTTTTGACGAATGACGGTGTTGCGCATCTTTTCCGTTACTACCGATTGCTAAGAAACTCTTACGAACGTAGTGCTATCGAGCGAATGCATACAAACGACGGGTATAAAAAGTAGTTGGTGCTCGTCCCCCATTGCAAGAAAATTGTGTGAAAGTGAATGTACGAAAAAAGTGATTTGCAGTTAAAAAAAATTCTTATTTGTTTTTGATTAAGATTGTACAACATTTTTTTGTGTTTATTTGTTTTGTGTTTTTATACGTGCACTCGTATCGATGCGGCGGATGCGAGCAACATTTGGTACACATGTTTTGGCTCAAAGTGAACAAGCACACCCAATGTTCGCACACGATTTGGCTATTTTCGGCGCGATGCGGGGTTTAGCTGGCAACAACAGCAACTGAATATATTTCGCAAACGCACGAACTACACTGGGAAATATACAAACTTCTGCACCTCTATACAATCAACCCATCATAAGCGCATATTGGGATCGAGTGCAATTTTTTTTTTTTTATTGAATTTTAATACCCAGTATTCATAATTCATAGCAATATGATATCTATTGGCATAGAAAAATCCCAGAAAAATATTATCCTTATTAGAACATTTATCAAGAGAAAAGAGAAATCATCGTACCCCTGTTTTACATTGCAGTAGGGGGTTTTCTCCAACAAAGTATGAACTCTTGCAAATAATGATACTTCGGACTGATAAGGCAATGAAGATGTAGAGTGCCCTCTCGAAGGGACAAAACAACAACACTATATAATCCAAACACAAAATCTAACGTTAGTGCAGCTCTCGAGTCAAACAAATTTTAGAAAACTACGTTAGTAATCAACTCGTTATTACATTCAAACTCGTGGTTAGATTCAAACTTTTTTCGTAGGTAATTTGGCTTAACTCGTAGGTAGAGTTGCCTTTGTGCGTACTCATAGGGTTTTACTTTATGAAATATATACTGAAAAAAAAAATCTACAGAAACGGCCGTTAAATTAACAGTAAACCCTGTCATTTTTCGTCCAACAGTGAGTAATATCAATTTTGAAAGTTACCCCCTATTCTTCGAATATACTATGTTGACATGAATTACTGTAAATTTGAAAGTGGACAATATCATATTGACATGATTTACTGTAAATTTGAAAGTGGACTCATATCATTAATTGATATTTTTCAAAAATCACATGTTTTTATTACCAATTTTACAGTAAATACTGTAATATTTACAGTATTACCATAATCGCTTTGAAAGTGGTTTTGATATGTTACTTTCAATGTGCACTTTCAAACTTTTTATTTCAGTGTATAAGTTTATACTATAAACCTTATAGAGAGCGTTTTTTGATCAGGTGTCAACTAGGTGACTTGGTGGATTTGTTTGTGATGTAATCTGATAACACATATCACCATATTTCGGGCCGCGACGACGCTAATAAATCTGACATCGTTAGGCGCTGTTAATGGATATTGAATTTTACACCTTAAGGGCAAAATACTTCTACCTTGCCCACCCTAAATTGTTCTCAACACACTACAGGGTATATTTTATAAGCTTATACCATAAACAACACTTTATATACCATTTGAAAAGTTTGTACACTGAACTTTTCACCTCAGTAACCAACGACTTCGCCCTTGCCTACCCTAAAGTGTTTCTCCTACTTTAAACAAAACTTTAGATAAGTACCTTATGGACACTATGGATTCTGAATTCTCTACCTAAGGGGCCAAAGGCTTCTCCTATTAATTTGTTGGATGCTAAATTTACCACCTTAAAGACCAAAGACTTCTTTCTTGCTCAGATTAAATATTTCTCAACATACTACTGGGGATATTTTATTAGCTCGCACAATAAAAAAATATATTAGATAACTTTTTTTACTGGACGTTTTTCTTCGGCATCTTCACTGGCGCATTGGTGGGCTTAGTGCGTTCCCATTTTTTTTGCATGAAACGCCAGCAAATGTATTTCAGTTCGTACTTCATTCTCTTGTAGATTCTTTATGCAAATACAATCGGACCTGCAAAAATATACATATATATGTACATATGTAAATACGCACGTCCGGTATTGCCGCCTTTTTAACGGTACCTTGTATTTAAACGGATACGCGCGTTGGGTGTTGCAATGAGAGTGCGTGTTGCAAATCGACAATAAAATTTTACAATATTTCGCGTGAAGTTTCAAAAAGGCAATTGTGTGGCCACAAAATAACAGCTACACAAGAAAATGCAATGAAGGCAACAGATTTTGCAAAGTAGCAGCAGCGTTGGTGTTGGACGATTTTGATGGCATATGAACCTACATATTTTTATCGTTGCATACCAATTCAATATGTAGGTATATTTCTTGTTCAAAGTGTTGCAAATACTCATAGTCATTTACACCCTTCATGTTTGCAACATATGAATATCCATGCAGCAATTTTAGGGCAATGTATGTATTTATAAATATTTTTTGAGAAGCATGAAACATGAGCGCAACGTAAAAATATTGTGAAAACGAGAGGAAAAATTCCGAACGAAATCAGTGAAACCAATTCGATGTGGTTTCATTATCATCATCAATTTCCTTAACTCCTATTGGAGCATTGGGTTTTACAATATAATTTTTTTTTTTAAATATATTCTGAAATGATCGGAATACTTATGCCTAATTTTTTATTAGAGTCATCTGTATATTATGTTATACTAGTAATACACGGCGTGCGTTGCTACGCCAAAGAAAATCACCTGAATAAGATTTTATCATTTCTCGGAAGATACATTATCTCATATTTTATCAAGATGAAACGCCAGCTATAACGAGAGGAAAAATTCCGAACGAAATCAGTGAAACTAAAATTTCAAAACCAAAAACACCGAAACCATGTCTTTGTTAAACGACAAATTTGCTGAGGCTTTTTGACAGCATTCATATAAAGGTTGTCTTTAAAATTTTTTTATCATCTTTTTATTATTTTATTTTAAGTTTTGTTGATTCCTATCGGAAATTTGATTTTTTAATATGTTACTGTCAAGGTTCCTTTAACTAAATGCTAAGTTTCAAGTTCCTAGGTTACCTGGAAGTTGGTCAAAAGTCGATCGCAAAATTCCCAACTTCAAATTAGTTTTCGAAATATCTCGATCCGTGCGCCACCTATCTGAATTGTTGTGATAAGGAATTGCATTGTCATCGGGTTCGGATAAATGTGTTAAGTTTAAGTTACTCAAAAATCTATCGCAAGATTCCCCCTTTGTTCTAAAGATTTGCAATTATATAGACCAGCGTGCCATCTATCGGAATTTTGATTTTTACTATTTGTAGTGTCGCCGTTCCCTCAATCTTGATGCCAAGTTTCAAGCTCCTAGGTTACCTGTTTCAAGTTCCTAGGTTACCTGGAATTTGGTCAAAACTCGATCACAAAATTCTCAACTTCAAATTAGTTTTCGAAATATCTCGATCCGTGCGCCACCTACCGGAATTTTTTTGATGAGGGATTGCATTGTCATGGGGTTGTGACAAATGTGTAAAGTTTCAAGTCTCTAACTAACCTGGAAGTTACTAAAAATCGATCGTAAAATTCCAGGACTCTTTTAATATTTTTTGTAATTATCTCGACCAGTGTGACATCTAGCGGAATTTCTTGTACAACAGTTTGTATTGCTTTTAATTGTTCATATGTGTGCAAATTTTCAATAATCTAGCTTACCGGGAAGTTCCTCAAATATGCGCCCCAAATTTAAATTTTTAAATGATTTTACCATATTTCTTGATCCGTGCGCCACCTAACGGATACTTTTTTCGTTGACATTGCATTGTCACAGAGCCCCGAACTATGTTCCAAGTTTCAAGTGTCTAGCTCAACGGGAAGCTACCTAAAAAGACTTTGCAAGATTCCGAAATTTCGTATGAAAAAGGTGGTGCAAACAAGAAAACGACTTAATATAAAAGTTTTAAAAATGTTAATTTTACTATTTCGAAACTATTATTTATACATGAAATGAATGTACATCAGGGTGACCCTTATAATAAAATGTAGTATTTTTTCTAGTCTCTCCCGCTAGATCGGTTTTACCACGGTTAACTATATTGCATAAAAACTTTTATTCCGAATGAAGATTATTTAGGCATGTCGCAGGGGGTCAAAGTTCAGATTGTTCTATGGAGACTCAAAAAATAAAAGTGATTTTCTCTTTATCTAATACTCGAAATCGATAGCACTATGGTCGGAGATATCACATACAAAATTTGGTTCCGGTTGGAAACACCTAAGGCGTGTCGCAGAAGGTTACATGAACTTTAACCCCCTGCGACACGCCTTAGTCGTTCTGAACTTTGACCCTCCTGCGACACTCATAAACCATCTCCAATCGGGATACAAATTTTGAGTGTGATATCGAGAACCTTATGATAAAGTTGTCTCCATTCAAATAGGGACAACCCTTATGTACATAAGGGAAAAACGTAAAATATACAGGATCATCATTTATTATTGAAGCGATACTCATTAAACAAAAGGGATGCTGATATTAACTCTCTTGTAAGAGTTTCTTTCAAATTACGTGTCTTATCTACTGACTATAATAAGGTTTTTGATGCTTCTCTGTGGCCAACAAACGTCTCTGTTAGACCTTTTAGGTTTTTTCCAAAGCGGGACCAAAATACGCAGGAAACTTAGATTCAATTGAAACCCTACAAGTTAGTCATAATAAGCGAATTCGTAATATGCATCTTAATCAAAACCTCAAAATTTATTATCAAAATATGTCTGGTATGAGAACGAAAGCTAATTCTATTTTTGCTGCTACATCTCAATGTGATTATGACGTCATCGTGTTGGTAGAGACATGGCTTAATGCTGATTTCTGCAGTGAAGAGTTCTTTAATAGAAGCTTTTATTCTGTTTTTCGAAGAGACAGAGATGGTGTGGCAACAAATACTACGCGTGGTGGGGGTGTTTTGATAGCAGTAAAGTCTATTCTATGTGCTGCTGCAGTAACTTTAAGTAATACTGATTCCTGTATTGAGCAATTATGTGTGTCAATTTCGAGTGGTGATGATTTGCTTTTCATTTGTGTTTCTTATATTCCTCCTAATAGCTCTGATAGTTTGTATTTTGATCATATTGATAATATTTTAAATTTAAATCTCCCGAATGATAATGCGCAACTTTGTGTTTTGGGTGATTTTAATTTGAATAAAATTGCTTGGTCTACTATTGCTGATGAAGATATGCTTATTCCAAGTAATGTGAATAGTTGTAGTGAAATATGCGTAATTGATGGGTTATTTGGTATACAGTTAATGCAAATTAATGGCTTTCTGAATGAGTTGAGCAGGATTTTGGATCTTATTTTCATTAGTCCTGATTTAAAATTTCAATTGTGTAAATCCGTGGTTCCTTTATCTGTAACTGATAAACACCACATTCCACTTATCTTGGAACTTGAGTTTTATAAATATCCAAATCTTTGCCCTGACTTGATGCTTAAATTTGATTACTCGCGGTGTAATTTTGATCTTGTTAATGATTTAATATTAATTGAGAATTGGCCAACCTTATTTGCAGATCGGTCTCTAACTGAAATATTCCACGTTTATCGCCAAGGGTCCATAAACTACCCTGGCATAATCGGAACTTAAAAACATTAAAGAATCTTCGTAACAAATTTCATAAGCTTTTTAAATGTTCTGGCAATTTGCAACACAAAGTAATGTATGAGAAATATTTGACTGAGTTCAACTGTCTAAATAAATTTCTTTACAAAAATTATTTACTCGGGTTTGAAATGAATATTAAATCTAATCCCAAGGCTTTTTGGAGTTTTGTAAATTCAAAACGTTCTTCGTCAGTTATTCCGTCCATAGTGTCTTATAATGGAATGAGTGCAAGCACAGCTAATGAAAGGGCAAATCTGTTTGCTGAATTTTTTAAATCTAATTTTGTTGATAATGGTGTTCAGAGTGATACTTCTAGTGTTGAGCAATTAGCCTCTTCGCTTGATTTTGGCTTCCTAGTTTTAACTGAGGAAGACATTTTCGCAGCTATTAAAGACCTAAAATGCTCCAAGCAATTAGATGCTCATAATATCTCTGCTTTTTTTCTCAAACAATGCACGTCATCTATAGTGCATCCGCTACTTTTGTTGTTTAACTTGTCTCTTAGGTCAGGTTATTTTTTGGACGAATGGAAAGTGACCTCTGTTACTCCAGTTTTCAAGAGTGGAAGTAAGAATCTGGTTTCAAACTATCGTCCTATCTCTAAAATTACTAATATTGCTAAATTATTTGAAAAAATCATTAGCTCTAAAATATCATATGCTATCAAGCCTTATATTTCGATATCTCAGCATGGTTTTATACCGGGCAGATCTACGGTCACTAATTTAACTGTTTTCTCAAATTTTTGTATCTCAGCCTTTGTGGACGGCTTTCAGGTAGATACAATCTATACTGATTTGTCAAAAGCATTTGATAGAGTGTCTCACGACTTATTAATTAAAAAACTTCAAAATTTTGGCTTTCATTCTACTTTCTTGGCTTGGGTAAAATCATATCTAATAGATAGAATTAACTATGTTGTTGTTGATGGTGTAACATCTTTTTCATATAGAGCTACCTCTGGGGTTCCTCAAGGTAGTATCCTTGGTCCTCTATTTTTTACTATTTTCATTAATGATTGCTCAGAATGTTTTTCCTTGTGTGAACATCTACTTTATGCCGATGATTTAAAAATTTTTAAAAAGATTACAAGCTGCTCTGATATGGAAATTATGCAAAATGAGGTTAACAAGTTCCAGGAATGGTGTGATCGAAATTTGCTAATGATCAATATCGATAAATGCTGCTCGGTCACCTTCAATCAAAATTAGATTTCCACTCATATCTTCGTATTCTATTTCTGGTTCTGTCCTCAGTTCTAGTTATAAAAACAAAGACCTTGGGGTTGTTTTTGATTCGAATTTCACTTTTATTGAGCACCTGAATTACATCATACCTAAAGCATATTCCTCTTTAGCTTTCATTAGACGAAATAGTTCAGAATTTAAGGATCCTTATACTAAAAAATTACTGTTTAGTACATTTGTTCGGTCCAAATTGGAATATGCTTCTATAATCTGGAATCCGTTTTATGAAGTGCATTCCAATAGACTTGAACGTATACAAAAAAAGTTTCTAAAATTTGCATTATCCAGCGTTAGGTTTGATATGCCTATTCCGTCTTATGTTCCGCGGTGCAGACTGATCAGTCTGCATACTCTTGCCAGTAGGCGATTGATATCTGGTTTAGTTTTTATACGAGATGTTCTCAATGGGACTATTGATTGCCCGTTTTTATTGCGTTGTATTAAACTCAATGTTCCCGCTAGAAACTTGCGGAATCATGATTTTTTTGCTATCGACCTCTGCAGAACAAGGTATGCTCAAAATGAACCAATTATCAGGCTACTAGCGGAATTTAATTTGTTATGTAGAAAAATAAATTTAGATATATTTGAAAATCGCAATGTATTTAAAGAAAATCTTTGTTTGTACTATTTTTAATATAATTAAAACCTATGTACGTCTTAGTCTGTAAGGTTTGTAAACCATAGACTTAATAAATAAATATAAATATAAATATAAATATATTTGTACTCATGTAAATGTAAAATTGATAAAGCGGAAATGTTAGTTTTAGAAGCGATTGCCAAGGCTATCACTTATACTATTCCTGAAGTTTCACGGTAACCCTCGTATGAAAACATAAGTGATTAAGCATGCAAGTAGCTGAATGCTATAAAAAAGTGAATTTATCAGTGGTGTGGAAAATTAATTTTTTTACAAGCGTAAATGCAGTAACCTACATTCACACATATGTACATATATCAGTATGTATATTTAAATGTGTAAAAGTGAATTTGTGGTGGAATTAAACAGCTCAACACCAACGTTTTCATCTGCCTAGCAAATCTTTAAATTTTTCAGAAAATGAGCTATTAAAATCATTGTGAAAAAGTGTAAAGTATCTATCATTCACTTACAAAGTCGCATCAGTAAGAAACGACTTACATACATACATACATATGTAATACATACACAAAGAATTGTTGTTTGGTACAAATTACGGTCATAATCGCTGCCACTTCATAATTTATGTGGATTCTTATCTGTGAATTACTAGCAATTTGCCATAATTTCTTGGATTATCTGACGCATCTATAAGCAACAAGGAACATATGTATAAGTAGATACAAACCGACAAGTATGTACTTGCAACAAAACGCCTCTAACTAGGTATATCATACTTATGCATCTATTAGGGCACATTCGTACTCTATTTTGTATCCTCCGGCTGCTGGGTTGTTC
Source organism: Campiglossa producta (assembly GCA_964058755.1). Classification (NCBI taxonomy): domain Eukaryota; kingdom Metazoa; phylum Arthropoda; class Insecta; order Diptera; family Tephritidae; genus Campiglossa; species Campiglossa producta. The sequence goes on from CAXKVI010000003.1 coordinate 28,084,229, forward strand.
TTTCGGTAATCAATTTTCTTGCATTCAATTGTGTCAGTGAATTTTAAAAAGAACATAAATCTCCGCAACCCCAATGGGTGCAAATTATATGATAAAAATTGGTGATGCTGCTTAAAAATAGTGAGGTGAGTCGACATAAAATATGAACATATCTTAATACACATAGCGTCAGATAAGATATAAATACATATCATAATAAACTTTGACTTAAGGAATTTAACGTGGGTGGCCTTGGTTAAGACGGTAGCATTTTTTCATGATTTAAGAATTCATAGGGAGGAACTTGTTACACATACATATCACCGACTGATTTAAACAGTCTAAAGGCGATTGTATAAAAGGTTGTTGATGTTGTTGCTAAGACAAAAATACTCCCCGAAGGTTTTGGTCATGACCTTCGCATCTTTTATATATTATGATCCCAAAATAATCCAAAAATAATCCCAAAATAATCATAAAATGATCTCAAAAAGACCCTTAAATGTTCCCAACATAATACGAAATTAAACCAAAACGACCAAAAAATTATCCGAAAATGACCCCAAAATGACGTAAAATTATTCCAAAATGGTTCCCAAATGACCTCAAAAACACCCTTCAATGTACTCTAAAATGATCCCAACACTATCCAAAAATTTTCAAAAAATAATCCCAAAACCATACAATACAAATACAATACGGTAAAATGGTAACCCGGGGCTGCTACCCTACTTGGAAATATTTTAGTTGGTATGTCGGCGAAAATACCTTTCATTTGATACCCATTGGCATATCTAACTCCATAATTAAAAAAAAAAAAATGAGATAGGTGGCAAGCCTGTACACCCCAAGTGGCAACCTCCAAGTGGATAGTGTTAGAATTAATCATACTATCTATATGGCAAATTTCATCCATATCGATCAAGCGGTACCCGACATAGTCCGGATATACATATATACTGCGGTAAGGTGGCAACCATACTTGAAAATATTTTAGTTGACATGCCGCGGAAAATACCATTCATTTGATACCCATATTGGCATATTTTGCTACAAAATTTAATAAAAAATTAGATACATAGGTGGCAACCCTGTAACCCGCAAAAAGTGGAAACCCCCAAGTGGAGAGCCTTAGAATCAACCATACTATCTATATTCAAAATTTCATCCAAATCGGTCAAGCGGTTCCCGAGATAGTCTTGATATACAAATATACAAGTTTAGCTTGTTTAAAGTTATAAGATATTTTTACTTTTTAATTTTATAATATTTTATCTTATTTCATTTTGTTTTAGTTTATTTTATTTTATTTTATTTCATTTTATTTTATTTATTTCATTTTTTGTTATTTTTTAATTTATTTTATTTGATTTTATGTTATTTAATTTAATTTATTTTTTTTTATTTTTTTACATTTTTTATTTTTTTTTTTTTGTATAGTTAATTTTCTTAAATTTTTTTTATTTTAATTCAGTTTTTATTATGTTTTTTATTTAATTTTTTATATATCATAATATTTTATTTTATTATATCGCTAAAAATCCAAAATTTATTATTATATTATATTTTATTTGTATTTCATATTATTTTATTATAATTAATTTTTTTAAATTTTTTTTCTTTATTTTATTTAATTTTTTTTTATTTTAACTAATCTATTTTTTTTATTTCGGGTTATTTTACTTAATTTTTTAATTTTTTTACCTTTTATCATTTGATTTTTTCCTTATTTTCCCTATTTTATCTATCTTAATTTATTTACTTTTTATTTAACGTTTTTTATTTTGATTATGTTTTATTTCTTTTTATTTAATTTTTTTTTTTATTATATTTTAGTTTACTTCATTTTATTTAATTTCTATTTTATTGTTTTTTTTTGTTTTTTTTTTTTTTATTTTATTTCATTTTATTTTATTTTATTTTATTTTTATTTATTTTATTTTTTTATTCTATAATTTTTTTTTATTTTTATTTCTTTCATTTTTTTCTTCTATTTTTTTAATTTTTTTTCTTTATTATTATTTTTTTTTTGTTATATTTGTTCTATCATTATTTTTTTTTAACAGCGAATAATGCAATAACATACCACCAAACCAAGACTTCCGAAATAGTCTGATAGCAGACTTTTCTGAAGAAAGTTGAAAGAATTTCGACTTTTTTTAAAATAATATATATAGTTTAAAAAAACTAAAACTAACGCTTTAGAGATTATTGAACTAAAAAGTTGAAAATAATATTTAAAACCCTACACAGTAAGTCTTGTGGAAAAAGCGTGGTCCGCTTTATTCCATAATCTTCGTTTTTTATTTAAATTAATTTTACCTTTTTAGCGCAATATATTTTAAAAGCACGTGTTTTCGCTTTTTAAACTATATTTGTTTTTTACTTTTTAGTTAAATGTGGTATGAAGTAATCGATAAATATATCGAAATATACCGCAGTGCAAACGAAACCTCTGGATCTCCACTTTCGTTTGATACCCATATTGTAGGCAATTTTGAATATTATTGGACAACCTCATTTTGACCGATAACTCAGTTATCGATAAATATATCGAAATATTCCAAAGTCCAATAGAAACCTGTAGAACTTTCCTTTTGTTTGATACCCAGATTGTAGGCATTATGACCGATAACTTAGTTATCGATAAATATATCGAAGTCCAAATGCAACCTCCTACCGTTGGACACCCATATTGAAGGCACATTTCAAGGTTTTTGTGACAGTCATATGCAACTATCGGGTAGACTGAAGTAGAGTTACATACAAACAAGCAAACATACATATGAATGTATGCACAAGTAAAGCTAATGAAAGCGTAGTAAAGAAACTAGCATTATGTGGGAAAAGCGTCGAGTGCTCGATATACGAAAATTATGGCACAAAGCGGACCACGCTTTTTCCACAATACTACTGTGTAGGGTTTTTAAAATTATTTTCAACTTTTTAGTTCAATACTCTCTAAAAGCGTGAGTTTTAGTTTTTTTAAACTATATTTATTTTTTACTAGGTTTTTGGGCAAATCATATTTTGACCGATAACTCAGTTATCGATAAATTTATCGAAATATATCGAAGTCAAAATGAGACCTTGGGCCTTCACCTTTCGTTTGATACCCATATTGTAGGGAAATTTTAAGGTTTTCGGGCAACCACATTTTGAGCGATAACTCAGTTATCGATAAATTTATCGAAATATGTCGATGTCCAAATGAAACCTGGGGCATATTGTAGGGAATTTTTTAGGGTTTTGGGCAATCATATTTTGAACGATAACTCAGTTATGGATAAATTTATCAAAATATGTCGATGTCCAAGTGAAACCTGGGGTCTTCACTTTTCGTTTGATACCCATATTGTAGGGAATTTTTTAGCTTTTTGGGCAATCATATTTTGACCGAAAACTCAGTTATCGATAAATTTATCGAAATATATCGAAGTCAAAATGAGACCTGGGGCCTTCACCTTTCGTTTGATACCCATATTGTAGGGAAATTTTAAGGTTTTCGGGCAACCACATTTTGACCGACAACTCAGTTATCGATAAATTTATCGAAATATGTCGATGTCCAAATGAAACCTGGGGCCTTCCCCTTTCGTTTGATACCCATATTGTAGTGACATTTTAGGGTTTTTGGGCCTCTGGGGCTTAGACCGAAGGAGAGTCACATACATACAAGCAAACAAACAAAGAAACAAACAAACAAACAAACAAGCAAACATACAAGTGAACCTAATAAAAGCGTGGTAAAAAAGAGGCACGTTTAGTTTTACTAGAGTTCGCCCAGTGGTTGAAATTCAACCACAAAACCTTATTTTATTTTCCTACCTTTTTGCTATTTCTTAAATTTTCCTTTCTTTTCCATATTTTTTATATTTTTGGTTTCTATACATTCCTATTCATTTTGTCTTATCCTCCCTCTTTACACCATTAAGTAATATAGTTTCAATGTTGATAATTATTTATTCTTCTAGTTCGTCTTCATACGTATTTCTTTCCTTTGCTTTCCTTTGCTATCATTTGCTTTTATTTCCGTTCCTTTCCTCTACTTTCATCTCAATTTATATCTTTTCCTAATCTTTCTTTCCCTTCTCTTTTCTTTCCTTTTCTATTCTTCCCTCTTCGTTCTTTTCCTTTTCTCTTCTTTAATTTCATTTTATTTCCCTTCTTTCTTTCTGTTCTGTTATTTTCTTTTATTTTCCTTTCTTTTCGTTTCTTTTATTTTCTTACCTGACCTTTCTTTCCATTTCCTTTACATTCCTTTTTCCTTTTATTTTCTTTTTCTTTTCTTTCCTTTATTTTCCTTTGCTTTAGTTTCCTTTCATTTTATTCATTTTTTTTTTCATTTCATTGCTTTTCTCTTATTTTTTTTTTCTTACCTTTATTTTTTTCACTTTTTTTCCTTAGATTTCTTTTCCTGTCATTTCGTTTGCTTACCTTTCCTTCCCTTACCTTTCCTTTTCTTACCTTTCCTTTCCTACCATTTCCTTACTTTCTTTTTATTCCTTTCGTAAATTATTTAGTTTTCTTTCTTTTCCATTCAATTCCTTTACTTATTTTTTTAACTTTTCATTACCTCTCTTTCCTTTATTTTTATTTTCATTTATTTTCCATACCTTCCTCATCGCTAACTTTTCTTTCCTTTCTTTTTCTCTTCTTTCCTTTCTTTGTCTTTCTCTATTTGCTTCTCTTTTCCACACCTTTACCTACATTACATTTTCTTTCTTCCCTTCCTTTTTTCTTTTCCATTCTTTTCCTTTCCCTACCTTTATTTGCCTTTGATTTTTCTCTAATATTTTCCGTTCCTTACCTTAACTTACCTTTATTTTCCTTTTATCCATTCCTTTCCCTTCCCATTCTTTCCTTTCTTTTATATTTTATTTATTTCATTTTGTTTTATTTTTATTTATTTTATATTATTTCCTTTATTTTATCAATTTTCCATTTTATTTTATTTCACTAAGCCTAGCCACGAAGGGCCTTGTGCATGATCTAGCTTATTTGTGTTTTTTTTCTTCAAAACATCATGTCTGAGCAAGCATTTGCTTCTATGAATACCCACTCACAGATTTTCTCCACTCAATACAGTTACACTTATTATTGCTGCCAACAAAACAACTCACACTCGGACCCCAACTGCAATGCAAGTGGTCATACCTACATACACACATAACAGCGGCTCTATAAATTGAATTCGTGTTTAGCACTTGTAGTGGTGTGAATTTCAAATCATATTATAATTAATTTTTTTTAATTTTTGGTTTGTCGTCGCACACCCAGCTCGTCGAGACCTATCGATACATATCAAATTCTATATACCTTAGAATTGTGGTTATTGCAAAAAAGGGAGAAAACTTTTGAACATTGCGCATTTATATATTATTATAGATAGATAGATAGATATAGATTATATAGATACCAAAAATTTATTTTTTAAAACATCTAGTTCCAAAAACAACACACTAATCGATTATATATGCTTCACTTAATGTTATGGAAAAAGTAGAATAATAAAATTTTATACCCTTCTCTTACACCAACTATTTCAAATACACATTAAAATTTCTCACTTTGAAAAAAATTATTTTTTGGAAAATTTGCCATTTTGCGTATGGATAACTCCCAGCTGAAAAACGATCGAAAGCTGAAAATTGGGCCAGAAGTGTAGAATTTTATAGAGAACAATACCGCGTTTTTATATTTTTGAAAAACTCATTATTTCAAAACTGAATTTTGAGCACACTCGGCCCCAGAATGCGTCGGTTCGATACCTGCCAAAAACTTTTCAAATTAAAATTTTTTTTTTTTTTTAACTACCGATTTTATTTCGAAAAATTCGTAACGAAGTCGCGTCAACCCTCCCATACAAATTTCTCAGCAACTTCGAAAGAAAATCGGTTGCGATTTCGGAAAAATCTTTCGATGCAACGTAAAGACTCTGGAAAAAAGGCGAAATTAATTGTTTAGTGGGATCAAATCATCTCTCAACATCTTATATTAGAGATGTGCTATCAGATTTCCATGTTGCCCGGGCCAAATTTCATGAAATATGTTTAGCATACAAACATTTTCTAATACCACAATGCTCATTAGCATCACTCTAAATTCTTTAGTTGTGTGACATGTATCAAATGAGTCAAAAGAAAAGATGCATCTGTTTTAGTTGTGCTTTTTTAAAGACTGATGTCAACTTTTCATTTTATTTTATAAATGGAAGCAAGAAAAGTGGACACAAATAAACGCAATTGCGCTTACGACAGTGATTTATTACAATTTTTTGTTGCATTTTCTACTCCCCTTTTTCTATGTATTTCCCGCTCCAAACTCCTTTGTTGTATGTATGTATATCAACTTCATATGGAGCACATTGCGTTTTTGACATGCACTTGTCACTTGACTGAGACACTTCCTTCAGTTTTCATAATTTGCCCATTGGATGATGGGAACAAAACAGAAACAAGCTAACACAAAAGCAGGTTGAAGACAAATAGAAAGCATATTTCTACTGTTGCAATAATTTTTTTTATACAGTTTACTGATTGCCCGTTGTTTGCCTCTGCTAGGCATGCGCTGTCGTACAAATTGCATTTGCAACGTCAAGGGTACAATGTCGGGTTGGAGTTTTTAAATATTTGAATGTATGTTTTTATGGTAGTAGGTAGTTCAAGTGCTCAATAGAGTATTCGACAACACAAACAAGATGAACAACAGGAACAACATGTAGTGAAACCGAAACTGAAGATTTTATACCCACCTGCCGGATCATACAAAATATATTAAAAAAATATACATGAAAGAAAAATAATAATAAATGAAGAAAATAGAATTAAAATTAAGTTATAAAATAAAATAAAAATAAAAAATACAATAAAATAAAATAAAATAAAATAAAATAAAATAAATTAAAATAAAATGAAATAAAATAAAATAAAATAAAATAAAATAAAATAAAATAAAATAAAATAAAATAAAATAAAATAAAATAAAATAAAATAAAATAAAATAAAATAA